>JAMWET010005546.1:0-173544 GCA_024036415.1 Prochilodus magdalenae
GTATGAAATGTTTTGACCAGAGGAAATGACCCGTGACTGGGGCCACGGAAAAACATGTGAGGTTAGGAGTGAGGGATTCGGGGAAATCTCTCTCTCTCTCTTTCTGAAAAGTACACAGAGGGGTTAATATCCACATTTACATATTCCATATGTTTTCAGTCTATAAAAACCTAGGGTGTGTCTGCGTTTGGGAGAGAGTCAGAATTGGACGTGAGGCTCTCCCAAGCAACCCGGGTGCTTGTAGAATGCTGTCTGTAATAAAATTATCTAATCTACCAAGACACTATTTCAGAGCCATCTTTAACACCATCGCATCATCTTCAGTTCACCACACTAGCCACAAGTAGAATCTGAGTGATTAGAGATAGCTTGAGCTTCCAGTGTTGAAAGTTAACATAGAGTAGCCAAGGCTTACGTAACTAACGATATCAGGTGGCAGCAAGTTTCCAACGTTGCTCCAATAATAAAATTGATATAATTGTAAAAAAAAAAAACACAGACATGCAGCGATGCAGCAGAGTGCCTACCAATTTGTTTTGGAGTTGTTATGAATTGCCATGGTCCGCTGTGGGGGCGTGTTTCATGTGAACATGGGTGGAGAATAGGAAGATAAACAGGCCATATTTTGGCTTTAAAACACCACAATAGAGGTGAATGGAGACTATATATATATATCATATATACCGTCTATAAGCCCCTATATATATCAGTGTTTTAGCAGGGAGTGGTTGCTTAATACTTAAAAAAAAAAAATCAAAACAACAAACAAGGTATTAGTAGTTCAAAGCTATATGTTTTGGTTATAGCCATTTATAAGCATATAACCCACCAAAAATACATGTAAGACCCCTACAGCAAACACATTCTTCAAAGTAGCAAAGGCATCTGTAAGGGCAGGTTCTGGGACTTGTCCTGCACCAGCCACTAGGGGGCAACCCAGGAGCAGTCCCCATTAAGACAGATTAAATACACCTGTGGGACACTCTACTTAAGAGCAGTGCTCCAGACAAGCGTTGCTCAGTCTTTGTTTTGACTCAGCCTGTAACCTGGGCTCTCATGGTAAAGAAAAGAGAAAAGAAAATAGAGATTCCTTTGTTAAAAGCACATCCCTGTTTTGTTGCCCTGATCCCTTAGTCCTTTGGTTGGGGGAGACTCGTTTTGATTTAACTGTTTGTTGCCACGTGCTCGCCAGCTCCCCACAACCCACAAGGCCGCCATATTCATTTCCCGTGCCTTTTTAGTAGTTTTTAGTAGATGTTATATAGTTCAGTTGTCTGCTCCCTTTCTGCTCTGAACTTGGGTTCCTCATCAGAAAGCCAGATGATAGTAATGTGTAGCTATACACTCTAAACGACAGTACAGAAGGTCTTATAATTAAATGTGCAATCTTATAGGCCTGGACAAAAGTGGCAGGGCACAGTGATATGAGTATGGAAGAGTGTAATGTCCAGCTGGTGCTCAGTTAGCCAGAACTGTCTAGTGTCCTATAATGTCCCGGCACAGTGAAGAGGTGTTGTACAGTGTGAAATCTAGTGTTGGCTACAAATAACCTCCTGTACCTATTTCCTCGCTACGCCGGAGACATATGAGTTTGTTGCTAAAAGTACTCCTACTGCCTGAACCAGAACGTCATGAAGTGCGTGTGATGTTATTGTCCAGGATGCAGTGCATGCCTTTCCTAAACTTAGACTTTAGATTAGACTAAGAGTTATAGGTGTACAGAACAAACTGGAGGTTAGACTGTAGATTAGACATGTGATTAGTACATTGATATATCCTAAGGTGGTCAATACATTAAACCACTCTTTACATACACCTCTGATGTGTTTATAATTAACTCAGTATATGATTATCATGAAACTCTTGTTAAAATATGATATTTTATAACTAAACTCAATCAGACATGTTCTGGAGTTAACATCACCACATAGACAGTGTCCGTGACGTCTGTAGTCTTTGTGAGACTTAACTGATATTCAAACCAGTTTATCCACAACCCCGAGAGACTGGGTTGAATAGAATGGAATGTGTTTTGATGATGAAGCATGTGTATGTGTCATTGGTGTCTCTCCAACATACATGGTGGATGGTTTAAATGGTTCAAAGCTGCTCTGGATTTGTGTAAAAGAATGAACATATTTAATTATACTGAGTTTCTCATTCTTAGAAGGTTTTGTGCATGTGTCTGAAGGTTGTTACAGTGCCCTCCATAATTATTGGCACCCCTGGTTAAGATGTGTTCTTTAGCTTCTCATAAATTGAGTTTTTTTCAAAATAATATAGGACCACGATGGAAAAAAAAAGTAAAATCCAACCTCCAATCCAACCCCCTTTTGCCAACAAAACAGCACCTAATCTTCTCCTATAATGTTTCACAAGATGGGAGAATACAGAAAGAGGGATCTTTGACCATTCCTCTTTGCACATTCTCTCTAAATCATCCAGCGACCTGGGTCCTCTCCTCTGCACTCTCCTCTTCAGCTCACCCCACAGGTTTTCAATGAGGTTGAGGTCTGGGGACTGAGATGGCCATGGGAGGAGCTTGACTCTGTGTGTGGTGAACCATTTCTGTGTAGATTTGGCCATATGTTTAGGGTCATTATCTTGCTGAAAGATCCAGTGACGACCCATCTTCAGCTTTCGGGCAGAAGACACCAGATTTGGTTTTGAAATGTCACCCGTGGTATTTTCAGGAGCATTTCATGATGCCATGCACCCTAAACAAGGTTCCCAGGGCCTTTGGAAGAGAAAACAGGCCCACAGCATCACTCGATCCTCCCCCGTAATTTTCACAGTGGGCATGAGGTGCTTTTCTGCATGTATACTCATCTCTTGTGTTACGCCAGACCCACTTAGAGCATTTTGTTGCAAAAAAGCTCTATCTTTGTTTCATCTGACCAAAGCACACACGTTTTGGGTCCCAGTTGAAAAGTTCACCAGTCCCGACCTCAGTACCGCTTAGCAAACTCCAAACTTTTTGCGTTTATGATTGTGAGTGAGAAAAGGTTTTTTTCCGTGTGCATGCCTCCCCAAACAGCTTGTTTGGCATGTAGGTAGCGCCTGACGGTTGTTATGGAGACTTTGTGACCCCAAGAAGCTACCATTTTTGTTGCAATTCTGTAAAAAAAAAAAAAAAAAACAAGTGAAGCTTTGGAGAACTTTTTTATTTCTCTTATCATCCTCCGCACTGTGCGTGGGTGGCAGAATAAACTTGCGTCCTCGTCCCAGGCTTGCTTTACTACCCGCTGTTCAGTTGTTTTTAAACTTCTTAATAATTCCCTCTGACAGTAGATATGGACAGAGTGTAGGCGAGTGGCTATTTTTTCTTGTAGTCCATTGCCTGACTTGTGAAGGTCGAACACACATCTGCCTTAGCTTGAATGGTATGTTCACTTTGTCTTTCCCATGTTGAAGAGAAATGGCCTCTGTGTCACGTCATATTTATACCCCAGACGGGAAACAGGAAGTTGTGAATTACTAATATTAGATAATGTTCCTATACATACTCTGATCAGACTTTCTTGTAAAGTACTGTAGAAGGTGACAGAAATACTTTTTATTAAATTTATTTCCTAAGAATTGTTTTAGGGGTGCCATGATAGATAATTTCCATTGTGGAACAGGTGATTTTATGAAGAATAATTATTTCTTAGTCAGGGATTTTATTTCCCGCTTAAAATTCACTTGAGTTAAAGGTTGGATTTTACTCTTTTTTTCCATCGTGGTCCTATATTATTTTGAAAAAACTATGAGAAGCTAAAGAACGCATCTTAACCAGGGGTGCCAATAATTATGGAGGGCACTGTATATTGAGACACATCCACTGTGACATTATGATGCTTAACCAAGAATCTAGACACACATCGTAAATTTTACATGAGAGATTTTACTGTGTGCATTAAAACATGTTGTGGCGGAAGTTCTTCACTAAGCAAGCTGCAGCTACAGGAAGTGGTAAAGAATACATAAGTGCAAGTCATCATTCAAAATCACAAGTCATCCGAGTTCCAAACATAGCCAAACAAGTTGTTCTAAAGGTACATGTCATTAATTTTATTATGAATTGATATTCATTTTTTTGTGTAGTTTATTTTAATTTGTGCTGTATGGAAAATGCAATCATACAGGACTATATGTTTGACCACAGCTGTTAAAAAACACATTACAACTTTTATACATTAATTATATGTATTTAAAGTGTTATTATGAAGCTGTCAGAACAAAATATTGTATAAATTTTTGATGTTTAGCCAATTTTTACATTTTGTATAAATTTAATGATGAATATACAGAAAAATGACTTAGACAAGTATACAAATATGTTTTTCCTTTTCCTATCGTTATCGTTTTGAGAATACAAGGTTTTGTTCTAACAGAAGGGATGTATATGTATAGTAGAGTGGACATTGAGTGTGCATAAACTCCAGCAGCACTGCTGTGTCTGATCCACATGTACACACGTAGACAAAATTGTTGGTACCCCTCGGGTAATGAAAGAGAAAAACCCCACAATGGTAACAGCGCAAAATAATAATATATAACTTTATCTCGTTGACAAAAGTAATAAGAAAATAAAAATTCTATGAAACATGAAGTAATGTAAAGTCGACATTGCTTTTCAACCATGCTTCAACAGAATTTATTTTAAAAAATAAACTCCTGAAACAGCCGGCAATGGACAGATATGATGGTAGCCGGGGGGGGCCTAATTTTTAATAATGTTTTGTTGCACAACCTTTTTGCGGCATTCACTGCAAAATCAATTAAACGATTCCATTGGATTCTGTCAATTGGAGAACTTCTGCACACTCTCAGCCAGGTATTTTGCGTTTTGCCCGTGACGTCCTCTGATGAGGCAAACTGTCATCATAGACTGGCTCTCAGTTGTCTCAGGTTTGAACCGGTGCCAGTTTGTTTTCCAGAGTGGCCATGGTAGTTTCAGCTCCTACTTATACGAAGATGCTCAACATAGGGATTTAGGTCAGGGCTCATAGAGATGGGCCACGTCAGGAATAGTCCAGATGATTTCCTCTTAAGCCATTCTTGGTCTTGGTATTATGTAAGATCTGGGTGGGTTGTTTTGTCAGTAGACCCACCGATGTGTCTTGAGGGGGGAGTCAGGGTTGGATCTAGTTTAGACACTGATGTTTCTTGAGCTGAAGTATCATCCTTTAATCTCTTTAGTAAGTTGTTTCTTGGCTCTTGTGTTTATCATTCGTCATTATCCGCCTCTCTGATTTGTCATCAATTTCCTCCTGCATCCAGGTCCAGGTTGAGGTGGGCGAGTCCAGTCCCATGGATCTTAAAATTTCTGAAATAATATATGCAACCTGTAGTCACAGGGCACCAATCACAGCTGTACTTTGGAGATAGTGGGCTCTAATATAACCTATTCCTCGTAACATGCTCGTCTATAATTTTTCTTCTAAGTGTCCTGAAGACAACTCTTTCCTTGCTTCCTCCTGGTCCATTGTTGATGTGGTGCCACACCTTGTCCACCAAACAGCACAGTGGACTACCTGTTAGCCCTATATATAGGCCCACTGAACTGACTACAAGATTGTAGACACCAGTGAATGCTAATTAGTGAACAACACCTGGATTTAACATGTCCCTTTGGTAAACATTTTTTAGGGGTTACCATCATTTTCTGGGTGTGGCCAGGCCTGTGGGTGGGTTCAGGAGTGTATATGTCTTTAAATAATCTGTGAAGCCCATGGTTGAAAAGTCAATGTCTGACTTTTCACATTGTTCTAATATTCGAATAGATGAGTTGTTACTGAATATTATTACATGTTGAAATGTCAGAGTTTATAGCATAGGTAGTTTCTATTCTGTTACCATTGTGGGTTTTTCTTTCATTACCAGAGGGGTACCAACACTTTTGTCCATGTGTGTACCAGCGCAACACATGGTAACACAACACCACCACGTCAGTGTCACTGCAGGGCTGAGAATGACCCCCCACCCTAATAATACTAGCTTCATTGTGGACCTGTGGGAGTCCTGACCACATTAGTACAGAATGAAAGGGGGCTAACAAAGTATAGAGAAACAGAAGAACAGTATGTAACTGTAGAACTAAAAATAGCTCCTATATGGTAAATGGAGCTGATAAAATGGATAATGAGTGTAGATATATGGAGGACATTTTAATGTTACGACTGAACAATTAATAAATTGTGTCAGTAACAAACATTTGAAGCATCTTTTGTTATTGTGTACCACTGCACAATAACAAGCAGTTGCAGTAGCAGTCGCCCTGTAACTATGTATATAGCTATACATATAATAATATATATAGCTATAACATAGATCTATCAAATATACAGTTCTGTGGAAAATATACTTGAAAGGAGGTGTCCCTGTCCATATCAAGAAACCACTAAAACATCACAAATGTTTTTTTGGCCCATTTTTAGTAATAAATACTACATTTAATAAAATGAGAAGGAGAAAGTTTATATTCATTAATGTCTACACACAAAACAGATCTGGTCTCCACTGATACACTTATCATACAACTATGGCTTTAGAGTACAAACAGTAGAGGAGCGTTTATGGACTGCTACAAATCTAGTTACAATTAAGACTGATGGTTCAAAATGTATGAATATGCACTATTATGCAAAAGTCAGAGGTCACCTGTCTTTTAGGTTATTTTAATTTTTTAGTTTTAACTTTTCAAAGAAATCTGCATCTGCAGACTTTTCTGCCTCTCATGATCCAAGTAATCCTAATTACAACTTAAATTTATCAGTCCCTAAAAATCTCATTCCAGATCTAAAGTGCAAATTACCCTTTTCCTGGCTAATTCCTTTTTAAGAC
The DNA here is from genome assembly GCA_024036415.1 of Prochilodus magdalenae. Lineage (NCBI taxonomy): Eukaryota > Metazoa > Chordata > Actinopteri > Characiformes > Prochilodontidae > Prochilodus > Prochilodus magdalenae. The sequence goes on from JAMWET010005546.1 coordinate 6,829, forward strand.
AGCTTCACATCATCTTAGACCCAAAGAGTTAATGATCACAGTGGAAAGATGGACAGACATAATAGATTTGAAAAGCGTCACATTGTGTATCTGATCAAGTATCTATTGGCCATATTGACTGGAATTTAAATAAACCAAAAGTGGTCTCTGACTTCTGCACAGAAGTGTATGTACAGAAGTTTTCTTTTTAAAGTTTCTTCATTAATTAAACCCTGCTTGAACAGCCTGTACACTTTTTTCAATGTGTTGTTGTACAATAAAACAATGTCATAGTGTCTTCTGTGCTAATACAGATGTAAAAGCAAAAGTGGGCATAATTTATAAGTAACAAAGTTACATACGAGAATGGAAGTAATCTCTCTTGTTTTACCACTGTAGTGTTAATTGTTCTGATGAAAAGGATGCGTCTGAGTGAGCACTGCCTGAAACTGATCCATATCCTTCAGAGAGCTGCTGTAACCAGTGTGTGACTTTCTGTGCAGATCTTTCTTTGTCATCTTCACCTGGCTCAGACTGTACTTCTGTAGAAACAGGAACAACACACAGATCAGCACACAAGTACAGTACAACTACATGGCAACCTCTACCATCAACCATGGTTTTAATACTGTTATTTAGTGATTTACAGAGGAAGTTTTGTTTCTCACCCCATCTGAGCTCACTCCACATCTCCAGAAATCGTTCCATTAATGCCTCTTCTTGCCTGCTCAACTCCTGATCAAGCAAATCCTTAAACTGATCCTTGAGTTTCAGGGTGCTTTTATCCCCATCCTGAACTGTTTCTCAAAATTTCTCAACCACCCACTGAAGAGCTTCACCACCACCAACCTGTGTTCCGCAATGGTGTTTTGCTCTATGGTCAATGATCATCCCAAGTAATGTGTACACCCCCCACGTGAACAGTACAATGGTGTGTCTCCACACGTCCTCTCCAAGGGAGCTCATGTTCTCCTGAATGACCTTTCTCTGTTGCTCTTTGAATGACGTGTCTGCAGGAATCACTAGAAGTATACAGTGAGGGGAGGTATCGGTCTGACCTACACCCTTAAATATTTCAGACTTTATCCACTCTGGAGTGTACTGAGAGGGAAAGTACTTATACCAGCTGGGTGTGTCTATCACAGTTACTGGTCTTCCATCCACTTCACCATGTACACTTTGGTATTTAAGAGTATTTTGAGCTTTAGCAAACACTGTTCTGTTAAAGATGGTGTTCCCAGCTGAACTCTTCCCAGCAATCACCCAACCCAGCAGTACAATTCTTAGCCCTGAGGAGAAAAAGAACAACATTAGAAAGATAAAATACACCTCATATAGTTTGTTAACAGTAAACAGACATTTAAATCAGTTTTATAATTACTGGCATCCTCTGTAATGATGGGTAAATTGTTCATGATAACAATATCTTAATTACTGAACTCAATGTCTTTCTAAAAACAGAAGAAAACACTAAAAGACCATACCCATTTTTAAACATAAGATATTAGATTTATTGCTACTTATAGGAATTCTATAAATAAAATCTAACTGAAGTATCTTCCTATTTAAATTTCACTTGTTTTTAAGTCCACCTGGTGATTGACCTGGTGACAATGTAAATCCACATCCTGGTCACTTTTTTGACTGTATGTAACTGAACAGTATTGCATCAGACTTAAATCAAATTGTTTTATATCAAATTATTTTGAATCTATAGTGAACCAAACTGTATCAGATCATCACTAACTCAAATTGATGTTGATTGGATTGCAACTTACCTTCAATGGTCAGTTGTGTCATTTGCTCTTGTAGTTTCAACTTGATGCACGTTGCTTTGGCCATCACAGTCTTCTTCCACTCTGCAGCCTCCTCCAGTATTTTTTCCTCAATTTGGAAGTAAGTGTCATTGTTTCTTCGCACTACATCCTCAATCTTTTCCAGCAGCTGCTTCACCTGAGATTCATTATTTAAGGCTGCACTGTCAAAGACATGATATCTGTTCCCACATCTCTCTATGACCCACTGTAGAGCTTCTCCCTCCTTTTCAATGTGCTCTTCAATGGTTCTGTCCCCCAGAGAGTGGCTTCTAGTGAACACTACAAGAGTGTGTGTCCAGATCTGGCCACCGAGGAGCTCTAGGTGGTCTTCTGCAGCTTTCCTGTGTTTCTCAGTAAATGGAATGTCAATCTCAATGACCAGTAGGATGGCATGTGGACCTGGATGGCACAAAGAAACTCCGTAAACAAGCTCCTGTTTCAGGAATTCTGCAGTGTCACTCAGTGGGAAGTGCTTCCACCAGCCTGGAGTGTCGACCAAAGTCAGCTCTCTTCCACATACGGTTCCCTGTAGCTTCTTACACTGAGCAGTTCTCTTCTTAGGTGGAACCAAGTCTTTTCCAAACACAGTGTTAATCAGAGAGCTCTTTCCAGCAAACTTCCCCCCATACACCACAGCTCTGAGCGCTACAAAGAAGAGAATACGTGACAGATACTTAGATGGATTGAAATGTTGAAATGATAAAAATGTTTAAATATTCTCTAGAACTGCATGTTTGGTATATAACGTTGGCTATTTCACGCTCCAAGATTATATGCTAACAAAGTCCAGATTCAGTACTTTATCCCAGTCAAAACAATATTTTCTTATAGTTACAAACAGCGTACATTCATTTTATCCAAAATGTTAATAAACTGTAATATTTTTGCAATTTACCAGCGAGTTATTTAAGTTCTGACAATTAATCAGATAAATTATTTGTTATGGATTACTGGATAAACTTTGCTCCCCTCAAGCAAACAAAGTACCAAAAGTCATAAGCCACTCTAAGGAAAGTGATGCTGAACTGTAAAAAGTTCACAGCAACCACTCTCATAAACCAGCTGGGTGTGTCAATCACAGTTACTGGTCTTCCATCCACTTTACCATGTACACTTTGGTATTTAGTACTTTGATTAGTAGCAAACACTGTTCTGTTAAAGATGGTGTTCCCAGCTGAACTCTTCCCAGCAACCACCCAACCCAGCAAAACAATTTTTAGCCCTGAGGAGAAACAGTACAACATTATAAAGAGAAAAAGAAAATACACCTCATATAGTTTGTAAACAGGAAACGGACATTTAAATCAGGTTTATAATTACTGTCATCCTCTGTAATGATGGGTAAAGTGTTTGTGATAACAATATTTTAATTACTGAACTCAATGGCTTTCTAAAAACAGAAGAAAACAGTAACAGTTAATTGTAGTACATTTAGAATTAGAAAACAAAAACCGTACCCATTTTTAGGGTTTTATTAGGTTCATTGCTACTCATAGGAATTCTTATAAATAAAATCTAACTGAAGTATCACTTGTTTTTAAGTCCACCTGGTGATTGACCTAGTGACACTGTAAATCCACATCCTGGTCACTTCTTCGGCTGTATGTAACTGAACAGTATTGGATCAGTAAAATCAGATTGTATTATATCAAATTATTTTGAATCAATAGTGAACCAAACTGTATCAAATCATGACTAACTCAAATTGATAACTATGTATTGAGAATGAGCGTAACTTCTGACAGAGGTAGATTCACACCTCTATAAATCAGGCAAAGCCTATATAAAATTCCAGATGATGCCCGTATCCAACTAAAACTATCAAGGATCTCTCTGGAAGAGGATACAAGTGTCCACACACAGTGAGGAAGAGGATTAGGAATTTTCTTGTTATTTCCTGAGGATGATAACATTGAACTACAATTAAACACCTCCATTCTAACATCCTATCTACAGAGCATGCCAAAAGAAAACCTACATACCACTTTTTAGCAACACTAAAGCATTACAGTTTAAAGCCAGCTTTAACTTTGCTCCCCTCAAGCAAACAAAGTACCAAAAGTCATAAGCCACTCTGAGGAAAGTGATGCTGAACTGTAAAAGGTTCACAGCAACCATGTTCTCATAATGTTCTTGTCCATTGTTATTGGGAGAAGGTGAACTTCATGGTGGCAATCAAACACAGTTTATACCGTGTGTAATATTCTGAACCACATTCACTGTTTAAAACAGCATAACAGACTGTGCTTTAGTTAATCCACTAAATAACCAGGGTTTTTTTCAAACTTAAATATAAGATATTTTAAAACACTAGATATGACTATGGCTAGCTAATTGTCCAAAAAGAGCAGAAAGAAAAAAAAAAGAAAATACCTAAACAGCCTCCTCCAACATTCTCCAGCTTCCTCACATTAGCAGTTCATTTCATATGTTTTCAAGCACATGCTTGTAACTACTGTCTGCCCGAACTGTGTATTATATGTATAACCAGAAGAATAAAGTAGGTGGACTTAAAGATGCACTCACAATAAACTGAAGAGGATACATTCGGAGGATACGACCCTTCCTCTCTCAGGAAGCCACCCAGCTGCTGGTCCAGTCTCTGGTCATTTCAAGGCTAGACTACTGCAACTCGCTCCTGGCTGGTCTTCCTCTGCGGGCCATCAGGCCCTTGCAACTTGTTCAGAACGCTGCAGCCCGTCTTTTTTTTTCAAACTTTTCCGAAGTTCACCCACGTCACTCCACTGCTGCGCTCCCTTCATTGGCTTCCTGTTGTTGCCCGCATCAGATTTAAAACTCTGATGCTGGCCTACAAAGCCAAGAATGGACCAGCGCCTCACTACCTTATGGCAATGGTGAAGAGTCGAGCTGTACCTCGAGCCCTTCGCGCTTCAAGTACAGCTCGTCTCGAACCACCATCCCTGAGGACTCATGGAAGACAAGCGTCCTCTGTCCTGGCTCCCAGATGGTGGAATGAACTCCCACTGAGCGTCAGAACAGCAGAGTCTCTCGCAGTCTTCAAACGCAGACTGAAGACCCATCTCTTCCTAATGCACTTAAGTAAGTGAGCTCTAGTAGAGGTGTAAGTTGTTTACTTGCTCTATGTCTGTGTATTAATCTCTAGGTACCAGCACTGGCTCAGTGTATGAGCTCGTGGTGAGTTTTAGGCTCTAAACTTCCTCTACTAGCTGGAATATTATCCAACAGAACACTAAGCACGGTTGTAAGTTGCTCTGGATAGGAGCGTCTGCTAAATGCCTTAAATGTAAATGTAAGAAGATGATCAGTTGGATTCTGTATATGAATAAACTATAACTTTTTTAGTTTTCTTTATTTCACTAAGATAAAAGACTATTTGACCATTTCTGTGTCAGCATAAACCACCATGCTGCAGATCACAACAGTAAATGAATAACGTCATTCCTTTTACTAAACTCATTTCAATATAGTGAATAGAAACGCCTGAGATTACTGAATCTGTCCATTAGAGAGTGAGCATGCTAGCTCTGCTCTTGTGTAGCCTAATTGTGTCTGTGCATACAGAATATTACAGTCATATCTGTTTACACTCAGTGGTTAGTTTAGTAGGTAGCAGGGCAAAATCTAATGCAGGGTAATATGTGGTTTAGCAGGTTTGAGTAAAAGATGCTGTCTTGCCTTACCCTACAGTAACATTCTGATCACTATCAGAAAGACATTTTTAAAGTTTCACTGCTGAAACTGACCTTTTCATCATAGTTGTTTATGATTACTGATTTATGACCGTACATCACAGAATTCAGAGTAATATTATTTTAATAACCATCTTATATTCTGTAAAATACACCATATTAAACTATATTAACAGTTCACAGTAAGAGCGAGTCAGGCGAAAGTACTGTGTCCACATACACTGTTACAATAATAGAGCTGAACTGAATTACTTACATCAATGGCCAAAAACTCTCTGGCCTTTTTCACTTACATGACTTTCAGCTAACTGTTTACGAATGGTTGGTGCTTGAAACAAAGTCTATGCGTTCATTAGTAGCAGAGATCTGTCAGTTACTTGTATAAAAAGTGATTAATCTGGTTCAGATGTTTTATACTGAATCACTGGCTTTAGTTCACCTGTTGCTGCTTAGTTCATCAGCCTCCCTGTAGCTTACCCATCAAGGGAACCCAATATGACCAGAACCGGAGTGCTGTTCTAAAACATTCCTTAAACTTCAGTACGAGTGGACAGAGCTAAACTGCTGTAGACTGGTTGGACTGGGTAGTGATATGGGTTCTTTAAGGCACCACCAGTGTTTCTCAGTACAGCAGTTGTGTGTAGTAGTTAAACAGGTGTAAAGCAGTAACTCCTGACAACATCTATTACAATACACCAAGACCTTCATATACTGACTATAACTGACTATAGAGATTTCACTGTCACTCATATTTTTAACAAGTTTAACCAGTCAAAACTGACTGTTGTGGTTCAGACTGTGACTCGATTACTGCCCCTTCTTCACTGCAGTCGTGTTCAATACTACAAAAGTGAAGCAGGTATGTGAGAAAAGCAGGTCTGGTGAAAGTAATGATGAGCTCTTCACTGAAGGCTCCTTACTGTGTGCGGGATCAGCCACTTAACATTGTACTGAAACCAGCTGCTGAATTAAAATCCCCTTCTACTCACCCATTACAATAGGCTGTATCCGCTCCGCTCTCAGACAGATCTTCTCCTCCAGTCTTCAGATCCCTGAACTGCGCTGAAGTTAGTTTAAAGGCTGTTAGCAACTCACCCTGTTTCTCTAACCAGCAGAAGTGAAATCTAGTTTAGAGGAATTTGAATTAGCCCCTCCCTCTGGCCAGCTTCCTTCATCCTCATTTGACATGCTTTTTGAAAAAAGGCTCATAATTTATGAAGGACCGAATCTGCCAAAATAAAAAATAAATAAATAAATAAATAAATAAAACACTAATACTTAAATTAAAATGATAAAGAAATAATGATGGTAAATCTAAAAATAAATAAATAAGCATAGAAATAAGTATATCAATAAATAAAAAACTTAAATAAATGTGTAATGTGTGTTTATTTTGTTATTTGTGTTACTTAATGAACATTTTTATTTTAAATTAATGTATTTGCCAAATTATTTATTAATACATTTATTTATTTATTTATTTATTTATTTTTGTTTTTCCTTACCCTTATGGTAATAAAGGGGCTGTCAATCCATGACGTCAGTGTGTCTTAACAATCCTATTGGTTGATCGACAGCAGATTCCGTAGATTGATTGTCTTGCTCCATCAGCAGTAACTATGAACAACACGGTGCACTAATGTCTGCTTACAGGCAACAGGTAGCAAGAGACTCTGAGACTCTTAGCTGACCCTGCTAAAAATGCAAGTGCAGATTATTTGCTCTTTCGGGTGGAGGCTGTGGCTGACAGTTTGTTCTCTTATGCTACATCTTCTGATACAGAGATCGACCCCATAGTGTTCACAGATTTAGAGGAGGTAGTTCATCGTCTTTCCCTGCTTAATTCAGATCATGCAACACCTGGAAGCTGCCTCTCTGAGCAGATCCGACACCGACCTGCGCCCCGATATTTGTCCTCTCGGAGTCTTTCACCCGAACGCATAGCCAAGCTACATAGCTCTGCATGAAATCAACTTCAGTCGTTCTGCACTTGATTGCTAAGCCTGAATATGAAAAACACGCCTCCTCATTATCATATGAAAAAAGAAAAACAGAAATAAATAAATTAATTAATTAATAAAAAATAAAAATAATTAAATGTATAATTAATTTATATTTTATATAAAAATATGTATTAAATAAATAAATTTTAAAATTACCATGTTTAAATAATATATGCAGAAAATATATATAAAATGAAGGGAGACATTAATAAAACATTAATAAACAGTACAAGAATAAATAAAATGTGGACTATATAAATGCAAGAAAAGGAAATAAGCGTATAAAAAAAATCAAAGCAAGCAATATATACAAATTCTAGTTATTTTTATTTAAATGTTAATTTTATTTAGTCTTTTATTTATATATTTATTTATTTATTTATTTTTGGCAGATCCGGTCCTCCATATAATTCATGCAGTGTGAAAGTTTTGAATCATTCTCAGAAATATGCACAACAGAAATGTGTATTTATGATGTTTACATAAAAAAATACCCCGTATTAATCAGAATATAAAATAATGGTGCGTTCTGAGTTTAAAGGTTAATTTAGTAACTCTGAATCTAAAAGTCTTTTTAGTGTGTAATTATAATTATATAATCATTATTATAATGCATTTCTGAGGAACAAGTATGTTTTAATATCTTTGCATTTCAGCATAGGGTCACTATGAACCCTCACTTTCCATAGCAGCCAGGGGGTTGCTGTTATCTTCATCCTGGACTGTTTTTACATCTGCATATAGAGATGTGATATATGCAACATGATATTGGCTTGCATCTTCTTGTTTTTGTGATTAATACAATTTTCAACATTATTGTAAAATCTAAATATCGAAACACAACACAACAAAAACATGCTTCAGGATCTATTTGAAACACTTCATCACCAGGGTGCTCTACTTCAGGGTTTGAACTCACTACAGATAATAAATCTGTATAGTCTCCTCTTCTGGGAAATATGGTCTTTATGTCCTTCATTATTTTTTATCATTTGCATCTTCTTACATGAATTCTGCCAAACGTTTCAGCCTACAGATGGAATAAAGTGTTTCGAGCAGCACACCACTCTCTCTCCTCATTACTGAAGACGTGATACCTGTTACCACATATCTCAACCACCCAAAGAAAACAAAAGTAGCAAGTTGTAAACACGTAAGCATGTTAGAATTATTGGTACCCCTAGAAATGTAAAGTTTAGTTGATTTTAAGTCCACCTGAGCATTCCTGACTTCCTGTTTTACTGCAATATAAATTTAAGGTTACATAGAGGTTACATTTCCTTTATGTTTTTGTATATGCCTATAGATTAATGCTGTAGTAAGCCACAGGTAACTTGAGTAACATCATGTAACTTACTATTATTAAAATTTATGGCATTCATCTTATCCAGATGTTATCTACTGGCATATATGGAGTTTAGCTAATTTATTAGGTAGAGCAGAGCATCGTCCAACACAGAGTAAAATAACACAGATTTCTAAAAAGTAAACAGTCGGTTTGAACGTGTTTGGTGTGGTCACCTTCCTGTATCTCCACTGCAGCGTCATTTGGGGATTTTGACAGGCATTTTGTGCAATTCACAACTTACAGTGAGGATTATGGCCAGGCCAAAGTATACAGTTTATTGGTACATTCACATTACCTAGGCGTTTTGCCTAAATATGAATCAGATCTGATGTTTTCAGAGCTGTGTGAACACACAAACCTGATCTTTTCAAATGTGATCCAGTGTTCCTTGAGTGGATACACATAGATCTTAAGAGCACAGAGGTCTGTTCACCATTAAGCCAGCTGTGTCTGACTTAATCACACAGTATCAAAAGGCACAAATCTCAGAATTAGAGAGAATCAGAATTAGGCAATAACGTAATAAAACTCCAATCGATATAAAAGTAGCTTGGCTCTAACCTGTCACTTCTGGCAGATTTTCAGCAAGCATTATTTTGGTGGTGGTAATTTGGTAGCATGTTTTAGAAGTCCTCTACAGAATATTATACACTACATGAGTTTGGGCTCTTAGGCCATGTAACAGTCCATGAAACATGTCATCATATAGTCTAATGAAAATGTTTTCTGTTCATTACAGATCGGCCATGTTTTGTAGTCTGAGTTTTAATAAGTTTATATTTCATTATAACTAATGAAATATATTCTCAAAAGCATACAACTTGGGGGCACTAGTGAGCAGGCAATGGAGTAGGTTGTCCGGTCGGCGTGCTGCGTAAATGTTTTAAAAATATGTGTTTTTTTTAAGAGATGTCAACTTTGTATCTACTGAAACTGCTGTATTATTAGCAATTAACTGCTTTAACTATATGGGAGTCATTGAAAGCGTATCTAAGGGGTTGAATTATATCATTTAGTGCCCAAAAGAGGAAACTACAAACAGGCTCGAGAAATTAATGCATGATATTCAGAGGGTTGATATGCCGTTAGCCCTTACTCCCTCTTTGCATTTATATAAACAAAGGTTGATGCTACCAACATAATATAATCTTTTTGTCCACTAAACACAATGAAATTTTAATGAACAAAACCCGACATAGCACATATGAGTATAGCCCTGATGGTTTTCTAAGCAAATTTTTAAAGCAATTTGCAAACAAGCATGCCCCTGTTCTGATACCTGTGAATGAAGAATCATTTGTTCTGGCACTCTGCCCACCACTATGCATCAAGCTGTCATTACAGTTATTTTCAAGAAAGGAAAACCCCCTCTGTTCAAAAATACCCTTTCCAGAACCTATATCTACAAATCCAATTGTGAAACAGTCATTAAAGATGGTTACAATTCAGAAGAGACTTCTCACTTAATGAGCTGTCAACATATAGGCTGATAATGAAAAAATAACTTGTTTATGCCGTCCATTATTGACAAGGTTTTTGAAGATTGGAAAGACAAAGGAATTCACATCCTAAAAGACTTGTTTATTGATAATATTTTTGCTTCTTTTGAGCAACTCAAAACAGAGTTCAGTATTTGGCACTTTTTTTCAGTTACTTGCAGCTTCAAAGCTTTGTGTCTGCGAACTGTTCCCAATACCCTTTTTTACCACAGTCCTCTTTGTTAGATACAATTCCTCAAATCAACCCACAATAAAAAAAAAAAGCAATTGGAACCATTTATTCTGTACTTAACTCATGGGATTTAAATCCCTTAACCCAACAGCCTATATGCACACTCTCTTCCGCATTCCGAGTCAGCCAGCTTCATCACTTCCTGTCTTGCTAGTAAACAGCGCAGCTATGGCGTTTTCACTCGCTCGCTTGAGGGTTTGCCCAGGTTTAACGTCAACGACGTCGCTCGTATTATTCAGACATCGTGTCGTGTCAGCAAAAATGAAAGAGAAGGGCTTCTAACTCTACATTTCAAGCTACGTCCACAATTATGAAGGTAAGATCCGGTCTTGTAATGTTAGCCCTTGGCTAAACTGTTTGTTTACTAACCAATGCTAACGAAGTGATACAGACAGTAAAAATATTCAAAAAATTCGACCATTATGGGAAAAGTTCACTTTTAATAATTAAATTCATACGATAAACTTGTAATTAATATAAAATATGACCCTTTAACAAAAACCTTTCACCATATTCTCATTTTTGATGTTGCACTGTATATTGAGTTTGTCTGTATGCTTTACTAATTTTAGTGCATCAACTACAAATCTTATCCTGCTGAACATCTTAACTTGTATAAAACCGAATGTCCGAGCCAGCAAAGCGGTGAATGCCAAACCGATGCTCCCGACTAAGCTTCTCAATTTGTTGCTTCAGCTGGAGGATCTCCTCTCTAAGAAGCGTATATTCTTTGAGAACCAAGTCGCCAGCAGCGGGATCCGGAGCCGAAGCGTAGTCGTGGTCCCCGGGGAGTGTATCAGCCTCCTTGACAGGTGTATCATCCTCCCTCGGTCGCTTTCTCCTCTCCCAAACCCCAGGTCCTGAAAGTGGAACGGGGAAATTGTTCCCCTCAAACAACATCGGTCCTGACTTGGACTCTGGTTCACGCACCTACTCTTTCTTGAAATGCCGGCTACACACGGGCCGGCAGGGGAACTGCTGTGTGGTCTGTGAATCACTGAATCACCCGCGAATCTGGTGGCGGAGACTCTCATTGCTCACTGATTCGTTCACTGAACTGAGGGCTCCCGTTCACTCACTGATTCGTTCACTGAATGTACTGTCACTCAGTGCTGCTGACGGCACTTCCGTTCACTCACTGATTCGTTCACTGAACGTACTGTCACTCAGTGCTGCTGACGGCGCTCCCTTTCACTCACTGATTCGTTCACTGAAGGTACTGACACTGTGATTCACATTCGCGCTGCCACCCAGAGAACTGTTGCTGAGGACGTGCTTCACGTTGCGCTGCCACTCACTCACATGGAGTCAAGCCATATAAACACACACCTCACCCTTGTTTTAACAGATTTAGTTTCTAGAAACAAACTTAGAATGTCATGTAACAAGTACTGTATAAAACAAGTAGCAATAGAAATAAACATAAGTGAGTGATTAATGGCTGAAAAAATTGTGGTAGAACAAATATACAAATGTCAAAGTTATGAATAGAATTAAAATATGAGAATTGCAGGAAAAAAATATGAATGACAGCTTATTACACATTTTAGATTATGGCAACAAATAGATCAAAAATATTTTTTTATAACACTCTCGTCTCCTGGTCCCGGAAGCCGTGAACTAAACTGAAACATGAACCATTCAGCCGTGTATCAGTTAGGTGGGTCGGAGTCCCAGGCTCCTCCTGCCAAGCACTGAACGATTCGGTGAACAAATCTTTTGAACGGATCTTCTTAGTGAACTGATTCTAATGATTCAATTAATCTAAAAGAGCTGCTGTGCCCATCACTAGTGGATAGCGGAAGTGGCTGAGCTGGCTGAGATTTTAGCGGAAATACGTCACCACCCCTGTGTGCATGTACCCCATTGAAGCAACATGGGGAGGAAAAGCTTGCTGTTACTATATTGTAACGGCGGTATGGGAGGGATGTTCAGTTTAGCCAAGCAGAATCCAGCATCCGGTATATATAGGTGGTGTCGGACATGTTGAGTCAGTTACAGTTTGTAGAGACTTGCCGGATGGCCCTAGCATTGAACCGTAGGGTGCTGGAGCTAGGCAGTCCTGAACTGTTGTAATGCTCTCAAAGGTCCTAACTAAAGTGAACCCTACCTTGTCGTGTGCCTTCATTCCACACCTCCACTATCGCACGCAGCCGAAAAACCGCAGGATCTCCGGCGGACGAGCAGCAGGTCAAGCGCCTAGTTGAGTCCACACTGCCCGTGATAGCTAGTTGCTAATGCTAGCGGTAAAGTGCGGTGATAACTGAAACCGAAAACACGACAATATCTACCGAATTGTGGCAAAATATTCTGGAAAGATACATTTCTCCTCTATATGCCTCAGACATATCATAATTCAGTTTTTAAAATTGTACATCGCATACACTGGTCTAATGTGAGAATAGCCAAATGTATTCCAGATACGAACCCAATGTGTGAGAGGTGTCAGTTAGAACCTGCCACACACACTCATATGTTTTGGTCCTTTGTAAAACTAATAGCCTTTTTGGCATGTTCACAAACTGCGTGAAGGACTCAGTTTATGCAGTTTATGACACTGGAATAACACCGTACACTTAGTAGCAATAAATTCCATACTATTTGGCAGCCTGTTTTGACTTACATAGATCTTTTTTTTTCCTTTTGTTTGCTGTATAAGAGAAATACCAATAAAAAGACCTTTGTTTAAAAAAAACAAAAGATGCTGTGATCTACTACTGCTTCCTGCTCTGCCATAACATCACAGTAGGTGAATATATCTGGCTCGAAGGACCAGCTGTTAAGATAGCTTGTTAGTAAATTAGGGTATCTTATGCTGGGATTCCTCATCACAGTACCTCTCCGGTAAGAGGGTTGACATAAAGACAGGGATGCAGTTTTTGTACTCTTTATATGGATTAGCAGCTCAGTAGGACTGTTCGGAGTTACAGAAGCATGGTTATCTGGAATAACAGACAGATAAGCTACATATAAGAAATACATACATTTCTCATAAATTAGCTTTGTTATACAGATTAGAGAGTAAACTAAAGAATACTGCATTTTATATCTCTGCTGCTGAACTAAGACAGAATCTGCAACTGAATGATATATTTAGCCATATTTGACTGTATTATCATTTAGCTAACAAACACAGCTTCAAATAACACCATAATTGAGAGGTATTAGTTAAAACTTCCCTTTGAAGTTTGAAATGTTTTACTACTAAAACTAACCTTTTTCATCATAGTCGTTTATGATTACTGTTTTGTGTACATACTACGTGGCGTATGATAATCGATCTGAACAGGAGCCTTTAATTACAGGATATAGCGTCGGGCAGCAGCTCGTACTTATACTAAACATCAACGCTTATAGCTTATAGTCTTTTAATTTCACTTCTAACAGCTTCTTCAGTAGGAGGACCCTTTGCCTTTCATCTCTCATAAATAATGAACTGCTATAAAACCAGATTAGTCCATATTTAAATAATTTTTAGATGAAAAGAAAAATGGTAGACCTGAAACCGTTTAATCACTATATTTCCTGCGCTGAAATCTCTCGTTTATTGGCAGGCATATTAAGTGACTGTACTTATCCTTAAATAAAGATAATCTTAGCTGTAGACGAATAAATATGAATATCTGTAATTTAGGTTCAAAAATAACAGAATTATAATAAAACAACCGTCTCTGCTCCGTTTTTCCTTCACGCAGACAGCCGTTATGCCTAAAACTAAAGTCCGCTCCCTCGTTTGAAGCAGTGTTCGATGTCTGACTAAATGACGATTCTCTTGTTCAGATTCTCTTCTTCAGAAGCTCCTCCAGACTTTCTCTGAGACATCGCTCGACCCGTGTTTCTCAGTTTCGCGGCTTCCTAAGCGGTGAACTGCCAGCGCGCGTCGTCACGTGGATTACATTTTTTAGCAAGGATACGTCACAGCCCAGCTAGACCTTTAATATATATTTATTATTCCCCTTTAGTAATTATTAAAATGTCTTTTTACATTCTTAAAGTTCTTGTGCATTTTTGTAAGCTTTAGTCTGTTTTATGGGAAAAAAGGTTACTGTTGTCAGTCGACTTGAAGGGTCTCAGTCGACTTAAAGGGTCGCCGACTGACAATTCGAATCATCGACTTCTAGAGGGCAGCCCTAGTACATACATAACATTGTTTTAAACTGTATTAATAGTTCACAGTAAGAGCGAGTCAGGCTAAAGTACAGTATCCACATACACTGTTATAACTAATAAAGCTAAACTGAATTACTTGGACTTTTTCACTTTCACTTACTTTCAGCTGAACTGTTCACAAATGGTTGGTGCTTAGAACAAAGTCAATGCTTTCATTAGCAGCAGAGATCTGTCAGTTACTTGTATAAAAGAGCGGTTAATCTTGTTCAGGTGTTTTACATGCACCAGGAGTGTAGTTATTCTGAGGTTTAATAAATACAAATAGATATGGACCAGTAGTGCCACTTGTAGAAAAGACTACATATATATAACTTGTATATAGTCATGGCCGGAAGTGTTAGCACCTCTGAAAATATTTCCAGAAATTGAAGTATATCTCCCAGAAAATTATTGCAATTACGCCTGTTTTGTTATACACATTTATTTCCTTTGGGTGTATTGAAACAACACAAAGGACAAGAAAAAAAATTCGAACAATGACATAATTAGATAATAACCAGGTCTTCTCATTCTTTTCATGACTGTCTCCCGCTAGTACCGGTCGCACTCGAACAGCTCATAGGAGCAGCTGTTTTCATTAAATTAGATCTCTGCAGCGCTAACAATCTCATCAGGGCCTGGGAGAGTGATGAGTGGAAGACCGCCTTTCTCACCACAAGGGGCACTACGAAAACTTGGTAATGCCTTTTGGGTTGAGGAACGCCTCTTTGGTCTTCCAGTCATACATCAATGATGTCCTTCGGGAAAAAGTAGGTCCATTCGTCATTACTTATATTTACGACATTCTAATTTACTCTCAAGATATGCCTTCACATGTTCAACATGACCGCACGGACCTCTTCTGATTATTGGACAACCTACTCTTTGTTAAACTCTTTTTGACTTCTCCCTTTGTTTAGTTAGCCTGTTGTTAGCCTCACTGGTTGTGGACTCTATTTCTGTCCTTTTGACCTCGCTTTGTCATTTCCTTTTGGTTCAGTCTAGCTTTCTGCTTGTCTCCCTGTCGTTCGACACTCACCTGTCTCTACCACGCACCAGGTATTATTCCTTTGCATTGCTGGCTCATCCATTGCTGTTGTGTAAAGCTCCTTTGACTTTTAGCTCTGCTGGTGTCGTGCCCAGATTGTTGCTCCTGACAACAAGATGTTTCCCAGAATGATTTTGGCTTACTCACGTACATTTCGGCAAATTACAGTCTAGCTTTCTTATGTTCTGTTTATTTCATTCAAATGTTATGGATAGTTCGCACTTACACTGATGCACCCTGAACCTGCAGGACAACTTGATTTTTTTTGGAACTTGGAACAACCTTTCATTAATTTTTGTTTCGTCCACATCCAGGGAGATTAGCTACAGTGCCATGGTTTGTCAAGTTCTTGATTATGTGGTGCACCATGGACAAAGGAACATCACAATCTCTGAACATAGACTTGCAACCTTGAGATTGTTGATATTTTTCCACAATTTCAGTTTTCAAGTCCTCAGACAGTTCTCTTTTCTTCTTTCTGTTCTCCATGCTTAGAGTGGCGCACACAGACACACAATCCAAAGAACAGTCTGGGTTTAGGTGTGATTTTTATATTGCTCATACCTGTTATTTGCCACAGGTGAGTATGAATGAGCATCACATGCTTGAAGCATATAGCAATAGTTTTGTTTTATATATATATATATATATAATGTAATGAAACAAAGTTAATTAGTGTTTATTAAAAACTGGAGAAATGAATGAAATACTGAGAAATGCATTTTGTGATGTATCACTTATCTTTGTATAAGTTACCTGTAAGTCTTGGGGTACTGATGTTAGAGGATTAGTTTCAGGCTGTGTTCTTAAAGCATTAAGGAAAGTTATAACTACATATCTCTGCTGGTTAATGTTGTTGTTGTTTATAACTCAAGCCTGATCTTTAGCTTGTTTTTTGGCTAATTGCTATTTATAGTAATGTTTTCTTTCCACACAGTTTGTCTGTGTCTGTATATTAGTTAGTTTCTGTGAGGAGTTTTCAGTTTGAACTTTGTGTTGCATTTTACACAAACTGTTATTGAGATTTTAAAATATCAAACCAACTTTCAACAATTAACACAAACGACAGCAAGTGAAGTCAGGTCAAACTAGTTTGATTCTCATACAAACTCCTTTTACCTGATTTAAAAGCTTAGACTCAGTCATCTCCAAGTGTAACTGAAAAAACAACCCCCTAAAATGAAATTAGCCACATTACAAAAAATTAAAAACCGAGGGTAGTTTGGAAACTCATAGTTTTTAACAGTACCTTCTTGCAAATCAGCTACATACAATACATAATAAAATGGATAAAGACTAACCACACAGACGTACTCTGGAGAGAAACAGAACAAACTATAACTAATGAAATACAGATCTCAGACCAACCATTTATTAGTACAACACTTAAATGCCTTTAAATATAGAAAAACATGATCAGCACTTAACAGCTCATTAAATCAGTAACATAATTATAATCATAATCCTTTTTTCTCTCCTTCTCTTATTTAACATACAAATATGGCTTTACATGATATACAACAGTACAGTGTTGATGGTGTACTGCAATAATACACAATTAGGACTGACACAATTAAAACAATTAAGGATCCAAAAAATTATATGCATTATAAATTATTATTCAAAAAAATAAACCCCAGATCTCAGATGTCCATTTTTGTGGGAGTTCTGGTCCAAATTACCCTCACCATACCCTATACAGTGAGACTTTTTTTTTCACTACAGGGTACATACAAGTAATCACTCACAAGTAATCTCTTACATTGCTTTAGTGTAGTAATGATTATTCTGATACAAAGAATGTGCCTGAGTCAGCACTGCCTGAAATAGATACATATCCTTCGGAGCACTCCTGTAACCAGTGTGTGACTTTCAGTAGGGATCTTTTTTTTTCACGTTCAGTTGGCTCAGAGTGTACTGACTCTGTAGAAACAAACAGCACACAGGTCAACACACAGGCACAAACAGATAAACTACCTGGCAACTTCATTTCTGTCATCTACCATCCAAAACTAGTCACAATCAAATCTACAGCTTAAGAGTTCATTAGAATATGGTTTTAATACTGTAATATAATGATTTAGAGTTAAGGTTCTGTTTCTCACCACATCTGATCTCACTCAACATTTCCAGAACATTTCCCAGTAATGCCGCTTCTCGTCTGCTCCATTCCCGATCAAGCATCTCTTTAAACTGATCCTTAAGTTTCAGGGTGCTTTTATCTTCATCCTGAACTGTTCCTACATCTGCACATAGACACAGAATGACAGTAAGATTTGCCTGCACCATGATTTCCTTATCATGGTGTTTAATACAACACACAGCTGGACTGGTTTACTTACTGGATGCATCAGGCTCTGTTTGAAACACTTCCTCATCACCATGGTCCTCAGTGTTTAAACCCATCTCACACACTACAAATAATATAATGTTATTTATTAAAGAAATATAACACGATAATACTGTTGTAATACTGTTATTTGGGTATTTGCAGTTAAAGATCTGGTGCCCACCATGTCTGAGGTCACTCCACATCTCCAGAAATCTCCTTATTAATGCCTCTTCTCGTCTGCTCCACTCTCGATCAAGCATCTCTTTACACTGGTCCTTGAGATTTAAGGTGCTTTTATCCTCATCCTGAACTGTTCCTACATCTGGATATAGACACAGAGACACATAAACTCAGTGTTTAACAGTGTTTAATACAATTCTGATTATTATTGTGAAATCTAAACAAGTAAACAGTGGGACAGAATTACTCACAGGATGCTTCAGGCTCTGTTTGAGACACTTCCTCATCACCATGGTGCTCAGTGTTTGAACTCTTCTCGCTCACTACAGTAAACATATAATGTTATTTATTATAAGTAATATAACACAATACTACTGGTTTAATAATACTTTTAAGTTATTAAGTTCTGTTGATTACCACATCTGACTTTACTCCACATCTCCAGAAATTTCCCAATTAATGCCTCTTCTCGTCTGCTCAACACCTGCTCAAGCATCTCTCTGGTTTGATCCTTGAGTTCTAGGGTGCTTTTATTCTCATCCTGAACTGTTCCTACATCTGCATATTGACACAGAGTGACAGTGAGATTTGTCTGCACCATGATTTTCTTGTGTCACATAAAAACATGTTTATTACAACAAAAAGTTGAACTGATTTACTTACTGGATGCTTCAGGCTCTGTTTGAGACACATCCTCATCACCATGGTGTTCAGTATTTAAACTCATGTTACTCACTACAAGTAATATATCATGTTAATGATTTTGTAACAGCTAAAAAAAAAAGAATGCTTACGTAAGTAATATAAAGGAACTTACAGTCAGGAGGGTTACCCATACTTCTGTCTCCCCTTCTGGGAAGCATGGCCTCTATGTTTCTTTTTACCTCTGAAACTCTTTTCAGAAGCTTTTTGTCTCTTCTTCTCCATTCTTCATCAACAAGTCGGACAACATCCTCTAAATCTCTCTCATCACCACTGGGGCCTGTCTCTGCATCTGCCTCTGTTTTCCTTGCATGAATCCCACCAAACGTCTCAGTATTTGGTTTGAATGAACTGTTTCTATCCACCATTTCATCAATCTTCTGGAACAGCTCCGTAACCTGAACATGACTTTCTTTCTCCTCATTATTGAAGACGTGATATCTGTTCCCACATTTCTCAACCACCCACTGAAGAGCTTTACCTTCACTCTCAATGTGCTGCGCTATGGTCAGATCTCCAAGTATGTCACCCCACGTGAACAGTACAATGGTGTGTCTCCACACGTCCTCTCCAAGGAAACTCATGTTCTCCTGAATGACCTTTCTCTGTTCCTCTTTGAATGACGTGTCTGCAGGAATCACTAGAAGTATACAGTGAGGGGAGGTATCCGTCTGACCTACACCCTTAAATATTTCAGACTTTATCCACTCTGGAGTGTACTGAGAGGGGAAGTACTTAAACCAGCTGGGTGTATCGATCACAGTTACTGGTCTTCCATCCACTTCACCATGTACACTTTGATATTTGAGAGTACTTTGATTAGTAGCAAACACTGTTCTGTTAAAGATGGTGTTCCCAGCTGAACTCTTCCCACCAATCACCCAACCCAGCAATGCAATTCTTAGCCCTGAAGAGAAACAGTACAACATTATAAAGAGAAGAAAAGAATACACATCATATACTTTGGAAACAGTAAAAGAACTTTAAAATCACTTAAAAGTTCTATAATTACTGACGTCCTTGGCAATAGTGGATAAAAAGGTCATGGAAACAATATCTTTCTGGTTAATTTACTCACTGTTTCCTACATTAAATAAAAGAATAGAACAGTAACTTTAATGCATTTAGCATTTTTTTTAAGTTAAAAAAAAAAAACGTTACAATTATTGGTATGCCTAGAAGTTCTTATACGCAAAAAACTAAATTTCACTTAATTGTAAGTCCACCTTGGCATTCCATTCCTGTTTTATTGGAATAAAAGTTTGTTATCCGCTCATCAGCATGGCAAGCATTAGAGAATGCACAAATAAAATGAGACAAAAGTGATATATATATATTTATTTATTTTGTGTGTGTGCACAAAGTGAGGAGGAAGAATAGAGAAATTTTTATTTGAAGGTTTACAGAGGATGGCAACATTAAACTACAATTAGATGCCACCTTAATGGTAACATCCTATCTGGAGGGCATGCCAGAATAAAATCTCGTCGTTAATCTTACATCCAGTTTTAATGGCCATGTGAGACAACAATAGAGCTTCTCAACAACACTAAAGCTGGGTTTAAAGAGAAGGTTAGTTAAACAGAAATTGCTGAGCATGGTGGGGGATTTGTAATGTTTGGGATTTTCCTCTAAGGACCCTGGAAAGCTTGTTAGGATACATCACATCATAAAAACTATAAAGTACTGGGAGATTTCAAATGAAGATTTCTCTGTAATTGTTAAAAAATATAAACCAGCAGGGATACAGTGATCCACAACATACAATCAAACCCACACGAAAACTGTTCTAACTATTTACTTCAGATAAAAGTTACATTTTAACATCTTTTCAATGTGAGATTGAACTAAAAACATTTTTTTTCAATAATTTTAACCCATCTTTACTAAGGGTGTCAGTAACTATGCAGCTGATTGAAACTTACCTTTTTTCTTCAGTTGTGCCTTTTGTTCTTGTAGTTTTAACTCTCTGGCTGATGCTTTGGTCATCACAGTCTTCTTCCACTCTGCAGCCGCCTCCAGTTTTTTTGCCTCAATTTGAAAGTGAGCTCCATTGTTTCTTTGCACTACATCCTCAATCTTTTCCAGCAGCTGCTTCACCTGAGATTCATTCTTTAAGGCTGCACTGTCAAAGACATGATATCTGTTCCCACATCTCTCTATGACCCACTGTAGAGCTTCTCCCTCCTTTTCAATGTGGTCTTCTATAGTTCTGTCCACCAGAGAGTGGCTTCTAGTGAACACCACAAGAGTGTGTGTCCAGATCTGCCCACCAAGGAATCCAAGGTGATCTTCTACAGCTTTCCTGGCTTTCTCTGTAAATGGAATGTCAATCTCAATAAGCAGTAGGATCACATGTGGTCCTGGATGGCACAAAGAAACCCCTTGAACAAGCTCCTGTTTCAGGAATTCTGGAGTGTCACTCAGTGGGAAGTGCTTCCACCAGCCTGGAGTGTCGACCAAGGTCAGCTCTCTTCCACATACACTTCCCTGTAGTTTCTTACAGTGAGCAGTCCTCTTCTTAGTTGGAAGCAGTTTTTTTCCAAACACAGTGTTAATCAGAGAGCTCTTCCCAGCAAACTTCCCCCCAAACACCACAGCTCTGAGCTCTACAAAGAAAAAAATAAGTGATAGATACTTAGAGGGATAAACACACACATTAAGAGAGCCGAGATATAACATGTCTGTGTGTCTAATACATGCTATGACAGCTACTTTGAACTATTAATTGGACACAATTATATCCTTTCGCTCTGCACTTTGGCAAAGGAACACAGGTTACCTGATGCTGAAGTATAGAAATTTTACAGCAACCATGTTCTTATAATGTTCTTGTCCAATGTCATTGGAAGAATGTGAACTTCCTGGTGGCAGTCAAACAGAGTTTATACAGTGATAAATGTCCAAAAAAAGCAGAAAATAAACCTAAAGTACCTAAACAGCTTCCTCACATTAGCAGTTCTTTTTCATATGTTTTAAGCACATGCTTTCAACTTCTGTCTGCCTGAACTGCTCTTGCCCAGCCTATTTGTCCACACACAATTCCATACTATACTAAGTTAGTTAGTTTAGTAGGTAGCAGGGCAAAATGTAAAGTATAATATGTGGTTTAGCAGGTCTGAGTAGAAGGTCCTGTCTTGCCTTACCCTACAGTAACATTCTGATCACTATCAGAAAGACATTTTTAAAGTTTCACTTTGAAGTTTGATATGTTTCACTACTAAAACTGACCTTTTCATCATAGTTGTCTCGGATTAATTATTTGTTTATATACATCACAGTATTAAGACCAATATTATTTTAATAACCGCCTTAGATTATGTATATATATGTATATATACACTGTTTTAAATCACATAAACAGTTTACAGTGAGAGCAATTCAGGTTAAATCACAGCGTCCACATACACTGTTACAACTAATCAAACTGTATTGAATTACTTACATCAATACCAAATAACTTATAGACTGAATGGACTATATAGTGATGGGTACATGAGTAAACTTTAACAATGTTTATAAATTACCTCAGACTTTAATAAACGAGGGAAATCTGGTTTTACATTATATGGGTGCATTAAGGCACCACCAGTGTTTCTCAGTACAGCATTCACTGTTGTGTGTAGTAGTTAAACAGGTGTAAAGGCAGCAACTTCACAACCTCCATTAAAATAAATCAAGACCTTCATCTCCGGTTAATGTCACAGCTACTGAATACTGATTTACACATGATAGAGATTTTACCGCAGCTAATATCTTTAACTAGTTTAATCGGTCAAAACTAACTAATATGGTCAGACTGTGACTCGATCACACTGCATGTAAAGATGAGCTCTGCACTGAAGGCTCCTTACTGTGTAAGATCAGCCTCTTAACATTGTACTAACACCAGTTTAAAGAGAACTGAATGAATGCGTCACTGCGCGCTCTGCTGAATTAAAAACCCCTTTTACTCACCCATTACAGGAGACTGTATCAGCTCCGCTCTCTTCCAGTCTTCAGATCCCTGAACTGCGCTGGAGTCAGTTTATAGGCTGTTAAAGACTCGCCCTGTTTCTCAAACCAACAGAGATGAGAGATGTAGGTAAGAATGGTGGCGTCTTCATGGTTCACTGCTACTTTCAATTCTAGTTTAGGAATTTGCCCTGCCCATCAGTCACATGTGCATTTCAGCTGTTGTAATAAGCTTTGTCAGGGTCCACCATCATTGTACACTCTTGGCTGTTAATTAAAATGAGGCCAGTATTGCAAAATAGCAATATATATAACAGCTTTAAAGCCAATATCCTATAGATTTCCTCAGTTTATTTTTTCCCTGAGATCTGTATATTATTAACCTTTGTGTGGTTTGCTGCTTTTTTAGCATTAAACAAGCAGTTAAACAGGCTTTGCTCCTCTGGGACATGAATCCTTCAGATGATTTCTGATTGAAACACTGAGTATAATTCCTGATGCTTTTTGTTTCTGTTAGTCGAGCACTAAAACAAAAAGGGTGAGAGGTTTAATAAAACAGGCATCATAAGTATAACAATCCATTCTAAAGCTACATATAAAATCAGAAGTACTTAGAGTAAGCTTAATTCATTGTTAAGTATTACTACTGGAGTTAAATAATAATGTCTAATGTCAGTGGAGACAGAAGAAATCGAGGTTTGTTAGGCTTTATTCTTCTGTTTCTGGGGTCTGATGTGTTGGGATGTAAAATCAGAGCTTCTTCTCGCTCTCAAAGAGGAACATTTTAAGCACTGTTTCAGTCTATGAGGTCTTGCATAGTTGGTAGGAGTCTCATTTTCTGTATTTCTCTACTTTCTTTACTTTTGTAATTAAACTGCAGTTTTTTCTCTTTGACATTTCCATATGAACACGAACATGGATCATCTTTTTATCTTTTTTGTGGATTAAAAATTATATTGTATTCTCAAATCAAGCATATGCATTAATCTTTTTCTGTCTCTGTAACAGTAACGTCTTCTATTCTTCTGGGACAACTTGAGTGTGCTGACTGTACACTCATTACACTCATGTACAGTCAGCTAGTTAACCTCATAAACTTTGCGATCCTTGAGCAAACAAAGTGCCAAAAGTCAGATCCCACTCTGACTCAGGAACACATGATACCTGATACTGAAATGTAGAAATTCTACACAAACTATGTTCTCCCGCTTCTATTCCAATGTCAGGGGGAGAACGTGAACTTCACGGTGGCAATCAAACACAGTTTATACAGCGTACAATGGTCTGAACCAAATTTACTTTAAAACAGCTAACAGACTTCACTTTTCTTTACATTAATGTTTAAGAAAAAAAATGAGAAAGAAATAGAATCTAAATATTATAATTAAATCATTCTTTCACTAAATTGATTTCAATATACTAAATTGAAATGTCTGAGATTACTGAATCTGTCTATTAGAGAGTGCCCATGCTAGCTATGCTCTTGCGTAGCCTAGTTGTGCCAGTGCATACAGAATATTACATATATACATAATTGTTAGTTTAATTGGACAAAATCCAATGCAATGTAAAGTGTTAGTAGGTTTGAGCAGAATGTACTGTGTTGCCTTCTTGCATCCTCACAGCAGAATTATAAGCATTACCAGAAAGATATTTTTGCTTTGTGTTAAATAAATATATGACTGGTGGTGATTATGATGATGATTTATCTTTCTCAGTTTTTTTATTGATTTACTGGTTTCAGTCCACCTGTTGCAGCCCGGTTTATAAGCCTCCCTGTACATTGTCCATTAATGGACCACAAGATGACCAGATATTGTATTAAGTTGCATAACCTGCCTTTTTTTATACATTGCATTTTAGAAAAAGGATGAAACAGGCTGCCATCACAGAAACAATGAATTCAGAAAAGGCTGTATTTGAAGCTTATTCCACATATACAGCGCTCTGCACTGAAGGCTCCTTACTGTGTGCAGGATCAGCCTTTTAACGTTGTACTGAAACCAGTTTAAAGAGAGCTGAATGAATGCGTCACTGCGCGCTCTGCTGAATTAAACCCGCTTTAACTCACCCATTACAGGAGACTGTATCTGCTCTGCGCTCAGACTGATCTTCTCCTCCAGTCTTCAGATCCTTGAACTGTGCTGGAGTTAGTTTATAGGCTATTAGAGACTCACACTGTTTCTCAAACCTACAATAGTGAAAGATGAGGTTGAAGACGGCGGCATCTTAATGGTTCACTGTTACTTTTCATCTTTACAGCCCCGCCCATCAATCACATGAGCACATACTAAATGTATTCTATAACTATATAATAATAATAATAATAATAACAATACAAAATATCTAATTGTGATTTTTCGGAGCAATACTTGTGATTGCGATAATTGTGTGAATTGATCAATACCCCTTCGTCACTGCAGCCGTCTGCACTGAAGGCTCCTTACTGTGTGCGGGTTCAGCCTCTTAACGTTGTACTGAAACCAGTTTAAAGAGAACTGAATGAATGTGTCACTGCGTGCTCTGTTGAATTAAAATAACATTAAATCTACACAAATTGACTTGAAAAGTATTGAAAGTATAACGCATATATGTCACACCTTACAGAAAATACATCTCGACACCTTTCATCTAGCTCAGACATGGCTCAATGCTATTGAGACATATGGCATCTAGTTCAGATCTACTGTATATTAAATTAAAATAATAAAGACTAAGTTACATATTAGACCTGTGACATATTAGAAATAGACTTTCTCAATATTTTCGTAATTTCTCAGAAAATAATCTACTAGACCAAACAATTACCATCCAAGTTGTGTAAAATAGGGATAGTAGACTCTGAAATCTGTAAACATTGCATGCTTATCAAATGCTTTTGGCACGTTGTTATAATTCAGTTAACTCCACCGTTGAAGCAATTCACCGCTTTATAACCGTCACTCTGTTTGCTGGGCAATGCATCAGAAATCAGGCTTAACAAGCAAGGAATTAAACACATTTTTTTTGCTCTAACCATTCCAAAAAAACCTATTTTGGTAAGCTGGAAATCAAGGAAAAATATTAGTATTAATCAATAGGAAAACTTTAACAGAAAATGTATCAATTGAAAATATAAAAAAACATATCAGGACAACAGGGACAGCACTTGTGATGAATTTAACTAGTCTTAAAAGGATAATATAATATGTAATCAGCACTAACAGAAACATTATGCAACTGTAACTACTCTGGTGTATCTATCCGAAGTAGTGTGTTGGTGTACAGTAACTCAGTAAGTGTAATGCGTTAGTGTGCTGTAAGTAGCGTGTTGGTGTACAGTAACTCAGTAAGTGTAATGTGTTAGTGTGCTGTAAGTAGTGTGTTGTGTACAGTAACTCAGTAAGTGTAATGTGTTAGTGTACTGTAAGTAGTGTGTTGGTGTACAGTAACTCAGTAAGTGTGATGTGTTAGTGTAGTGTAAGTAGTGTGTTGGTGTACAGTAAGTCAGTTAGTGTGATGTGTTAGTGTAGTGTAAGTAGTGTGTTAGTGTACAGTAACTCAGTAAGTGTGATGTGTTAGTGTAGTGTGAGCAGTGTGTTAGTGTACAGTAACTCAGTAAGTGTGATGTGTTAGTGTAGTGTAAGTAGTGTGTTAGTGTACAGTAACTCAGTAAGTGTAATGTGTTAGTGTAGTGTAAGTAGTGTGTTGGTGTATATGTACTGACAGAGGTGGCAGAAGTACACCAGTTCCATACTTAAGTAAAAGCACTAGTAATCTAGTTAAAAAAACACTCAAGTAAAAGTTGAATTATGACTGAAATTTTTTACTTGCGTAAAAGTATAAAAGTAAATGCTCCCAAATGTACTTAAAGTACAAAAAAAGTAAAAGTATTTCTTTAAAAATCATTTGTAATTTAATGTTTTAATCAGGATATCTTATTATTAAAGATTTATAGATACACAAGGCCTATCACATGAAAACACAGTAAACCATTTTATTTAATAACCGTTCTTTAAGCAACAATCTTATCCAGAGATATGTGTTTAAATCAACAGGCATTTATTTGCAAAAATTACATGTGCACTAATTCTAGCATATGTAAAATTAAGACAAGTGGTTGAATAAGAGCATTATCAGTGTATAATCACTGATTCCTGCCACTACTGAACATTGCATGTAGAGTTTGTGCAATCTCACCATAAATTGTTTAACATTGTTTAACAAGGGTCCTCTCTTGGTTAGTACATCGGAGTAATGTTTAGGATTCAGAACTATAACAGCCTCAAAAAAAAAATCTGTATTTTTAATCTACTAACATGCTTAAAATGTATTAATTACCATACCCATAATAGAGAATGCTACAAACTCTGAAACCAGTTTAAAGAAGCCTGAATGAAAGCTTCACTTTTTACTCACCCATTACAGGAGACAGTATCTGCTCCGCTCTCAGACAGAACTTCTTGAACTGCGCTGGAGTTAGTTTATAGACTGTTAGAAACACTCACTTTTTGAAGCGACTGAAGATCATAAACCGTAGTCAGACAGACTAGGGCAATAGCTTGGCTCCTTCAGCATCCTCTGTCATATCCCACCCTGTGATCATCTGAGGAGATGCAACATCTAGACTAGTTCATGCAGTGTTATTCCTCACCTATAATAAGAACCACCCAGGAAGGCCTGCTCCAGCATCCTCTAACAAGACTTTAGATGTTGGAACATTTGATTCCATTTAGCCACAAAAGCATTACTGATGTCAGGTTATGAGAAGTGGACCAAAATACACTAATACCCTAAATAACTGTTTCTGCCCTAATTAAACAGGACTAGTTATTCTAAAATGTTGTGTAATTTACACATGGAGTTAGTGCACATTGAACACTGGAGAAATACTCAGATCACCTCTAGGTCAGTTACTGATGTTGGATGATTAGCCCATATTCTTAAAGCATATCGTTTCTGTCCAAAGAAAAACAGGTATCTCCAAAATGCCAACAGCAGAAGCCAAAAACCACCTCATTTAATTTGAATGGAAATCAATGGAACCAATGTCTTTCCAAGCAATTTTGGGCCATTTCTGTTGGGTCCATTCTTCATGAAATTCCCACTCAGTGTAAAGAGCAGCTTATGTGATCCAATGAAGCATAAAAGTTAAAATCAACAAAAATGGAGATACATGTTTTCTTTGGACTGTGACGATATAAGAAAGTTACTATACTTTACTTGTTAATGATGTTATTAATCTCTAGCTTGTTTGTTGGCTAACTGTTGTTTATGTTCATGTTTTCATCCCACATAGTTGGGCCATGTCTGTATTTTATTTATTTTACTGTGGAATTTGACATTTTACTTTGTTATTAATAGAACAAAAGATTAATAGAACGTTTTTTTCATGTGACTTTATTCATTTTTTATTCAGTTTAATCAGAATAATCAATAAACCCCAGGTAACTTCTGCAGTGTGGATGGTTTTGGTTCATTCCATGCCATATATTATCTATGTAGTGTGTTGTTATTATTATATATCAAAATAAAAGTATGTCCTTATATCTTTGTGTTTCAGGATAGGATCACTATAAACCTTACAACACGCCATAAACACCATCACCACCAGGAGGTCCCTCCAATCTGACAATGGGCCCAGGACCTCATGCCCCTTTTAATATTTATTTTGGTCATGTACATCACCACAGGCATCGTGATGAAATAGTAAGTAGGTATTAATAGGTCATTTTGAAATAAAAACCTCAGCATTTTAGAGGCAATTCCTACACTCCCAGCGGAGTGAATAAATAATCAAGCTTGTATTCACATATCTCTTAATTTCTCTTTTAAAATTATTCTAAAAAACACCTTTGTTCAATTTTCCTATGTGAATAAATATACAAATATAATGCAGAATCATTAGCAGTCTAAAAATGTGTTTGTAATAAATAAATATATTTTTTGTTTGTTAACTTTAAATAAGCATTTTGATAAGTATATTTTATTTTTATTTATACTATAATTAAATATAAAAAGTATATAATAAACATAAAACGTTTTTACTGTTTTAAGTTATATTTTAACCATAGGGTAAAACCAGCTTGTAGTATACACTTTATTTTGTTTGGTACGACTTTTTATTATTTTTGTTGAAAATAAATGTTATTTCATTGTCACGTTTCTGGGTTTTTCCAGCTCCTCCTCTCCTTCGGACTCAACTTACCAGAGGGCAGTTCCAGCATGCCACAGTCACAAATCTTATGAGAAACAGAATAAATCAAGGTGATGGGTTAAAATTGTTAAACTAATGTTCCAGATAGCTTGTGGATATGGACTAGATCTGGCAAAGCTATGGCACTGCTGGTCCACTGTCGGCATTGGCAATCTACAATGAGCCAAAGATGGCTCAGATATTCAAAACATTGGACCACCTGTCTCAAAACAGATCTGACAAACTTCTGACACAGATATGTCAGAGTATCCTGTATAGTCTGTGAGTTTTATAGGGTGCTTTTTGCTAGGAATTGACTTCTTCATGTTCCAGTTATCATTTGTTTTTTTAATTTGTGTCTAAAGCAAAGATAGATAGCTATCTCTGCCTTTGCTCCGCCTTAGCTAGCTAGCTGTATTTGTCAGCTTGTCTGACTGACAAACCTCACAACCAAAACAACCAAAACACAAAGATGTGGATTTAAAGCAAGAAACACCTTATAAACAGTCTATACCCAGAGTATCCTTAAAAAGTAAGTGTTTTCCAATAGGCGCTAGGGTTAGCTAAGTTGTGTAAATGTTAGCTGAGTTCTTCCCAGCACAAGGAAAGCGGCAGAATGATACCTAAGTAGTTTTTTGGATTCAGATCTGTTTAAACAACGAGGACCTCAGCCAGCTCTACCCTGTTTGACTTTTGTTGTCAAAAAAAGTATGACACAGCTGATCCTCTGTCTGACTTTTTATCTTTCTTCAGCATTCCAGAGATAGTTCCTGCAGTGACTCAAAAAGAATCAATAATCCAAAGCCTGTCCTCAAATCAAATCCTGTCTAAAGCACTTTGATAAGGTGATAAAGTTTATATTTTATTATTTATTTAAAAGTAGTACTTAAAGAGACCGGGCTGCTTATATATATATATATATATATATATATATATATATATATATATATATATATATATATATATATATATATATATATATATTCCATCGTTTCTACTTCAATAAAGGTTATATCTTACATCATCTTGTTCTTGTCATGCTTCTGGGTTTCCCCAGCTCCACTGCTCCCCCGGACTCTACTTCCCAGAGACGACACACACCCACATATCCCCAGTCGCCCAATCATTCCCGCTCTAGTTCCCCTGAGTATTAGCCAACTTTCCCATTATCCATCGGCATATAAGCCTCACTCAAACATTCACTCTTTGCAAAGTTTTCCCAAGCACACTTTGCAATCCCGAGTGTTCTTCTATACTGTTTTTCTACTCTGGTTCTGACCTCCTTTGTTTTTTCGACTACCAATCTTTTCCTTGCCTCTTTTGGCTTTCATTCTCTTGTATTCTTTTCAATCTCCATCTGTCCTCTGACCATTCACCGTGTCTCTCCCCTGTACTCTGGTTGTATATCATTTTGTATTTCATGAAGTCCAATAAAAATAAAATGTACTGCTTAGATTAATTCAGGCATCTCAGGGACTGTGGTATGATTTGACTTTTTGCTTTTAAGCAATGTATGGCCACTCAACTCGCCTCACAGGAGTTTTGCAGGTCGAGAATGTAAAAAATAAACATGACGTTTATCTAGACATGAAGATGAAGGAGTACAAAGTGTTCAAAATAAAATATATAAAATATAATGTACCAGTAATTATACTACAATAAGTTCTTGCAAAGTAATTTATAAAAAATCAGTGAAAAACATACAGGTTTGAACATGTCTGGTCAAATTGTTTTGTAGATTTTCTAAAGGAGAGTTAACACATTCTCTGTAGGTAAATCCCTTCTAATAAAAAATTCTGTTAATTTACTTACCTTTATCATTAACAAACTAGGCCAGGTTTTCCCCAGTATTTTACATTAATCAGCAATAATTCTGCATTAAAGTGTCCATCAGATTATCTTTTGAGGATGTCTTAATTTATTTTCACTTCAACAAAATATGCACTTTAAACTGACGCTCCAAAATTATTGCATACCTCTTTATATAAGCTCCAATAACCTAATTAATTCATGTTAAGACACAAACAATTATTTTGTGAGGTTCTGATTCGTAACCAGGAATATGGACACACATCGTTGCATCTACATGCATTAAAAATTTGATTTCAAAACTCACAAGCTGCATCTACAGGCAGTGGTAGAGGATTCATAGGTGTGATGCATCAACACATCATGTCATCCAGCTTCTAAAGACATTCAGATTCTAAAGTCATCCTTCTAAAGGTAGTTGTCAGTTACTATAAATTGATATTTTAGTTGGTTTATTGTGTATGTGAATGTAAACTGCTGTGCAACAAAAGTTTTTGTTCTCAGTTATTACATCATTGTACATTGTCATCAGACAGAACTGAAAAGTTTAACCACGCTTTTAAAAACCTTTGTCAGTTTTTCTAAGTTTAATTGAACTATCTTTTTTAATATGTATATGTTTTGAACGCTTTTCAATTACTGACAAAAGTGAAAGTACCTGTTGCCCTTTACATTATGTATGATACAATTAATGATAAATGAACCAGAAGAAATGTTCTAAATGGGAAGAAAATGTCTTGGGTTCTGAACACTGAAGAACGGGGAGAAAGGGGGCTAACAAAGTATAGAAAAACATATGGACTATGTAACTGTAGAACTACCTATATGATGACTACACACCTATATCATAAATGGAGCTGATGAAATGGATAAGAGGTGTAGAAATAAGGAGGTAGTTTTAATGTTACGGCTGATCAGCAAATTAAATCGTCTCATTAATAAACATTTAAACCATCTGAAGTTCTTGTGTACCACAGTGTGATGTTCTGTTGTTAACAGTGGGCAAAGAGAGACCCCTAGTGGTCAGGATTTGTCGGTAACCGCTAGCATCTGTGTGGATTTCTCCATAAAAGTTAGCCTTAAGAGAACGATTCGGCTTCTATTCATTTTATTGTACAGTGTCACATAAATGCACTCAGGAAACAAATGTGATATACTTCGTATGTCTGATTTACAGTTTTACAGTAATTAAGCAAAGTTTCTTAAGCAAAGCTTTGAAGAGAATTTTGGCATCCGGCTTTTCTTGGGAAACCTGTTGTCTATTTGCCGAGCTTGTAGCTACACACGAGCAGGGGCAGAATACATAGGGACATGAGTTGATGCTACTTAATGATGAAAGATCTCACTGCAGTGAAGTATTATTGTCATATGCACAGAGAAAGAAGCAGTTGTCACGTACAATCAAATTTCTACTCTGTACCTCCCGGACTACAAGTCACTAACAAATGCATATAAAAATATAATATATACAGTCTGTGAAAAATCTGAAAAAGGTGTCCCTGCCCATATCAAGAAACCACTAAAACCTCGCTTACAACCTCGCTTTTTTTTTAAGCATCAAATAATAAATTTAATGTAATAAAATGAGTTAGAGAAAGTTTCTATTAACAAAACAGATCTGGTCTCCACTGACACATTTATCATACAACTATGGCTTTACAGTACAAACAACAGAAGAGCGTTTATGTACTGCTACAAACAGTCACAATGAAGTCTGATGGTTTAAAATGTATGAGTATGCACTATTATGCAAAAGTCAGAGGCCATCTGTCTTTTAGGTTATGTCAGAAAGAGCAATAAAATAAGTTATTTTATTTTTTAAACTTTAAAACTTATATTTATATGTTTTAAGTCTTTTCCAGGCTTCTTAGAAACACACCCAAACTTCAATGTTAGAAGCATTTTCTGCTTCTCATTATCCAAGTAATCCTAAATATGGTTTAGACTCTTCAGTCCCTAAACCCTCAGATCTCAGTGACAATTTCCCTTTTCCTGGTTATTTCCTTTTTTTTTTTTTAGCAATGCTTTCTAGACAGCTTCACATCCTCTTAGACCCAACGAGTTAAATTAGCACAGTGGAAAGATGGACAGACTTAATAGATCTGAAAAGAGAGGTGTTGTGTATCTGATCCTGTATCTATTGGCCATATGGATTGGAATTTAAATAAACAAAAAGTGGTCTCTGACTTTTGCACAGAAGTGTATGCACAGAAGTTCTAATCTAAAGTTTCTTCTGAAATTAGGGGTATTAATTAAACCCTGCTGTAACAGCCTGTACACTTTTGTCAATGCCTCGTGTTTTATTACTGTAATACTGTTTATTATTATTCAGATGAAAAGAATGTGTCTGAGTAAGCACTGCCTGAAGCTGATGCATATCCTTCAGAGCGCCCCTGTAACCAGTGTGTGACTTTCTGTGTAGATCTTTCTTTTTCATGTTCACCTGGCTCAGACTGTACCTCTGTAGAAACAGGAACAGCACACAGATCAGCACACAGGTACAAACGGAACAGCTACCTGGCAACCAAACTAATCTATCACCAACCATCGAAAACTGTTTGTGATCAAATCCACAGTTTAGCAGTTCATTATAATACAGTTTAATACTGTTATTTAGTGATTTACAGAAGATCTGTTTCTCACCCCATCTGATCTCACTCCACATTTCCAGAAATCGTCCCATTAATGACTCTTCTCGTCTGCTCCACTCCCGATCAAGCATCTGTTTAATCTGATCCTTCAGTTTCAGGGTGCTTTTATCTTCATCCTGAACTGTTCCTACGCCTGCATATGAACACAGAGACACCGTGATATTTGTTTACTCCAAGATTTTCTGTTTTATAAAACACGAACACCAGTTGGATTCATTTACTCACTGGATGCTTCAGGCTCTGTTTGAGACACTTTCTCATCACCATGGTGCTCTTTCTCAGTGTTTAGACTCGTCTCACTCACTACAGATAATATATAATGTTATTTATATTGTAATATAGCACTATAATACTGTTTTAATACTGTTATTCATTTTGCAATTCATCACCAAATCTGAGCTCACTCCACTAGCATCTTAAAAACAGCTGAAAGTTTATGTGGGTAATATAAAGGGACTTACAGTCAGGAGGGTTACCCATACTTCGGTCTCCTCTTCTGGGAAGCAAAGCCTTTATGTCCTCCTTCAGCTCCAAAACCTTTTTCTGAAGCTGTTCGTCTCTTCTTCTCCATTCTTCATCCACCAATTGGACAACCTCCTGTAAATCCTGTGCCTCTTCCTCTGTTTTCCTTGCATGAATTCTGCCAAACGTCTCAGCATTCAGTTTAAAACTGTTTCTAGCCAGCATCTCATCAATCTTCTGGAGCAGCTCCAGAACCTGAACACGATTCTCTCTCTCCTCATTGTTGAAGAGGTGATATCTGTTCCCACATTTCTCAACCACCCACTGAAGAGCTTCACCTTCACTCTCAATGTGCTCTTCTATGGTCAAGTCTCCAAGTATGTCCCCCCACGTAAACAGTACAATGGTGTGTCTCCACACGTCCTCTCCAAGGAAGCTCATGTTCTCCTGAATGACTGTTTTCTGTTGCTCTTTGAATGACGTGTCTGCAGGAATCACTAGAAGTATACAGTGAGGGGAGGTATCCGTCTGACCTACACCCTTAAATATTTCAGACTTTATCCACTCTGGAGTGTACTGAGAGGGGAAGTACTTAAACCAGCTGGGTGTATCGATCACAGTTACTGGTCTTCCATCCACTTCCCCATGTACACTTTGATATTTGAGAGTGCTTTGATTAGTGGCAAACACAGTTCTGTTAAAGATGGTGTTTCCAGCTGAACTCTTCCCACCAATCACCCAACCCAGCAACGCAATTCTGAGCCCTGAAGAGAAAATACACCTCATATACTTTGGAAACAGTGAAAGGTATTTAGGGTCATTTAAAATTCCATAATTACTGGAATTTTGGTAATGATGGGTAAAAAGGTCATGGAAGCATTATCTTTGCTGTTGATTAAATGTCTTACCT
Organism: Prochilodus magdalenae; assembly: GCA_024036415.1. Taxonomy (NCBI): domain Eukaryota; kingdom Metazoa; phylum Chordata; class Actinopteri; order Characiformes; family Prochilodontidae; genus Prochilodus; species Prochilodus magdalenae. The sequence continues at coordinate 41,750 of JAMWET010005546.1, forward strand.
AAGATGGAATAAAATGTTAACGGTTAATTGACAAATTTACAGATAGGGCTTTTTTTTTTCATTTTTGTTTTTTTCTTTATTGGTAAAGGATTTTTTATAGATAAAACTCTTTCAGTTTCAAATCTTTCAGAAATGCTAAATCAGTCATGATTTTCTGTTGTACTGGAATATAAATATGGATGAATTGCCATATTCATTCATCTACATGTTAAGGATTAGAGAATACACAAATGAAAGAAGACAACGTGCACTGACAAAAATCAGTAAAGAAAAAAACTTTCAAATTGGAAAATTAGTCCAGCAGTCCATGACACAACCGTTTGTAGCAATTAATTAAAAATTTAACATAAAATTAATCTCGTATTGAAGCAATTGAAAACTGACTTTTATTCTAGTGTGTGAAACAGAGAGCAGATGTGATGAAGATGAAAGATGAGAGAAGCAACTGGTTACTTTATTTTTGCCCCCATAGTGTTACAGAAATGCTGTAACCACACAGATCCACACGCTAGTCAGCTCATTAACTGAACTGAACAGTACTGAATCAGACCCGAATCTGATTGTATCATTAAATGATTGTGGATCAATAGTGACCTGATGTGTATTAAATCATTACTTGTCTGTTTCTAATCAACATGATAGTGAATCTGACAGTATGCAAGTATATTTGTCCACACAGTGAAGAGGAAGATTATATATTGTTATATGTATAGATTTACAGAAGATGGCAATATCAAACTACAGTTCAGATCCATTCCAACATCCTATCTAGAGAACATGCCAGAACAAACCTTTTCTTGAATAAATAACAAGAGATTGATTTTATAAACCATAAAACCTTTTTACCCATCTTTACTAAGGGTGTCTATAATTATGCAGCTGACTGTAACTTACCTTCTTTGTTCACTTGTGTCGTTTGTTCTTGTAGTTTTAACTTTCTGGCTGATGCTTTGGTCTTCACAGTCTCCTTCCACTCTGCAGCCGCCTCCAGTATTTTTGCCTCAATTTGGAAGTGAGTGTCATTGTTTTTTCGTACATCCTCAATCTTCTCCAGCAGCTGCTTCAGCTGAGATTCAGTATTTAATGCTGCACTGTCAAAGACATGATATCTCTTCCCACATCTCTCTATCACCCACTGTAAAGCTTCTCCCTCCTTTTTAATGTGCTGTTCTATAGTTCTGTCCCCAAGAGAGCGGCTTCTAGTGAACACCACAAGAGTATGTGTCCAGATCTGGCTACCAAGGAGCTCAAGGTGGTCTTCTACAGCTTTCCTGTGTTTCTCAGTAAATGGAATGTCGATCTCAATGACCAGTAGGATGGCATGTGGTCCTGGAGGGCACAAAGAAACTCCTTGAACAAGCTCCTGTTTCAGGAATTCTGCAGTGTCACTCAGTGGGAAGTGCTTCCACCAGCCTGGAGTGTCGACCAAAGTCAGCTCTCTTCCACATACGGTTCCCTGTAGCTTCTTACAGTGAGCAGTCCTCTTCTTAGGTGGAGGCAAGTCTTTTCCAAGCACAGCGTTAATCAGAGAGGTCTTCCCAGCAAACTTCCCCCCATATAACACAGCTCTGAGCTCTACAAAGAAGAGAACAAAGGATAGATGTTTAGAGGAATAAACAAATTTTAAAAGAGTGGAGATATAACATATCTCCGTCTCTAATATATGCTATGAGAGATTCACTGAACTATTAATGGTAGACAATAAAATCCTTTTAGGGAAAACTGTGATGATCATGTATTCTGCAGAACTGAATATAATATAATTAATATAATATATATATATATATTATATATATTAATATATATATATATATATATATATATATATATATATATAATATATATATATTTATATATATATAGTGAGGAAAATAAGTATTTGAACACCCTGCAACTTTACAAGTTCTCCCACTTAGAAATCATGGAGGGGTCTGAAATTTTCATTGTGAGAGACATAATCTAAAAAAAAAATCCGGAAATCACAATGTATGATTTTTTAATAATTCATTTGTGTGTTACTGCTGCAAATAAGTATTTGAACACCTGTGAAAATCAATGTTAATATTTGGTACAGTAGCCTTTGTTTGCAGTTACAGAGGTATCATTGTTTTTCACCAGGTTTGCACACACTGCAGCAGGGATTTTGGCCCATTCCTCCACACAGATCTCCTCCAGATCAGCCAGGTTTCTGGGCTTTCGCTGAGAAACACGGAGTTTAAGCTCCCTCCAAAGATCTTCTATATGGTTTAGGTCTGGAGACTGGCTAGGCCACTCCAGAACCTTGATATGCTTCTTACGAAGCCACTCCTTGGTTATTCTGGCTGTGTGCTTGGGTCATTGTCATGCTGGAAGACCCAGCCATGACCCATCTTCACTGCTCTAACTGAGGGAAGGAGGTTGTTCCCCAAAATCTCGCAATACATGGCCCCGGTCATCCTCTCCTTAATACAGTGCAGTCGTCCTGTCAAATGTGCGGAAAAACACCCCCAAAGCATGATGCTTCCACCCCCATGCTTCACAGTTGGGATGGTGTTTTTGGGATGGTACTCATCATTCTTTGTCCTCCAAACACGGCGAGTGGAATTAAGACCATCTGACCACAGAACTTTCTCCCAAGACTCCTCTGGATCATCCAAATGGTCATGGGCAAACTTAAGACGGGCCTGGACGTGTGCTGATTTAAGCAGGGGAACCTTCCGTGCCATGCATGACTTTAAACTATGAGGTCTTGGTGTATTACCCACAGTAACCTTGGAAACAGTGGTGCCAGCTCTCTTCAGGTCATTGATCAGCTCCTCCCGTGTAGTTCTGATTCCTCACCTTTCTTAGGATCATTGATACGCCACGAGGTGAGATCTTGCGTGGAGCCCCAGTCCGAGGGAGACTGACAGTCATGTTTAGCTTCTTCCATTTTCTAATAATTGCTCCAACAGTTGATCTTTTTTCACCAAGATGCTTGGCAATTGCCCCGTAGCTCTTTCCAGCCTTGTGGAGGTCAACAGTTTTCTAAAGTCTCTAGTGTCTTTGGACAGCTCTTTGATCTTAGCCATGTTAGTAGTTGGAGTCTTACTGATTGTGTGGGGTGGACAGGTGTCTTTATGCAGCTAATGACCTCAAACAGGTGCTTCTAATTTAGAATAATAAGCGGAGTGGAGGTGGAGTTTTTAGAGGCAGACTAATAGGTCTTTGAGGGCCAGAATTTTTGCTGATTGGCAGGTGTTCAAATACTTATTTGCAGCAGTAACACAAAAATATATTATTAAAAAATCATACATTGTGATTTCTGGATTTTTTTTTTTTTTGATTATGACTCTCACTGTGGACATGCACCTAAGATAAAAATTTCAGACCCCTCTATGATTTCTAAGTGGGAGAACTTGCGAAGTTGCAGGGTGTTCAAATACTTATTTTTCTCACTGTATAATATATACAGTCGGATTATAAAAATGTTATTGAATTTGAATATTTCCAGATTAATGCAGATTTATTGTACCTTGTCCTAAAAAGATTGAGCCTAAATGAATTCCCTTTAGAGATTGCTATTCATAGCTTTAATATCAGTGATTAACCAGTAACAGTAGTTCATTTGAAAAACCAAGAAAATGTGTTATTATTCACGTGTATTATTCATAGCAGCATGTTTAAAATATTCTACAGGTTTAATTACACTCCTGTTGAAAATCAGGGGATACAGACATTTACCTACAATCACTGAATCAGTATACACATTCTAATACAATTCAAACATTAGCTAATTAAGTCTTGATAATCAAGCAGATAAGTTCTCTGGTATGGATTACACCTTACGGCCAGCTAGCTAAATGTATCTCAAGCAAACAAAGTAGCTAAAGTTAGAAGCCCCTCTGCACTTTGGCCGAGTCACCTGACACTGAACTGTAGAGATTTCACACCAACTATGTTCTCAAGCTGTTTGTCCAATTTCAGTGGGAGAATGTGAACTACATGGTGGCAATCAAACACAGTGCCTAATGTTCTGAACAACATTCACTGTTTAAAACAAAACAACTGACTGTGCATTTTTAGTGAAAAAGCTAGATAATCCCTGTCGTAACTATTTACAAGCTTAATATACAAGATATTAAAAAAAACTGAAATTTATATTAAAAAGAGCAGGACGAAAATGTAAAGTATCTGAACAGCTTCCTCACATCAGCAAAGTTTTTGAGGCTTTTAATTACAGTCTGTCCAAACTATGTAGTTGTGTTTGTTTTTTAGAGGGAAGAGCAAATGTAATGCAGAATACAATGTGGATTAGCAGGTTTGAGTAGAACATGCTCTTCTGCCTTCCTTCTCCTAGTTTCACTTTGAAGTTAACTGGAACTGTATGAACTGAATGAACTGCTGTTCATTATAAGTCTTTTCAAACACTGAATTGTGTTTAGACATGACAGAGTTATATTATTATAATAGCCTCTTAGATGCTGTAATGTACACTGTTTTAAACCATATTAACAGTTTACACTGCGAGTCAGGCTAAGATACAGCAATCACATACACTGTCATATCTAATAGAGCTGTACTGAACTACTTACATTTTCGCTCATATGACTCTCAGCGGAACTCTTCACATATAGTTGGTGGTATAAAACAAAGTTTACACTTTCCTCTGTAACAGAGGTCTGTGTGTCTACTGTATGTGTAAAAGGTGATTCATCTTTCTCAGATATTTCATACTGATGTACTGGCTTTAGTCCAAAGGTTGCTGTTTAATTTATTAGGCACCCTGTACACTGTCCATCACTGGACCACAAGATGACCAGATATTATAGTAAGTCACATGTTCTACATAAATTTTAATTTTAGAAATAGAATGAAGCAACATTCCCCATTTATATGGAGAATGTTTACTGAAATGAGTAGTGAAGGGTACAAGATCAAACTTTAACAATGTTTATAAATTACTACAGACTTTAATAGACAAAGGAAATCTGGTTTACCGTGATATGGGTTCTTTAAGGCACCACCAGTGTCTCTCAGTACAGCAGTCACTGTTATGTGTAGTAGTTAAACAGGTGTAAAGCAGTAACTTCTGACAACATCCATTACAATACACCAAGATCTTCATCTCCGGTTAATGTCACAGCTACTGACTACTGATTTACACATGATAGAGATTTCACTGTAGCCCATAACTTCAACCAGTTTAATCAGCTAAAACTGACTGATGTGGTTCAGACTATGACTCGAATCACTGCCCCTTCATCACTGCGATCGTGTTCGATGCTACAAAAGTGAAGCAGGAAAGTGAGAAAAGCAGGTCTGGTGAATGTAGTGATGAGCTCTGCTGAATTAAAACCACCTTGTACTCACCCATTACAGGAGACTGTATCTGCTCCGCTCTCAGACAGATCTTCTCCTAAAGTCTTCAGATCCCTGAACTAGTTGGTTTATAGGCTGTTAGAGACTCGCACTGTTTCTCAAACCGACTAAAGTGAAAGATGTAGATAGATGGGTTTAATGTTACTTTCGTTTATAGTTTACAAGCGTTTTAAGAATTTGCCCCGCCCATCAATCACTGCGGTCAGGCCATCGATACTTGGGGAGAATCTCAGTCACGCTATTAACACCTCATTTTTAGGTGCGTGTATACATCGCTCTTTACGGCAGAACGTTTCCGAGAGGGCCTGGAGGGAAAAACTGCCGGGAGCTTTCTGTGCAAATGGTTCTGTGTCTAAAACAACAGGATGCTGAATCCAACGTTAGCACAGCTTGACTAGGTCTCATGTGCAAAAACAACACTGGATAAAGTAAGAGGAGGACATCTAGTTAGACTACATCGAAAAAGAACAAAGTGAACAGAATTTGCATGTGTGGTGGTATTTAAAACGAGTTTAACTAATTCTCAACACATTGCCCCGCACCTTCAAACAACACCTTCTCAGGTACTCAGGATGCAACCTGCATGGGATTTCACTGGGAATGTCGAGTAAGGCCATGGCAAAGTCATGACTAGTGTCAACTCCATTTCATATGTGGCAGTACTTAATATGCCATAAAAGAGCTCAGTCTACTTGTTATCAACACATTCCAATGCACCTGGTGTTTTAGTAGTAGTTTTAAGGCTGTTGGACCGGAAGTATAAGTTCCTCAATTAAAAATACGCATGAAGCAGAAGTCTGACCTGCTTACCACTCCGGCTCAGACAACACCCACTTTTAACATCAACATCATATATGTTGATAACACACACACCCCTCCTCAGAATAATAAACAAGTGTGAGACTCATGTTTTAAAATGGGTGAAAAACTCCATTCTATAACATGATGATACAGATAGCTTAGTTTTAATGTTAGTTTTGTTTTATTTATAATAATAAATGTTTGCTATAAGGAGTTTACATAACTCTTATATGTTTTTATTTGAGAGTAACAGTGCCCTGAAGATCACCTGCACATTGGGTGATCCTTAGGACTGACTGTGGTAACTAATGATTTTCAAGTAAGAGATTCCACAACTTCTCTGGGATACATCTTTTGAAAGACAGAAGAAAGTCTACACTGAAACTGTCCAAATGACCTATATTTATTCACAGAGATTTTCATTTTATGGCAGACAGATACCTGCACTTTCTAATACACATTACATATTTCCATGCAGGGTTTGATTGTGGTGTGTTGGCCAGCCCTGCTTGCATCACATGCATAAAGTGTGAAAGCAAAGAACACAGAGGATTACCAGTGAAATAAAAATACATAGAAAAAAGCAGGAGAGAACAAAATACAGTACCTAAGTATAAGTAGTTGTAAAATACTACTTGACCAGAAGTACTTGGTTTGAGTACAAAGGTACTTGCTAGTAGATGTACTTCAATACCATCAGTAACATTATTATTATAAAATACTTTTATAGTCTATTGTTTTGAAGTTCTAAAGAGGACCTACATACACACATAAAACAGAAAAGTTAATGCAGAGTTCATTTATGAGTGTCCTTCCTTAGTTTTGTTGTGGATTTCCATTGACAGATCTGCACTGGTTTAACTGGGTGATAACTTGCATGTCGACCTAATAAACCAGGGGTGGGGAGCCCCAGTCCTGGAGAGTGGATTTCTCTACAGTCTGGTGGTTTCCTTACTCAATCCCACCTTATTCAGCTCATCAGTAGTTACCAGGTTTAACTGGTGTATTATACAGCCTTTAAGGGCTTCAGGTTGAGTGTACTTTACTGTGAGTTGTGAACAAACAGGAGGCTTAAGTTATGAAATGGTTGTTGTAGTTTTTTAGTTACCTAGTGTAACGCAGGTCTCGTATGGGTCACAGAAAGACACAGAGACACGTGTTTTAACAGAAAAAAAATATATCTGAAAAGACATTAGACAGAAGTGGAACTAAATATTATTTTTATAATATTATTTTTATAATATATATATATATAATATATATTTTTTTATTATTCTAAAATAATAAAAAATGAAAAGGAAATAGTTAGATTCTTACCTCAGACGATGTTAATAGCAGACTCCACCCCCTTCTATATAGGAATGAATTCGGTCAGTGTTTTGCTGTGGTTGAATTCCTCAAGAACGATCTTCCATTTCTTGGTTGCACGTGGTCGATACGCCGAGCGGACGCTAGATGGCGACAATCAACCAAATATGGAGTCTGAGAATTCTTCTGCTGGACTTCTCCTATCTGCTCACCTACTCCTGAACTCCTGATATTTAGGTGAATTGATCTCGACCGAATGGACTTTTCTATACAGATTTGTTCCAAAATCAATAACGATCTAAAAGAAAACATTCAGATTTTGTCAAAGAGAAATCGAGCTTTCTATTTACATTATTGCCCCTGATGATGTTAGTTCTGTATGGACCTGTGCATTAAATTCCCAAAGTTTCTTTTGCTTCGACCTGGATGTGGCTATTTCCTGTGATCCATTGTTTTGGGTCCTGTTGATAAATACAGTGCAGATAAGTATCACAGTTTTCAATGACGAGTTTCTGAAAACAGCATACAGACATATTCAGTTTAGCATAAAATATACAACACAAAAACAGACTGAACATGACATTTACTTAAACATAATTCAAACAAATCCATGTGTATACCTAAACCTCACTACAGCATTTACTGTGAATAAAGGCAACACACACTGCAAACCTCAAACTCAACGTTAATATGACAGAGGTCAGTCATTTTTATTGGAATTATCCTGCTCTACAGTGCTGCGTTAGTAGCCTGCTTTTTGTGTTGGTTTTGTGTTCATTCCAGTTGCTGCAATTTATTAGCTTGCTAGACACAAGTAGAATCTGAGTGATTAGAGATAGTCTGAGCTTCCAGTGTGGAAAGTTAACATAGAGCAGCTAAAGCTTACATAACTAGCGATATCAGGTGGCAGCAAGTTTCCAACAAAGTTTCCAAAAAACACAGACATGCAGCAATGCAGAGTGCTGCAGAACTACAAAAAGCACCTTACAGTTTCCTCACGTTTTCAGTGTACCCCACGTGCATTTTAGAAGAAGAAACTTGAAAGCAGTTTTGGGAAATGGTGGTGCAAACCTGGGGAGATTTATACTGTATGTAGGGCGCAGTGATATAAGTATGGAGGAGTGTAATGTGTAATGTCTAGCTGGTGCTAAGTTAGCCAAAACTGTTCAGTGTCCAATAATGTCCCGGCACAGTAAAGAGGTGTTGTACAGTGTGATCGCTGTTGGCACAAATGATCTCCTGTACCTTTCTGTGCTACACCAGAGGTGTATGAGTCTGTTGCTGAAAGTGCTCTGCTGCCTGACCAGAAGATCATGAAGTGCGTGTGATGTATTGTCCAGGATAGCAGTGTATGCCTTTCTACATTAGACTTTAGATTAGACTATAGATTAGAGTGTACAATAGACTGTATGTTAGACTGTAGATTAGACTATAGATTAGACTGTAGATTAGTACCTTAATATATCCTAAGGTGGTCAAACATTAACCACATCTTTACTACACCTCTTGTGTGTTTATAATTAACTCATATATGATTATCATGAACTCTTGTTAAAATATATTTTAGGCTAAAACTCAGTCAGACATGTTCTAAAGTTAACATCACCACATAGACAGTGTCTGTGACGTCTGTATTCTTTGTGAGACTTAACTGATATTCAAACCAGTTTATCCACAACTTAGAGAGACTGGGTTGAATAGAATGGAATGTGTGTTGATGATGAAGCGTGTGTATGTGTCATTGTTGTCTCTCCAACATACATGGTGGATGGTTCAAATGGTTCAGAGCTGCTCTGGATTTGTGTAAAGGAATGATTATAGTCATATTTAATTATACTGAGTTTCTCATTCTTAGAAGGTTTTGTGCATGTGTCTGAAGGTGGTTATATTGAGACACATCCACTCTGACATTATGATGCTTAACCAAGAATTAACCCACACAGAATCAATCGTACATAAGAAATCATACTGTGTGCATTAAAATATGTTGTGGCAGAAGTTCTTCACTAAGCAAGCTGTATCTACAGGAAGTGGTAAAGAATACATAAGTGCAAGTCATCATTCAAAATCACAAGTCATCCAAGTTCCAAACATAGCCTTTAGTTGTTCTAAAGGTACATGCCATTCATTTTATTATGAATTGATATAAAAAAAATTGTGTAGTTTATTTTAATTTGTGCAGTATGGAAAATGCAATCATACAGGACTATATGTTTGACCACAGCTGTAAAAAAACACATTAAAACTTTTATACATTAATTATATGTATTTAAAGTGGTATTATGAAGCTGTCAGAACAAAATATTGTATCCATTTTTGATGTTTTGCCAATTTTTACATTTTGTATAAATTTAATGACGAATATACAGCAAAATGACTTAGACAAGTATACAGTATATTTTTCCTTTTCCTATCGTTATCGTTTTGAGAATACAAGGTTTTGTTCTAACAGAAGGGATGTATATGTATAGTAGAGTGGACATTGAGTGTGCATAAACTCCAGCAGCACTGCTGTGTCTGATCCACATGTACACACGTGGACAAAATTGTTGGTACCCCTCGGGTAATGAAAGAAAAACCCACAATGGTAACAGAAAAATAATAATAATAACTTAAGTCTGACAAAAGTAATAATAAATAAAAATTCTATGAAAATGAACAAATGAAAGTCAGACATTGCTTTTCAACCATGCTTCAACAGAATTATTTAAAAAATAAACTCCTGAAACAGGCCTGGACAGAAATGATGGTACCCTAATTTAATATTTTGTTGCACAACCTTTTGAGGCAATCACTGCAATCAAACGATTCCTGTATCTGTCAATCAGACTTCTGCACCTCTCAGCAGGTATTTTGGCCCACTCCTCATGAGCAAACTGCTCCAGTTGTCTCAGGTTTGAAGGGTGCCTTTTCCAGACGGCATGTTTCAGCTCCTTATAAAGATGCTCAATAGGATTTAGGTCAGGGCTCATAGAGGGCCACGTCAGAATAGTCCAGTGTTTCCTCTTAGCCATTCTTGGGTGTTTTTAGACGTGTGTTTTGGGTCATTAGACACTGATGTTTCTTGAGCTTGAAGTTCACCTTTAATCTCTTTAGAGGTTTTTCTTGGCTCTTGTGTTATCATTCGTATTATCCGTCTCTCTGATTTGTCATCAATTTTCCTCCTGCGTCCACGTCCAGGGAGGTGGGCTACAGTCCCATGGATCTTAAATTTCTGAATAATATATGCAACTGTAGTCACAGGAACATCACACTGCTTGGAGATGGTCTTATAACCTTTACCTTTAACATGCTTGTCTATAATTTTCTTTCTAATGTCCTGAGACAACTCCTTCCTTTGCTTCCTCTGGTCCATGTTGAGTGTGGTACACACCTTGTCAGCAAACAGCACAGTGACTACCTGTAGCCCTATATATAGGCCCACTGACTGATTACAAGATTGTAGACACCTGTGATGCTAATTAGTGAATACATCTGGATTTAACATGTCCCTTTGGTCACATTTTTCAGGGGTACCATCATTTCTGTCCAGGCCTGTTTCAGGAGTTTATTTTTTTAAATAATTCTGTTGAAGCATGGTTAAAAAGCAATGTCTGACTTTCATTTGTTCATTTTCATAGAATTTTATTTATTATTACTTTTGTCAGATTTAAGTTATTTCTGTTACCATTGTGGGTTTTTCTTTCATTAACCGAGGGGTACCAACAATTTTGTCCACGTGTGTACCAGCGCAACACATGGTAACACAACACCACCACGTCAGTGTCACTGCAGGGCTGAGAATCAGAAATCAGAAAATCAGAAATCAGAAATACTTTATTGATCCCAGGGGGAAATTGCCGTTTTTACAGCAGCAACCATTTAGACTAAACAATAATTACCCCCCATCCAAATAATACTAGCTTTATTGTGGACCTGTGGGAGTCCTGACCACATTGGTACAGAATGAAAGGGGGCTAACAAAGTATAGAGAAACAGAAGAACAGTATGTAACTGTAGAAAAGTGTTCCTATATGGTAAATGGAGCTGATAAGTAAGTGTCAGTAACAAACATTTGAAGCATCTTTTGTTATTGTGTACCACTGGGACACAAGTTGATGCTGCAGGGACCAAAGCAGAACTTTTGTGCCAATCAGAATATGCAGCATGTGTCAACACCAGAATCAGGCTGCTTAGAAATAAAAGATGATGGACTGTTAATGATTGGGATACTGTGGTGCTGCCACAGGCATGGAGTCCTTACTGAGATAAATAACGTACCAAGGTATTACAGGAATCCAGTTCACCTGGCATGGAAGCTGGCTGTTTGTTTCAGGCGAACCCCCTACTATTGCAATGACTTCAGAATACACAGACTGCTGAATTCAAGCAATCTATGTTTTTATGGCCTGGACTGAAGAGAGACATAAGTTTTGAAGTCTCAAGATTCAAGAGTTTATTGTCATATACACAGAAAAAGAAGCAGTTGCCCTGTACAATCAAATTCCTACTCTGTACCTGCTGGATTACAAGTTACTAACAAATGCACATAAAAATATAATATATACAGTCTGGGAAAAATGTGAAAGAGGTGTCCCTGCCAATATTAAGAAAACACTAAAACCTCGCTTACAAAAAGGTTTTGTGGCACATTTTGGCATTAAATAATACATTTAATGTAATAAAATAAGTTAGAAAAAGTTTCTATTAACAAAACAGATCTGGTCTCCACTGACACATTTATCATACAACTATGGCTTTACAGTACAAACAACAGAAGAGCGTTTATGTACTGCTACAAATTAAGTCTGATGGTTTTAAATGTATGAATATGCACTATTATGCAAAAGTCAGAAGCCATCTGTCTTTCAGATTATTTCAGAAGGAGCAATAAATCAAAGTTATTTTATTTTTTAAACTTTAAAACCTATATTTATATGTTCACACCTTTTTATTACAATTCTTTATTTTTAACTTTTTCAAAGTCTGTTCTAGGCTTCTTAGAAACACACCCAAACTTCAATGTTAAAAGGATTTTCTGCTTCTCATGATCCAAGTAATCCTAAATACAGTTTCGACTGATCAGTCCCTAAAACCTCAGATCTCAGTGACAATTACCCTTTTCCTGGCTATTTCCTTTTTTAGCTATGCTTTCTACACAGCTTCACATCCTCTTAGACCCAAAGAGTTAAATTAGCACAGTGGAAAGATGGACAGACTTAATAGATCTGAAAAGAGAGGTGTTGTGTATCTGATCCTGTATCTATTGGACATATTGATTGGAGTTTAAATAAACCAAAAGTGGTCTCTGACTTTTGCACAGAAGTGTATGTATAGCAGTTCTCATCTAAAGTTTCTTCTGAAATTAAACCCTGCTGTAACAGCCTGTACACTTATGTCAATGCTTTACTCTAACTGTGTAATACAAGTTGTGCGTGTGATATACATGTATCAGCAATGTGGATAATGAGAACGGAGGTAATGTCTCATGTTTTATTACTGTAGACTGGGAATTCGGATGAAAAGAATGTGTCTGAGTAAGCACTGCCTGAAGCTGATGCATATCCTTCAGAGCACTCCTGTAACCAGTGTGTGACCTTCTGTATAGATATTTCTCTTTCATGTTCACCAGGCTCAGACTGTACTCCTGTAGAAACAGGAACAACACAGGTCAGCACACAGGTACAAACGGAAGAGCTACCTGGCAACCGATCTGATCTACCATCAACCATCTAAAACTGCTTGTGATCAAATCCACAGTTTAGCAGTTCATTATAATACAGTTTAATACTGTTATTTAGTGATTTACAGGAGAAGATCTGTTTCTCACCACATCTGAGTTCGTTCAACATCTCCAGAACTCTTCCCATTAATGACTCTTCTCGTCTGCTCCACTCCAGATCAAGCATCTGTTTAATCTGATCCTTCAGATTCAGGGTGTTTTTATCTTCATCCTGAACTGTTCCTACGCCTGCATATGAACACAGAGACACCGTGATATTTGTTTACTTCAAGATTTTCTGTTTTATAAAACACGAACACCAGTTGGCCTGATTTACTCACTGGGTGCTTCTGGCACTGTTTGAGACACTTTCTCATCACCATGGTGCTATTTCTCAGTGTTTGGACTTGTCTCACTCACTACAGATAATATATAATGGTATTTATTTTGTAATATAGCACTATAATACTGTTTTCATACTGTTATTAGTTTTGGAGTGGAATATGTGTTGATCACCAAATCTGAGCTCATTCCACTAGAAGTTTAAAAGCAGCTGAAAGTTTGTGTGTATTATAAAGGGACTTACATTCAGGAGGGAAATCCATACTTTTGTCTCCCCTTGCGGGAAGCATGGCCTTTATGTCCTCCTTCAGCTCCAAAACCTTTTTCTGAAGGTCTTTGTCTCTTCTTCTCCATTCTTCATACACCATTTGGACAACCTCCTGTAAATCCTGTGCCTCTTCCTCTGTTTTCCTTGCATAAATTCTGCCAAACGTCTCAGCATTCAGTTTAAAACTGTTTCTAGCCAGCATCTCATCAATCTTCTTGAGCAGCTCTGTAACCTGAACACGATTCTCTCTCTCCTCATTGTTGAAGACGTGATATCTGTTCCCACATTTCTCAACCACCCACTGAAGAGCTTCACCCTCACTCGCAATGTGCTCTTCTATGGTCAAGTCTCCAAGTATGTCCCCCCACGTAAACAGTACAATGGTGTGTCTCCACACGTCCTCTCCAAGGAAGCTCATGTTCTCCTGAATGACTGTTTTCTGTTCCTCTTTGAATGACGTGTCTGCAGGAATCACTAGAAGTATACAGTGAGGGGAGGTATCCGTCTGAAATATGCTCTCAAATATTTCAGACTTTATCCATGCTGGATTGTACTGAGAGGGGAAGTACTTAAACCAGCTGGGTGTATCGATCACAGTTACTGGTCTTCCATCCACTTCCCCATGTCCACTTTGATATTTAAGATTACTTTGCTTTTTAGCAAACACTTTTTTGTTAAAGATGGTGTTCCCAGCTGAACTCTTCCCAGCAACCACCCAACCCAGCAACACAATTCTTAGCCCTGAGGAGAAACAGTACAACATTATAAAGAGAAGAACAAAATACACCTCATATACTTTGGAAACAGTGAAAGGTATTTAAAGTCATTTAAAATTCCATAATTACTGGAATTTTGGTAATGATGGGTAAAAAGGGTCATGGAAACATTATCTTTGCTGTTGACTAAATGTCCTACCTAAGGTAGAATAAAATGTTAACAGTTAATTGACAAATTTACAGATAGATTCTTTTTTTTCCATTTTTGTTTTTTTCTTTGTTGGTAAAGTATTTTTATAAATAAAATCTGACTGATGCATGTCCTTATTTAAATGCCACTTGTTTAGAGGTTAACCTGAGCTTTTAGGAATGCTAAATCAGTCATAATTAAATGTTACATACAGGATAAAATGCCATATTCATTCATCTACATGTTAAGGATTAGAGAATACACAAATGAAATAAGAAAAAGTGCACTGACAAAAATCAGTAATGAAAAAAACGTTCAAACCGTAAAATTAGTCCAGCAGTCCATGACACAACCGTTTGTAGCAATTAATTAAAAATTTAACATAAAATTAATCTCAAATTGAAGCAATTGAAAACTGACTTTTATTCTCGTGTGTGAAACAGAGAGCAGATGCGATGAAAGATGAGAGAAGATGAGAAGCAACTGGTTACTTTATTTGTGCCCCCATAGTGTTGAATATAGAAATGCTGTAACCACACAGATCCACACGCTAGTCGGCTCATTAACTGAACAGAACAGTACTGAATCAGACCCGAATCTGATTGTATCATTAAATAATTTTGGATCAATAGTGACCTGATGTGTATTAAATCATTACTTATCTAACTGTTTCTAATCAACACTATACTGAATCTGACAGTATGCAAGTATATTTGTCCACACAGTGAAGAGGAAGATTATATATTGTTATATTTATAGATTTACAGAAGATGGCAATATCAAACTACAGTTCAGATCCAGGCCAACATCCTATCTAAAGGACATGCCAGAACAAACCTTTTCTTGAATAAATAACCACATATGTCCAATATACACATCTATCACTCACACATGAACCCACCCCCACCCCCCCTCATTTCTGAAAGGTGGCAACACTATTCACAATAGTGTTCAGGTTTTACACATTGATGGGAAGGATGTCCACCAAAAGAAGAAGATAGAGAGTGCAAGATCCCAGGAGAAAGCCAATCTCTCTCTGCAATCTTCAAAGCCCCAATGTTTCCAGCCGATTCCCACAGTTTATAAGACCCCAGTGATTGGTGGCCCCATGGGGTCAATGTGATAATCAGTATCTGCCCCTAGCCAATAACTTTCCCTAACACCTCCTTCTAAAGACCCTGAAAATCTTATTAGGACACATCACATAATAAAATCTATAAATGACCAGGAGATGTTAAATGAAAAATTCTCTGCCTTGCCCCCAGTCCAGCTAGTTCTTCCAGCAGGGAGGTGCTTCAAATCAAAACACCACAAACATGGCACCACCATTTTTTCAATGTCAGTGTCAGAGATTAATCTTATAAACCACAGATCCTTTTTACCCATCTTTACTAAAGGTGTCTATAATTATGCAGCTGAATGTAACTTACCTTCTTTGTTCAGTTCTGTTATTTGTTCTTGTAGTTTTAACACTCTGGATGTAGCTTTGGTCTTCACAGTCTTCTTCCACTCTGCAGCCGCCTCCAGTATTTTTGCCTCAATTTGGAAATATGTGTCATTGTTTGTTCGTACTACATCCTCAATCTTCTCTAGCAGCTGCTTCACCTGAGATTCATTCTTTATGTCAAAGACATGATACCTGTTCCCACATCTCTCTATCACCCACTGTAGAGCTTCTCCCTCCTTTTCAATGTGGTCTTCTATAGTTCTGTCCACCAGAGAGTGGCTTCTAGTGAACACCACAAGAGTATGTGTCCAGATCTGGCCGCCGAGGAGCTCCAGGTGATCTTCTGCAGCTTTCCTGTGTTTCTCTGTAAATGGAATGTCGATCTCAATGACCAGTAGGATGGCATGTGGTCCTGGATGGCACAAAGAAACTCCTTGAACAAGCTCCTGTTTCAGGAATTCTGCAGTGTCACTCAGTGGGAGATGCTTCCACCAGCCTGGAGTGTCGACCAAAGTCAGCTCTCTTCCACATACGGTTCCCTGTAGCTTCTTACACTGAGCAGTCCTCTTCTTAGGTGGAAGCAAGTCTTTTCCGAGCACAGTGTTAATCAGAGAGCTCTTCCCAGCAAACTTCCCCCCATACAACACAGCTCTGAGCTCTACAAAGAAGAGAATACATGACAGTTGTTTAAATATTCTCTAGAACTGCATGTTTGGTATATAATGTTGGCTATTTCAGGCTCCAGGATTATATGCTAACAAAGTCCAGATTCAGTACTTCATCCCAGTCAAAACAATATTTTCTCATGATTACAAACAGTGTACATTCATTTTAGACAAACTGTTAATGAATTGCAATATTTTTGTATATATAGAATTGTTTATATGTACTATGTCCCCAAAATGATTGGGCCTAAACAAATTCTATTTCTGAGATTCTGTTTTCTGGCAGACAGTGATTCAGTGATTAAACAGTAATGGTGGTCAGGATTATTCATAGCAGCATTTTTTATAATTTTCTAGATGTTTAATTACACACATGTTGGACAATATGGCATTTAGACATTTGCCTACAATCACTGAATCACTATACACTTTCTGTGCAATTTATTGGAGTTATTTAAGTCCTGATAAATTCTTTGTTATGGATTACAGTTTAAAGCCAGCTAGCAAACTGTATAAAACTTTACTCTCCTCCAGCAAACAAAGTACCAAAAGTCATAAGCCACTCTGAGGAAAGTGATGCTGAACTGTAAAAAGTTCACAGCAACCAATATTTAAATACACGAGATGTGACTATGGCTAGATAATGGTCCAAAAAGAGAAAAATATCTTAAGTACCTAAACAGCCTCCTCCAACATTCTCCAGCTTCCTTACATTAGCAGTGTTTTTATATGTTTTCAAGCACATGCTTGTAACTACTGTCTGCCTGAACTGTGTATTACATGTATAACCAGAAGAATAAAGTAGGTGGACTTAAAGGTGCACTCACATTAAACTGAAGAAGATGATCATTTGGACTCTGTATATGACTAAACTATAACTTTTTTTGTTTTCTTTATTTCACCAAGATAAAAGACTATTTGACCATTTCTGTGTCAGTATAAACCACCATGCTGCAGATCACAACAGTAAATGAATAACGTCATGCCTTTCAATAAACTCATTTCAATATAGTGAATAGAAACGCCTGAGATTACTGAATCTGTCCAGTAGAGAGTGCGCATGCTAGCTGTGCTCTTGTGTAGCCTAATTGTGTCTGTGGATACAGAATATTACAGTCATGTTTGTTTACACTCAGTGGTAAGTTTAGTAGGTAGCAGGGCAAAATCTAATGCAGGGTAATATGTTGTTTAGCAGGTTTGAGTAAAAGATGCTGTCTTGTCTTACCCTACAGTAACATTCTGATCACTATCAGAAAGACATTTTTAAAGTTTCACTGCTGAAACTGACCTTTTCATCATAGTTGTTTATGATTACTGATTTATGTCCGTACATCACAGAATTCAGACTAATATTATTTTAATAACGTATTATATAATAAAAAATACACCATTTTAAACTATATTAACAGTTCACAGTAAGAGCGAGTCAGGCGAAAGTACAATGTCCACATACACTGTTACAATTAATAGAGCTGAACTGAATTACTTACATCAATGGCCAGAAAATGGCCAAGTCTATGCGTTCATTAGTAGCAGAGATCTGTCAGCTACTTGTATAAAAAGTGATTAATCTGGTTCAGATGTTTTATACTGAATCACTGGCTTTAGTTCACCTGTTGCTGCTTAGTTCATCAGCCTCCCTGTACCTTACCCATCAAGGTAACCCAATATGACCAGAAGCGGAGTGCTGTTCTGATACAGTGCACTGAGAGCTAAACATTCCTTGAACTTCAGTACGAGTGGACAGAGCTGAACTGCTGTAGACTGGTTGGACTGGGTAGTGATATGGGTTCCTTAAGGCACCACCCGTGTTAAACATGTGTAAAGCGGTAACTTCTGATAACATCCATTACAATACACCAAGACCTCCATATACTGACTATAACTGACTATAGATGTTTCACTGTCACTCATATTTTCAACAAGTTAAATCAGTCATATTTGACTGGTGTGGTCAGACTGTGACATTACTGCCCCTTCATCATCTTCAATGCTAGAAATATGAAGCACGAATGTAAGAAAGGCAGGTCTGGTAAATGTTATGATGAGCTCTGCACTGAAGGCTCCTTACTGTGTGCGGGATCAGCCTCTTAACGTTGTACTGAACCCAGTTTAAAGAGAGCTGAATGAATGCGTCACTGCGCTCTGCTGAATGAAACCCCTTTTAACTCACCCATTACAGGAGACTGTATCTGCTCCGCGCTCAGACTGATCTTCTCCTCCAGTCTTCAGATCCCTGAACTGCGCTGGTTTTAGTTTAAAGGCTGTTAGAGACTCGCCCTGTTTCTCTAACCCGCAGAAGTGAAACCTACATGATAAGAACGGCGGCGTCTTCATGGTTCACTGCAGCTTTTGTGTAAGACTCTAGTTTAGAGGAATTTGGATTAACCCCTCCCTCCAGCCAGCTTCCTCCATCCTCATTTGACACGCTTGGAAAGAAAATCATACTGAGGGTATGATACTGTGATCTAATAAACAAATTGATTCTGTGTTGAAGGGGGCCTGTTGGGAGGTGAACTGTAAAATTGGAGTAGTTAGGGAAATCTAGGACCAGGATTGTGAGCCACTGTTATAACACACACCACACTGTAAAAGATTTGAGTTAGAGCTGTGCATTGGCAAAAACATGATGATACCATATGTGTCAATATACAGGGGTTCAGATTCAATGTATTGGGATACTGTAATACTATATGTAATATTATTATAGTAAATTACAGTTAATTATAATAAGAATGTAACTAGTCATTTCGGTTTGCTAATGCTAATATGCACCTGGGAGTAAAAATGTTTAATGGCTGAAGTGGGATATAAAGAGGGAACACTGCCATCTAGCGGTCAGGAATGGCCGAAATGAATAACTATCTGCCCCAAATCTTTATTAAATATCAACACTGTGAGAATCGATACAGCATCACAGAACATAATGACATGATTCTCCAAAGTGGGAGCTTGCTGTTCTCCTCTCTCTCAAAGTTTTAAGTTCTATTTATTCTGAAGGTGACAGTTTTGGTCTACCAGGTCTTTCTTTATTTATTTATTTTCTTTAAGTAACTTGAACCTTTTTGTTAATGATTTCTCCGCTGTAAGTGGTTTATCTTTGATATATAATCACCCTAGGTGAAAAGGTTGTGTTAATTTATATAAGGTCATAAGATGCGTGCAAAGGTACAGTATGTGCAATGCATGTATCAGTAGAGGTGTTGAAGTAGAATGGGTGTCTGAATTTCATGTATGATGTATCACAATAAAGAACAGTGTAATGACTCTCAACATAAATTATCATCACATTATCATTTTTAATTAATTTTAATTCTTATTCACCAAACAAAATAACAAGAAATACATGTCTTTAAGGACGTTCTTTACAAGCCTCAGTGAAAATCTACTTTATGAAGTTACCACTGTATCAGGGGTCTGAGTGATTACTGCCTGAAGCTGATGAATAAATAAGCTGCAGTTAGATGGACATGATCACCACCTCGATTAGTTCAGCATCCACGGTTATATTTCATCCTGCGGTCATCTGAGCAGACTAGATCTAGACTAGTCCATGCAGTGGTATTCCTAACCTGTAATAAAAACCCAAACAGGAGGGTACACTGTGTCCTACAGTCTGCAGACACCTGCTTCAGCATTTCATCTGAAATCAACAGCCGTTTTTTTCCCATTTGCTGAAGTTTATTGCAGAACATTGCTGTGTTTACAGTTTCTGAACTAATTAAACAGTGTATACTAATGAACTAATAAAACACAGCTCTGTAATGAAACAAACATAGTGTTAACTATACAAAAGCATATTGTGATGTATCATCTTATCTTTCTGTTGCTAACCTGTAAGTCCTGAAGATGCTGGATTAGTTTTATGGCTGTGTTCTTAAAGCATTTAGGAAAATTATAACTACTTATCTCTGCTGGTTAACATTGTTGTCTGTAACTCAAGCCACATCTTTAGCTTGTTTGTTGGCTAATTGCTGTTTTTATCCAACACAGTTTGTCTGTGTCTGTATAGTTAATCTTTTCTGTGAGGAGTTTTACATTTGAACTTTGTGGTGCATTGATATTTAAAAAGATCAATTACCGTAATAGGAGTCAGGTGATCTCTTTTTTCATGTGACTTTTTCATTTTTATTTCATTGTAATCAGATGAATCAGTAATCTCCAGGTAATTCATGCAGTGTGAAAGGTTTTGAATCATTCTCAGACATCTGCACAACATAAATGTGTATTTATGATGTTTACATAAAAACATGTCGTAAAAAAACACCACCATCCACCTACTATCAACCAGCGGGTCCAGGAGGGTATAAGCATAGAATTCATGCCCGCTTTAGTCAGGCTATATTTTCCATATTATATATATATATGTATGTATGTTTATATATTTATAGTTTTAGTCTTCTAGTACAAATGACCCCTTTCCTCTCTATTTCCTTTTCTTAGCAACAGCTTCTAGACAGCTTCACATTCTTGACTCACCAGTTCTGAAGAAGAGTGGTATCATGTATCTGATGGAGAAAGCGTGGTGGTCTAACAGATCTAATAGGTAGGACTCTTATTTCTTTATATCTTTCAATCATTCCTGAACTCCAGTCTTAGAGGACTTATTACCTTTTTTGACTGGAATTTAAATACATTAAAGTGGTCTCAGACTTTTACACAGTACTGTATGTCCAGAATTTTGTAGACACCTGCTCATGCAGTTTTCTTCTGAAACTAGATGTTGAATGTTGCTGTGAGGATTTAATTGCATTACTGAATATGAGCAGGTACCAGCACATATCAGCACACAGGTACAAGCAGAACAACTACCTGGCAACCTCAGTTCTATCATCTGCCCTTCAAAATTGAAAATCTTTAGCTTAGGAGTTCATTATAATACTATTTTAATTCCGTTATTTTGGTATTTACAGTTGAAGATCTCTTGATCATCAATCTGAGCTCCACATTCCCAGGAATCTCCTAATGAATGCCTCTTCCTGTCTGCTCCACTCCCTAGCTAACACTTTTTAAATCTGGCCCTTCAGTTTCAGGGTACTGTATTCTTTAACTGTTCCTACATCTGCATATAGAGATGTGATATATGCGATATGATATTTGCTTGCACCATGATCTTCTTGTTTTTGTGTTTAATACAATTTTGAACATTACTGTAAAATCTAAATAGCAAAAAACACAACAAACTGGCTTCAAAATCTATTTGAAACACTTCATCACCATGGTGCTCTACTTCAGGGACTGAACTCACTACAGATAATAAATCTGTATAGTCTCCTATTCTGGGAAATATGGTCTTTATGTCCTTCATCATTTTGTGCATTACCGAGGTCTGCATGTGCATTTGCATCTTCTCACGTGAATCCTTACAATTCCGCCAAACATCTTCAAAAATCTTTTTTAAGGGTGCCAATAATTATGCAGCTGACTGTAACTTACCTTCTCTGTTCAGTTGTGTCTTTTGTTCTTTTAGTTTTAACACTGTATTTTGCTATCCTCATCACGGTCTTCTTCTACTCTGAAGCCTTCCATTTTACAAGCACAGTATTAATCAGAGAGCTCTTCCCAGAAAACTTCCTCCCAAGCACCACAGCTCTGAGCTCTACTTACAGGGCTAAACTCTTAGCCCATGTCTAGCATATCATCGCTGTTCAATGACAAACATGTATCTCCATTTTGGTCCATTTTTACTTTTATGCATTATTTGACCACAGCAGCTACTGTTTACACTGTGTAAAAATCTCATGTTAAATGGATGAACTGAAATGAAAAAATAAAACAAAATAAAAAAAGTGCTTGGAAAGGCATCTGCTTCCATTGACTTACATTAAAATGAAATTAGTTTTTCATCCTCTCCTGTAAAGTTGTCATTTTGGAGATACTTGTTTTACCTTGGACAGCGACGATATACTACGATAGATGAACTGTTAATGTGATTATATGCTAATGAAGTACTTATTTCCCAGAAACTGAGAAAGTTACAATTATATATTTTCTTATAATAACAAGATATGCTTGTAATTTACACACAGTGTAAATGAATTGTAATATAAACAGTAACAGTGGTTCATTTAGAAAGTTGTATTAGAACCAATTTGTATCATATTCTACAGGTTTAATTACACTCATGTAGAAAAACAGGGAATACAGACATTTGCATATAATCACTGAATCAGTATACATTTCCAAGCAATTCACAGACAAGTTAATTAAGCTTTGTTAGCTAGACACGACTACCAAGCAGATACGTTCTCTGACATGGCTTTCGGATCACAGACAGCTAGTTAACTGTAATCTTTGCTCTCTTCAAGCAAACAAAGAACCAAGTTAGAAGCCACCATTGAATGTGAATTATATACAGTTTATATACCTTTAGGTATACGTTTATTAGCTAGCAGGTCAATATGTAATGCAGGGTAATATGTGGTTTAGCTGGTTTGAGAAGTTGTTACTTTGCCTCCTCTTTTCACATTAATTTACAACATTCTGATCTCTATCAAATTGTTTCACCAAAAGTTCAAAGTTCAACTGGAAATTCACTGAAACTAACTTTTGCTCATTGTAAGACTATTTGGTTACTGATCTGTGTACATACATTCAGACTTATATTATTTTAATAACCTCCTTAGATGCTGTAATATACACTGTTTTAAGGCTATTCACAGTGAGTCCTGCTAAAGGACAGCGTCCACATACACACAAACAATGTAAATTATCCAGTGTTTTAATTGTTTAATTTTGGTTTGGCAAAAAGGTTTGAGTTAGGGCATGCAGATGACGATACAATATGTATCATAAAGGGGTTAAGATTCAAGGTATTGTGATATATTATAAAACTACATGTAATATTATAGTAGATGACTGTAAATTATACTAAGATAGTCATAGTATAAATAAATGTCATTTATGTTTGCTGATGCTAATGTTAACATTACACCCTTGTGCTATTTTTTACATGGGAGTAGAAAGGTGTAATAGCTGAAGAGAGATTGCACCACTGCTATCTAGTGGTTAGGGATTTAAACACAAGCCGAAATCAATCACTGTCTGTCACAAATCTTTCCATGCAAACTGTTTATTAAATATCAGTAAGAATCGATACAGCATCACAAAACATAATAATGTGAATCTCGAGTGTTTCCATATTTTATTAAGCTCCTAGTTTGTGTGCTGCCAGAGGAAACATTATATTGATGAGATTCCACATTTTATGTTTTAAATATTAATATACAGTATTTATAACAGCTTAAATGGCCAAGATCCCAAAAATATGTTTTCCCTGGCATACATGCATTGATGTTTGTGATGCCATAAACATAGCCACAATTCATTTTTACATCATTATTTTCCTAACTTCTTCAGAATTAAAATATCAGTTCTATTTGTTTACTTTTTCAGGACACAAACTGTTCAAAAGTTTTCTTTTTACAGCACTAAGTTTTTTAGTAAGGTACTGAAACAAAAAACAGTGAGCGGTTTAATAAAACAGGCAACATAAATATAATGATGCATTTTAAGACTATGTATGGTAAAATCAGGTTATGCACAAAGCAACCTAAACCCACAGATAAGTATTACTACTTGGTTGAAATAATGACTTAATGCTAGGAAAGCAAAACTGAAGTTTGTTATGCAAACAATAACAAAGCAGTACAGATGTTATCATCAACAAAACAAAGAAGAGCACAAAAAAGGATTAAGTAACTATATCTGAATGGGTAAAATGTAACTGAGCGAATAGCAGATTCCTCTGCTCACTAAATTACTTACGTAGAGGTTATAATCCAACAGAACTGCTCTGAAAAGTGCAAATCCACCATTATGTTGCTGAAGTACAGGATGTAGTAAATGTAACCAGATAAAACTCTTTTTTCTCTTCAGGAGACTTGTTTTCAGTCTGCAGGATTTTTTTTCATGCTTCTTATAAACACCTCCAAAGCTCAGTGGTAAACGTTAGTTGCTTTTCCTGCTTCTCATAAACTCAGTAATGCCCGTTACAAATTTAGACTCGGGCCATAATGAACCTTTACATGTCCAGGTTTGGTTTTAATGTCCTTCTCGCAGTGGAAGGACAGGTTTCAGATTTAAAGCAAGAGTGGAGCTTGATGTTCTCCTTTTTCTCAAAGACAAAGCTTCTGTTTATATGATGGCGACAGTTTTGGTGTACCAGGTCTTGCATGGTTTTTACGAGTCCCATTTTCTTTTCTAAGTAACTTATTTTTTTCATTTCTTCATGTATATTAATAAAGGGCAAAAAGAGTCCTGCTTATGTCTCCTTCTTTAAGTCCACAGGAAACTGTACAGATCTCTGTGTCTTTCAATAATTTCTGAACTCCAGTCTTGAAAGACACTAACTCTATTGGCCATTTTAAAAGGAATTTAAATAATATAATACAATCATCCCCCAACAGCTCATTCACAAACTGGACATGCTGGGCTTCAACACATCACTGTGCAA
This sequence comes from Prochilodus magdalenae, assembly GCA_024036415.1. Lineage (NCBI taxonomy): Eukaryota > Metazoa > Chordata > Actinopteri > Characiformes > Prochilodontidae > Prochilodus > Prochilodus magdalenae. The sequence goes on from JAMWET010005546.1 coordinate 66,983, forward strand.
CTAGCTTTTAGACTTCCTAACTGGAAGACCGCAGGCAATATGGGTCGGCAGTAACATCCAGCACTATCACACTGAACACTGGGGCCCCCTAAAGGGTGTGTGTCCCCTTCTATTTACTCTACTGACATCAGAGTCACACTCCTCCAACCTCTTTATCAAGTTTGCGGATGACACAACTGTAGTGGGTCTCATCAGCAACAACGATGAGGCAGACTACAGGAATGAGGTGAGCTGCCTGGCCTCATGACCCTAACACAACCATATCTCTCTGAACGCAAAGAAGAGCTAGTGCCCCCAGCCCCATCATGTACACCTTCTACAGAGAGCATCAAGAGCATCCTGATCAGCTGTATAACTGTGTGGCATGGGGCCTGCAGAGTATCCTGCCGCAGGACCTTCCAGCGCACTGTGAGAACAGCTGAGAAGATTGTCGGCAACTTTCCCCTCCCTTCAGGACTTATACAGCACCCGCCTCACACGAAAACCCCTCCACTTGGCAGGAGATCTTACTTTGAGCTTTTTCAGTCTGCTGCCATCAGGGAGGAAACTGTGGAGTCTCAAGGCTAGGACCAGCAGACTGAGGGACAGCTCCACTCACCAGGCTGTCAGAATGCTTAAAATGTTATTTTTCTATCATGCTCTGATCCAGGGCATCCTGCTTTTCTATGAAGATTATAGAAGATGTGTGTGTGTGTGCAGTGCATGTGTCAGCAAAGTGGATGATTTTAGCACAAGGTGCATACAATAACTAAGTAACTAAGTGATTTCTAATGTTTTAATACTGTAGTAATGATTAAGATGATGTGTCTGAGTAAGTACTGCCGGAAGCTGATGCATATCCTTCAGAGCGCCCCTGTAACCAGTGTGTGACTTTCTGTGTAGATCTTTCTTTTTCATGTTCACCTGGCTCAGACTGTAACTCTGTAGAAACAGGAACAGCACACAGATCAGCACAGAGGAACAAACAGAACAACTACCTGGCAACTTCTTTTCTATCATCTACCATCTAAAACTGCATGTGATCAAATCTACAGCTTAATAGTTCATTATAATACAGTTTTATTAATGCTATTTTGTTATCAACAGTTGAACATCTGCTGCTCACCACATCTGCGCTCATTCATCATCTCCAGAAATCTTCCCATTAATGCCTCTTCTCGTCTGCTCCACTCCCGATCAAGCATCTCTTTAAACTGATCCTTCAGTTTCAGGGTGCTTTTATCCTCATCCTGAACTGTTCCTACATCTGGATATAGACACAGACTTACAGTGATATTTGCCTGCACCATGATTTCTTGTATCATACAATATAAAATAGTGTTAAATACAATAAGCAGCTGAACTGGTCTACTCACTGGATGCTTCAGGCTCTGTTTGACACACTTCCTCATCACCATGGTGATCTTTCTCAGTGTTTGAACTCATCTCACGCACTACAAATAATATCATGTTATTTATTTTGTAACAGCTTAAAATACAGCTCAAAGTGTATTTATTATAAAGAGACTTACGATTAGGAGGGGTACCAATACTTCTATTTCCCCCACAGGGAAGGCTTGTCTTCTCTACCTCTAAAACTCTTTTCAGAAGCTCTTTGTCTCTTCTTCTCCATTCTTCATCAACAAGCTGGACAACATCCTGTAAATCTCTCTCATCACCACTGGGGCCTGCCTGTGCATCTGCCTCTGTTTTCCTTGTATACATTCCACTAAACGTCTCAGTATCCGGTTTGAATAAACTGTTTCTAGCCAGCATGTGATCAATCTTCTGGAGCAGCTCCGTGACCTGAACACGATTCTCTGTCTCCTCATTGTTGAAGAGGTGATATCTGTTCCCACATTTCTCAACCACCCACTGAAGAGCTTCACCCTCACTCTCAATGTGCTGCTCTATGGTCAAGTCTCCAAGTATGTCACCCCACGTAAACAATACAATGGTGTGTCTCCACACATCCTCTCCAAGGAAGCTCATGTTCTCCTGAATGACCTTTTTCTGTTCCTCTTTGAATGACGTGTCTGCAGGAATCACTAGAAGTATACAGTGAGGGGAGGTATCGGTCTGACATGTGCTCTCAAATATTTCAGACTTTATCCTTGCTGGACTGTACTGAGAGGGGAAGTACTTAAACCAGCTGGGTGTGTCAATCACAGTTACTGGTCTTCCATCCACTTCACCATGTCCACTTTGGTATTTGAGAGTACTTTGATTAGTAGCAAACACTGTTCTGTTAAAGATGGTGTTCCCAGCTGAACTCTTCCCAGCAATCACCCAACCCAGCAACGCAATTCTTAGCCCTGAGGAGAAACAGAACAACATTATAAAGAGAAGAACAAACTGCACCTCATATGCAGTTTATAAAGATAAAATAAAATAAGATAAAATAAGATAGGATAAGATAAGATAGGATAAGATAACCTTTTTATAGCAGAATAGCAGCATAACAGATACAGAACAAAAGGTAGGCTAAAGTGCAAGTTACAAAAAAAGAAATGACAGAAAATAAAAAAAATTTTGTTAGATAAAAAGAAATACAATAAGAAACTATATATAAAGGAACATTACAGTCAGTTCCATAGTTACTGCCATCCTTAGTAGTGATGGGTAACAAAACAATATGGGTGTTTAATGAAATTAACTCAGTGTCTTATCTAAAGTAGAAATCACTAATTAAGCACATTTAGTGTAAAAACAAGTGTGTAAAGAATGTTTCAATTGGAAAATCGCTCCAGTAGTCCAATCTAAATCCAGCGTAAATCTAAAATAAAAATCGAACCATGTCATTTTAAATTAAAGCAGTTGAATACAAACCCATGGCTTGTTATGCCCCTGTTTATGAAGGAGAGAACTGAAGATAAGAGATTAAGGAAGCGATTGGTTACTTTATTGGTGCCCTCCTAGTGTTACAGAAATGCTGGAAACCAGATACACAGTACCCAGTCTTTTGATTGACCTGGTAACTACGTTGGGTCAATAATGAACCAAAGTGTATTAAATCATTACTTGTCTAACAAGTTGTAAACTATGTACAGAAAATTAATGTATCATATGACAGGGGGAGATTCACACTCTAACTCAGGCAAAGCCTATAAAATAACATAAATTCCTGACCACGCCCATATCCACTGTTTATGCAATAACTAGGAAGTCTAAAACAACTGAAACTACAGTGAATCTGGCTGGAATAGGATACAAGTGTCCGCACTACAATTGGACAGGTCCATGCTAACATCGCGTTCACACTAGCATCTTGTTAGCAGGATGTTAGTTATATTAAAGAAACCTTTTCTTTAACCACATATGTAACTGCTTGGAGTTCACTAGATACTATTGGAACTTTCTCTGCAACCAGTATCTTTGGTCAGATCAGACAAAAATAGAGCGTTTCAGCAACGCTAAATCTGAGCTTGCTTTAAAAAATGCATGGTTAAACAGAAAAGAAGCCGACCTCCACTATTATTACTTGTAAAGGAGAATCTGTGATGTTTGAGATATTCCCTCCAAAATACATTGCATCATAAAATCTATTAAGTACAGAATACAAATGAAAGTTTCTCTGCCATTGGTGGGACCAGGTTCCTCCAGCAGGTAAGTAATCCAAAACATACTATCAAATTCACACAAAACTACTTCTAGACTAAATTTGCTTAAATTTAACTTCAGATGTTCCTTATTTATGTGTGAGATTAATCTTATTACCTATTTTTTAAATAATATTTTTAACCCATCTTTACTACGGGAGCCAATAATTATGCAGCTAACTTACCATCTGTGTTCAGTTGTGTCGTTTGTTCTTGTAGTTTTAACACTCTGGATCTTGCTTTGATCATAACAGTCCTCTTCCACTCTGCAGCCTCCTCCAGTATTTTTGCCTCAATTTGAAAGTGAGCTCCATTGTTTCTTCGTACTACATCCTCAATCTTCTCCAGCAGCTGCTTCACCTGAGATTCAATATTTAAGGCTGCACTGTCAAAGACATGATATCTGTTCCCACATCTCTCTATCACCCACTGTAGAGCTTCTCCCTCCTTTTCAATGTGCTCTTCTATAGTTCTGTCCCCCAGAGAGTGGCTTCTAGTGAACACCACAAGAGTGTGTGTCCAGATCTGGTCACCGAGGAGTCCAAGGTGATCTTCTACAGCTTTCCTGTATTTCTCTGTAAATGGAATGTCAATCTCAATAAGCAGTAGGATGGCATGTGGTCCTGGATGGCACAAAGAAACTCCGTAAACAAGCTCCTGTTTCAGGAATTCTGCAGTGTCACTCAGTGAGAAGTGCTTCCACCAGCCTGGAGTGTCGACCAATGTCAGCTCTCTTCCACATTCACTTCCTTGTAGCTTCTTACAGTGAGCAGTTCTCTTCTTAGGTGGCAGCAAGTCTTTTCCAAACAAAGCGTTAATCAGAGAGCTCTTCCCAGCAAACTTCCCCCCAAACACCACAGCTCTGAGCTCTACAAAGAAGAGAATAAGTGACAGATACTTGAATAAACAGACCCAAAGAGAGTCTATAAACGACACAACATGTGTATGTTGGACTTTTGATGCTACCTGAAATGACTGTTCTTCAATTAAATTATCATACATTTTACAGAGCTACATTTGGTATATAACATTTGCAATTTTCAGGTTCATTATTATTTACTAGCAAAGTACACATTTCTCAGCAATTACAAAACTCAAAATGATGTATTCTTTTGTATTCATATATTACATTTTTTATAAAATAAATGTTAATAAGTTTTAATAGAATATTAATGCAGTTTTTTTGCACTTGTCCTAAAAAGTTTCAGCCTAATTTCCTTTCAAAGATTCAGTCAGCCTTATCCTCAGTTTTCAAACATTTTTTATTAGTTTTATTTGGAAAGCTTTACTATAATCTGCTAATCTCATGATCTTTTCAAATCTGGGTCTTTTTTATAAGTGGTCCTAAACTGGATGCACATGTGATATAACCCTAATGTAACCCTAAGAGCTTAGGAGCACAGGGGTCTGCTCGCAAAAAAATAAGCAATACAGTTTATGTGCAGTTTAATTACACCAGAAACTGTAGACAGAGGTTGGAATTCTGGGCAGTAGTATTGGGGTGGCTTACTGAGATAGCAAGAGGCAGCAGTCATGGAAGAGTGAGATATGTTATTGCAATGCAAAGTTTTCATCACAAGAAAAATATTAACTGTAGCCTGGCTAGCCTGTACTTTGTAGAAATGACTATATGCAGCAGGCGTAAAAAAGTGCTTTTTTTGTCTTGTACTTATGTCACCGCCATTTGTATATATATATATACATATATATAGATATATATTTTTTTCCATTTGCATGTAATATGGATTTTAAGTTGAGCTATCTCCTTTACCAAAACACTGTGTGACAGATGTGGTCAGACTGTGACTCTTTGTCTCTATGACTCTATTGCAGGTTACTGCAGTTGTTTTCAGTGAAACAGAATTATGAAATAAAGTAGATTGGTACACTTGTACAGGAACAGCCTCATGAAGCTGTTTTAAATTAGTTGAAATTATGTCTAAAAGCTTATTCTAAATATGACAGATAATAAAATTACCATAAGCGTGTATTCTGTTGTGAATGGGTATTAAATGGCAATAACTCCTTGTGTTTAAAACACTGGCACACAAACAGAGTTTTATCAGTTTGATACTTAATGACTTTCTCACTTAATGACCTAATGAAATCCTATCTGTATAGTAAATAAACTTAAGTATTGTAAATAAACATTTTGAGGTTGTTTTTTCTGATGTTTTAATGTGTTTTAGAAGACCACTACAGAAAATTATACACTATATGAGTTTAGGCTCCTAGGCGATGTAACAAACTATGAAATATGTATTATTTAGTTCAATGATAATATTTATGCTTAGTATAGATCATTACAGTTCACAACAGCATATACATGATCTTCAGAGATTTTACATTTTAAAGAGCTTTTAGTAAGAGCAAGAACAAGCAACATTTAACGGAAAGCAATTATGGATCTTGAATGGGATTTATGCATGTATATAGTTAGTATTATTTTTACACCTACAGTAATGGGGTTTCTGGGACTCCAGGTAACTATGGAGTAAAGCAAGTATAAACTTTACCTGAGGGTTAAAAACACGTTTCCAACTAGGTACTCACCCATTATAGAAGGAACCGCTTCTGACCCGCTCTCAAGCAAATCTTCACTTACAGTCTTCAGGTCACAATCTGAGAGGGTTTTTAGGCTGGTTTTCAGAGTAAAAGAGATAGCTCCTTTCTTTCAGTTTGCTGTTTGGCTTCTAAGTCACCAGATCACGTTTCTCTATTTCATAGTCACAAGCTGCTGTGAAACCTGCTCACTGTTAGTTTTCACTTTAACAGGTCACATGCACATAGACACCATTTAACCCATATTTCTATAAATCTATAATTTTACCAGCTTTACTTTTTGAACACCTTTTCTTCTTTTGTTTTGGATTTCCCCTGATTACTCTATATGTACTTTCTCTCAAAATAGTCCTGAAAATGAATAACTTGTACTTGTACGTGAACTTAACAGACTCTAATAATAATGCAGTACTGCATGTCCAAATGTTTGTCGAGATTTGCTTCTCTAAAGTTCTGAAATCAAGTATATTAACATGGACTCTCTACTGTTTTGTAACAGTAAAATCCGCTATTCTTCTGGGAAAACATTACAGTAGATATTTGAACATGTCAGAATACTTTTGGACATATAGTGTTGTGTTATTCTTCTTGTATTTGTTTTGTGCTGAAGTAGCACTTTGATTGGTCATGTAAGCCAGTATGCAAGCTGTAATTCTAGGCTATAACAGACTACCAGACTATAAACAGACTATAACATGTATTATTATTGTGAATTAAAAATCATGAAATAGTAAACATAAACTAAACCACAGATAATAGCATTTTATCAACCTTTATTTTCACTCTACAGGGGAGAAAGCTGGAGAGCGCAGGGGTGGCTCACCATCTCATCACTTGGATTATAAACACTCTCACGAACAGGTCACCACATGAGTGAGTGAAGGACTGTGTGTCATACGCAATATTCTGCAGCACAGGGGCACCACAGGGAACGGCCCCATGGCCCCATTCCTTCTCAAGTGCAGATTTATTAGGCCAAAACTCGAAGTCAAAACAAACCAGGTCAAAACCAGAAAATGAAAACAAGATTGTTGCCCAGACAATATCCAAAACTCAAAAACCATAAACCGAGGTAAAGCATCAAAACCAGAGAGGAAATCTATACAAAGAACTGTTCAGAACTGTAAGGCATGTCAATACAAGACTTTACAAGACATAATGAGTAACATGCAGTATATAAATACAAAATGGCTGCTGATTACTACCAGGTGTGAAAAACAAGGGCTAGAATTCAGGAGAGAGGGACCTCTGTGGATAACAAGGGGAAACAGAAGCTGTAGATTTGACAGCTGGAAACTTAAAAGATTCTTTTTTTCCAAACTGCATTAATAATTTAGCTTTGATATTTGTTCTTATGAAAATATCTATTGTAATGCATAATCAGACAGCTCAGATCAGAAGCAAAACTGGACACCATCATTGGTAACTTTCAGTGTCCCTCAACATCAACAAGAGTCACTCTCACTCAGGCTAAAGGCCTTAAAGATCCCAAATGGTCACCCTTCACCCAGTTATTGTTCTTCTGAAGAAGAAAACTTTGCAGACCTCACAGAAACACAAAATGTAAAGAACTATTAGGAATATATATTTTTAAACACAAATAAATGGCATGACATAATGAAAATCACACCTTTTAATCATTTTAAACACCTTTTTATACTTATTTTCCTTTGACTTTTCCTTCAGCTCAAGGCGATTATCTGCATATGTACTTTCCTGTGAAGTGAAATAAACAGATTGTACATGGTGGCTTTAATGGAATTTAATGTTGGAATACTGCAGTGAATACTGGACTGCATTCAGCCACACAAGTGAGGTCATGGACTGATACTGGATAAGATCAGGCTCAAAAACACAATTCCAAATCATCCCGAACTGGAAACTGGATGGTGTCCATTGTTTTTATTACTTAATCTATATATATATATAATTAGAGAAATTCAAAACTACACTGCCGATTTCAGATTTCTGCAGTCAAGCTCCATTAGGCTGGTGGTTAAAAAAAAGGCTGGCATGAAAATCTTAAGAGGACATCAGCTGTCTGAGTAATTACTGCCTGAAGCTGATGCATATCCTTCAGAGCAATCCTGTAACCAGTGACAGACTTTCTGGATGGAGCTTGTTTTGTCTTCCTCAGATGGCTCTGACAGCACCTCTATGGACAAAAGAAGGAGAACATCAGTACAGATGAGGTACACTTAAAGCATATCTCAATCATCTGTCATCTGAACCTGTGCTCATGTGATCAATACGGATAATAACTGTACTGCATGAGGTCTGATCCATGTCTATTACATATTTAATAATCTACGGGTAAAGATCTGTAGCTCACCACATCTATCTTTGCTCAACATTTCCAAAACTCTTCTCATCAGTGCCTCTTCTCGTCTGCTCCACTCCCGGTCCAGCATCTCTTTAATCTGATCTTTAAGTTTTATGGTGCCTGTAGTCTCATCCTGAACTGTTCCTACATCTGCATGTAGACACAGAGACACAGTCACATGGTTTTCTTGTATTATGTAAAGCTGTTTTAAAACAGTTCTGAATATTCGTGGAGAATCTCCATAGTGTAGCAGAAGGACTGATTTACTCACCAGAGGACTCCAACTCAGTTTCCTCTGTCACAGTGTTTGACCTTGTCTCATTCACTGCAAATGACATGTAAAGTTATTTCTGTTATAACAGCTAAAGTGTGTAATGCCCAAAGAACAGATAATATGTGTATTATGAAGAAACTCACAATTAGGAGGAAAATCCATGCTTTTATTTCCCTTTCTGGGAAATTCAGCTTTCACCTTCAAGATTTTTTTTAGAAGCTCCTTATCCCTTCTTTTCCATTCTTCATCCACCAATCGGACAACATCCTGTAAATCACACTCAGCATCACTGGGATCTGCTTGTGTGTCCACCGCTTTCTGTTGTGGGAGAGCTCCAGTATAAGCTTCAGTATACAGTTGTAATAAACTGTTTCTATCCACCATATCATCGATCTTCTGGAGCAGCTCTGTAACCTGAGCATGATTCTCTGTCTCCTCATTGTTGAAGACGTGATATCTGTTCCCACATTTCTCAACCACCCACTGAAGAGCTTCACCCTCACTCTCAATATGCTCTTCTATGGTCAGGTCTCCAAGTATGTCACCCCACGTAAACAGTACAATGGTGTGTCTCCACACGTGCTCTCCAAGGAAGCTCATGTTCTCCTGAATTACTTTTTTTTGTTCCTCATTGAATGACGTGTCTGCAGGAATCACTAGAAGTATACAGTGAGGGGAAGTGACGGCTGGACATACACCCCTAATAATTCCAGACTTTATCCACTCTGGAGTGTACTGGGCAGGAAAGTACTTAAACCAGCTGGGTGTGTCAATCACAGTTACTGGTCTTCCGTCCACTTCACCATGTTCACATTGATATTTGAGAGTACTTTGATTAGTAGCAAACGCTGTTCTGTTAAAGATGGTGTTCCCAGCTGAACTCTTCCCAGCAATCACCCAACCCAGCAACGCAATTCTTAGCCCTGAGGAGAAACAGTACAACATTATAAAGAGAAGAACAAAATGTTCACTACAGTGGGGTGTGAAAGTTTGGGCAGCGTTGTTAATTTTCCTGATGTACCTTTATAAAGCATTGATTGTTTGGATTTAAAAAATTGTGTTAAATATATCATATAAGGGACAAACACAGTGATATTTGAGAAGTGAAATGAAGTTTATATGATTTACAGAAAGTGTGCAATAATTGGTTAAACAAAAGAAGGCAGGTGCATAAATTTGGGCACTGTTGTCATTTTATTGATTTCAAAACCTTTAGAACTAATTATTGGAACTCAAATTTGGTTTGGTAAGTTCAGTGACCCTTGACCTCCATACACAGGTGACTCCAATTATGAAAAAGGGTAATTATAAGTTTTTCTCTTTTTTGCATCTTCTCTGAAGAGTCACAGCATGGGAGTCTCATAACAACTTTCAAATGACCTGAAAACAAAGATTGTTCACCGTCATGGTTTAGGGGAAGGATACAGAAAGCTATCTCAGAGATTTCAGCTTTCAGTCTCCACTGTGAGAAACATGAGAAAATGGAAGACCACAGGCACAGTTCAAGTCAAGGCTTGAAGTGGCAGACCAAGAAAAATCTCGAATAAACAGAGGCGAAGGATGTTGAGAACAGTCAGAGTCAACCCACAGACCAGCACCAAAGACCTACAACATGATCTTGCTGCTGATGGAGTCACTGTGCATCGTTCAACTATTGGGCGCACTTTACACAAGGAGATGCTGTATGGGAGAGTGATGCAGAGAAAGCCTTTTCTCCGCCCACATCACAAACAGAGCCGCTTAAAGTATGCTAAAGAACATTTGGACAAGCCAGCTTCATTTTGGAATAAGGTGCTGTGGACTGATGAAACTAAAATAGAGTTATTTGGGCATAACAAGGGCCGTTATGCATGAAGGAAAAAGAACACAGCACTCCAAGAAAAACACCTGCTACCTACAGTAAAATTTGGTGGTGGTTCCATCATGCTGTGTGGCCAGTACAGGGACTGGGAATCTTGGTAAAGTTGAGGGACGCATGGATTCCAATCAATATCAGCAGATTCTGGAGACCAATGTCCAGGAATTAGTGACAAAGCTGAAGCTGCGCCAGGGCTGGATCTTCCAACAAGACAACGACCCTAAACACTGCTCAAAATCTACTAATGCATTCAGGCAGAGGAACAAGTACAACGTTCTGGAATGGCCATCTCAGTCCCCAGACCTGAATATTATTGAAAATCTGTGGTGTCACTTAAAGAGAGCTGTCCATGCTCGGAAACCATCAAACCTGAATGAACTAGAGATGTTTTGTAAAGAAGAATGGTCTAAAATACCTTCAGCCACAATCCAGACTCTCATTAGAAGCTATAGGAAGCGTTTAGAGGCTGTTATTTCTGCGAAAGGAGGATCTACTAAAGGTTTTTGTTGGTGCCCAAATTTATTGTTTAGACAATTATTGCACACTTTCTGTAAATCATATAAACTTCATTTCACTTCTCAAATATCACAGTGTTTGTCCCCTATATGATATATTTAACTGAATTTTTTTATCCAAACAATCAATGCTTTATAAAGGTAAATCAGGAAAATTAACAACGCTGCCCAAACTTTCGCACCCCAGTGTATACTTCAGAAACAGGGAAAGGAAACTTGGTCAGCTCCACTGGCACTTCTGTTGAAGAAGTGTAAAAAGGAAATGAAAAAATGTCTTCTTTTTTTTTTTTACTTTTCACTAACAGTTAAATCAAATTATTTTAGATTCGGGATAGGATGCTGGTCATCCATTCCTATTTAATGAAAAACAACTATGAAGTAACACAGAGGCCATATTTATCTTCTCATGGTCATTAATCAATAAGGGTTAGTTTAAAGTATGCACAAATAAAATTGTTTAAAAGTGTGCTGATATTCATAAATCATTAGGGGTGTAAAAATGATTACAATTGGAAGACCAGTACAACAGTCAACATCATCAACTTATAAGCCTATATTTGGATTTAACCCAAAATAAAAATGGCTATAAACTGTCACAAATTGGTGTGCCAGGCAGCTGGCATACCCCCTATTCTGGGTAGAAGATGATGTAAGTGTATTTCACTCACAGTGAGAAGAATGTTTAGAAATGTTTACAGTTTTTAACAAAGTGGTATTATTGGTATAATTTTTAAGTCTCTTTTTTGAAATACCTAGCATCCTGGACTTCACCTCAAAATGTAGTCCGAAAAGAGAGGAAAAATATTTAGTTAAAGTTTGCATCTTTTTAGTGTGAAATAACATTTTGAATAATCCTTTTTGACTCATCTTTACTAAGGGTGCCAATAATTATGCAGCTAACTGTGTCTTACCTTCTTTGTTCAATTGTGTCTTTTGTTCTTGTAGTTTTAACACTCTGGATGTAGCTTTGATCATCACAGTCTTCTTCCACTCTGCAGTCTCCTCCAGTATTTTTGCCTCAATTTGGAAGTGAGCTCCATTCTTCCTTCGCACTACATCCTCAATCTTCTCCAGCAGCTGCTTCACCCGGGATTCATTCTTTAAGGCTGCACTGTCAAAGACATGATATCTGTTCCCACATCTCTCTATCACCCACTGTAGAGCTTCTCCCTCCTTTTCAATGTGCTCTTCTATAGTTCTGTCCCCCAGAGAGTGGCTTCTAGTGAACACCACAAAAGTGTGTGTCCAGATCTGGCCACCGAGGAGTCCAAGGTGATCCTCTACAGCTTTCCTGTATTTCTCTGTAAATGGAATTTCAATTTTGATGACCAGTAGGATCACATGTGGTCCTGGATGGCACAAAGAAACTCCGTGAACAAGCTCCTGTTTCACAAATTTTGCAGTGTCACTCAGTGGAAAATACTTCCACCAGCCTGGAGTGTCGACCAAGGTCAGCTCTCTTCCACATATGCTTCCCTGTAGCATCTTACAGTGAGCAGTCCTCTTCTTGGGTGGAACCAAGTCTTTTCCAAACACAGCGTTAATCAGAGAGCTCTTCCCTGCACACCTTGCCCCAAACACCACAGCTCTGAGCTCTACAAAGAAGGGAACAAGTGCAGATACTTAACATACACATTAAGAGACGGAAGAAAGTATTTGTAGAAGATACAACATGTCTATATGCATAACCTTTGTCATGGTATTTGTGTGATAACACATTAACAATAGTTTATTTGGAAAGCTACATTGTAGCCTGCTAAATGTAGTTCACATATTAAATGTGTCCAAATTATGAAAAAGACATTTTGTCACTTGTGTTTCATGCTCTTCCCAAAACAAAACTTTTATTTTTTCACAGCACAAAAGCTCCTTAGCTTTATACGTGGGAAGGTCTGAATGAAGTAATGGATCTGAATGAAGGCTGAAATGTCACAGAAACAGAAGTGGAGAAAGGGGGAATGGACCTCAGTGTATTACGCGTTTTATCCTTAATTAAAACTTGAAGAACACATTTCAAACTCCAGGCAGTGTGCTGCAAACAGTAGCTATTGCTGGAATTTGTGTTTTTTTGTTTTTGAGGACTTTTTTATGTGATTTTAAAGGATTTAGATTTCATTTGTTTTTAAATAAAGAAAAAGGTTCCTGTCCAGTGCTGGCCTACTGTCACTGGAACACACATGCGGAGGGTTATATAAGCCACACCCCTGCATTATACAACAGGAACTGAGGCTGCATGCCTGTTCCTCGTGAGGTATTAAAATTGTTTTGCTAATGACAACATGAAATGTTCAACTTAGAAAATAAACATTATTAAAGTACAGATTAACCCAAACAAAAGGATTTTAGTCTAAAGTCTGAGTCAGTTTAAAGTCCAAACTGTTTGACATTGTGCCAGTTTGGCAGAATGACCATATATATCATCAAAAGAATTCTGCCAATAGCGCTGCACTGCCCACTACATGTCTGCCATCGTGACTGTTTGGTCAGTCAGGTACAGTGATTAAGTTTCATTCCAGTCGGTGGATTCCTTCTGGGTGCAGCTACTTGTGCGACTGTTCTTTTGATTATGAGTCTATGACTTTCACTCCTCGCTCTACTGTATTTCCTCTCATGCACGACACAAAATTCAAGAGGTCCTGTGAGGCCTGAGACCTTCTAATCAACCTTTTAGATGGATGTCTCAAAATCAACCAAACAAATTGAAATTCAGGGCGAGCTCATCGAACTTCTTTCTTTGACAAGCTGAGCTATGGGGAGGTGCACAGCTGCCCCCTCCATCACTGCAGTGTTTTCATTACGAGAAAAGTGAAGCAGGAAAGTGAGAAAAGCAGGTCTGGTAAATGTTATGATGAGCTCTGCACTGAAGGCTCCTTACTGTGTGCGGGATCAGCCTCTTAACATTGTACTAAACCCAGTTTAAAGAGAGCTGAGTAAAATGCGTCACTGCGCGCTCTGCTGAATGAAACCCCCTTCTACTCACCCATTACAGGAGACTGTGTCTGCTCCGCGCTCAGACTGATCTTCTCCTCCAGTCTTCAGATCCCTGAACTGCGCTGGAGTTAGTTTATAGGCTGTTAAGAAACTCGGACTGGTTCTCAAACCCGCAGAAGTGAAGGATGGGGATGAAGATGGCGGCGTCTTTGTTGTTTACCGTTAGTTTCGTTTCTGTTCTTCCGGAAGTAAAGATTGAAGATCATAACAAGCACCAGTCAGACAGACGAGGTCAACACCTCCGCTCCTTCAGCATTCACGGTCATATCCGATATATTTAAGGAGAGGCAGCATCTAGACTACTGCATGCAGGCTTTAAAGTATATGTTGGAACACTGCTGTGAGGAACTGATTGCATTCTGCCGTATAGTCAGTAGTCGGAAAAAATATAACATCGTTATGTGTCTCGACATATTTAAACAGTGTGTATGTTGAAGTTTAGTTTTGTAGTTTAATAACATGTAAATATACTATTAAACATACATTATGCCTGCAGTCACTAGGCACTTCAGTAGGAATAACGTCTTATGCCTTGTACTGTTCACATCACAGAAAGTAGCACTTTGTAGCTTGACAATTGCAGTTATCCCCTTTACCATGTTTTTCAATGGCTAGGACCCCACAGGACCGGGGTGGGGTGTTAGTGTGTTGTGCTAATGTCAGTGGATCAGACACAGCAGTGCTGCTAGACACCTTGGTGTCATTGCTGGGCTGGGAATAGTCCACTATCCAAACCTATCCAGCTAACAGCTTCCTGTGTGCAGCATCCTGTGACCACTGATAAAGGACAAGAGTTTGACCAACAGCAGATTAGTGATCATCTCTGACTGTACCTCTACAAGCTGGACCAGCAAGGTAGTGGACAGTGAGTGGACACAGTGTTTAAACACTCCAGCAGCATTTCTGTATCTAATCCACTCACACTAGCAAGTCAATAATATCTAGAGATATGGAGATTGTTTAAGTTGCACACCTGGGAAAACTGAATGTCTGTGTCAGCAATCGGTGCACCTTAAAGTAGCTAAATTCACTAATTAAAAGCATTGTCTGTAAACTTCTGGACATCTGGAGCTGGTTTCCTGGTCAGGGAAATAAACTTGTCATTTTTTATTTTCTATTTTCACTTCAGAGGAGAATCTCCTCTCAGAACATTGTGTAATGCAGGACTAGGCTTAATGCCTGACCATGAAACAGAATCATAGTATTTTTCCTTGCTTATTTTGTTTATTTCGTGTTGGAGAGTATCACTGTGTCTTGTCAATCATTGTGTGTAGTTATGAGTGCAACTTCTGTTATTCTGATATCTGAAACAAAAGTCAACATGCATCACTGTTGCATCACACTCATTAAAAATGAAAGTACACTATATGTCAAAATATATATATATATCCTTCTGCAAACAGAAAATGAGGCTCTGGAGCGGCTGCATAAACATAAAGCCACCATGCCCAATACAAAAGCTCTGCTAGAAAAGTGCATTTCCTGAAAGAAACATATAATGGTTGCATTAGTAGACAAAAAAGCGAGGCAGGTCAGATAACATAGAATTTGTGCTTGGGGATCTGTCTTAAAATACTGCATGTGAAATGGTGTCTGCAGATGTACAGTAGATGTGCATGTTTTCCAGCCCATTCGTTTGTAATAGAAGTTTTTCTGAAAATATCATATTAAAAAGTATTAAAAAATAACTAGTTAGCAGGGAAAAAAAAGAAGAAGATAAATCAGATAACAGTATGTTGGCCATTGGAGAATGCAGGCTGTGGAGCAATGTTGTACTGCCTGATGTGGTCACTGCCATACATATCTTAGCATGTCACACTTAAAACTCACACTTTAACTAAGTAACTCAGTAATGGGCTGTTAATGAGCTGGGCTTAGTTGGAACAGGTGTGTTGGAAACAGGGAAGACACTAAAAAGGACAGGGCCGATTAGGAGCCTCAATAAAACCCTGCAAAGGGAACCCTGACTGTTTTAGACATATAGGCCCCAGTATGGTTTACACATCCAATACCATTATATATACAACTACAGAAAATCCTTAGTGGGCTTACTTAGCAAATACTAGCAGGCTGCCTTTGGGGAGCTAAATATCTCATTTAACTCATATCGGTCAGCCTTCCCATGAGTGTGATGTCACGCTCATTTTCCATAGGACTGACTCAACAACAAACATATCATAACAATGTGTCAATGGCATTCTACTGTTATATTTTTTATAATGTAACAATAAACAAACATTTTGGTTTATATGTTTAATAGTATTAGTTTAAATGCATACAAGTCTTTACAGTAAGGGTTCCTTTTAACAGTAATGCAGGTGGATAAAGTGGATAAAAAAATGGACAAAGTGGATAAAAAAATCAATACAGAGTAGTAATAAAATCCACCAATAATATCCACTAATAATAATATATCATCTATAATAATATAATATTGACATTTTCAACATTCAGCATTTTGCGAATGCAACTCCTTGTAGGAAGCCTTGCAAATTACAGGAGACTTTTATTTTGAAAACAGCTCCACCTCTTTTCGCTCTGAGGTTATCGCTGCTGTGTTCACGGTGAATCCGGTAAATCTGGCTCATTTTAGCCGGCAGCTGTGAATGGGTGAATATCAGGTTAAATGCGAGGCGGATGTGTGTTGAATCTCCGCCACACCGTTTGAGGTATGAATGTTAAAACCGGAGGTTTTCCGCGGGCACCGAAGGAAAATCTGCTGTGGTCGCGGGGCGTTTGGCAGCTGCGCTTCAGTGATGGCGAAAGGCTTAAGCGGCTGCTGCAAGCTCCCTGGGTCACTTAGCCTCGCCGTGTTCTCCGTCCTGCTTGCCGGCGCTCTCTGTCACTCCTGTAACCACAAAGTGCCCTTGCCGTCTGAGGTAACTAAACTTATTCTAGCATGATAAAATGACGACATCAGTGTATTCATTTTCTAAAACTGAACTTCCGCACCGGCAGCGTAGATCATCAGCACCGAGGGGCAGCGCTAGTCGTAACGGTGACTGAGAGGCTCCTGACTAAACATGCATCCAGAAAGGAGCAGTGTAATCATGTCCATCACATTTCAAGGACATTCCCATTTTAAAATGCGTTTAACGAGACTCAGATAATTAGTCTCTGCATTGATTACAAAGGATTAGTCAATCAATCAATCAATCACTCTCTCAATCAATCAGACATACTGACAGCAATAGTCCCCTAATAAAAAAATATCTATACTACAGAGAACTAAGGAGGTATAGAATACACGCAGGCAAGTCACATTATTATGACCACCTGGTAATTTCTATATGCAGCACAGACAGCAGCTAGATGAGCTGGATGTGATCAGTGACTCAATAAGGTCCTTGTAGGTTGTCAAAGCGTATCTGGTGCCATGCTGACTGCAGTTCATCCTGCAGCTGCTGTAGGGTGCAAGTAACCAGTGCCAGACATGTTTAGCCATGTGGCTTGTCGCATTGTCTTCCTGGAAGGGTCAGTGAATGGGATCTTCAGTATGAGCGATCAGTATGTATGGGTGGACATGATCTGCAAGGATGGGTTTACACCCAAATCAGTTGAGAGGGCCTTCCACATAGATGAGTAGTGCCAGAGAATGCCACGGAAATGTGACTTCCTTGATGAGCTACTCACTGCTGGTGTGGAAGTAGGAAGTGTTTATAATTCATAGTGTGTGCTAAACACCCTCAGAGACAACTTTAGAAATATTGTCCAGAGGAAGAATGATATAGTAACAGTTTACAGCACTATATGTATTACAGTACTACAGCTGTAACAGTAAAGTGATGTGGACTCTGAGGTTTGATTGCCACATTTCCACTTGGGCTTTCTTGCTTCATAATACTAAAATATGCATTTAACCAGATTCAGCTCACAAAGGATTCTACCGGTGGATGACTGTGGGTGATCAGGAAGACCTAGAACACAGTGCAGATGAATTACAGGACTGGAGCTGGTAAACACTGGCCGCACATACTGTTTCCAAATCCTGCCCATCTGTTGCACATTGCTGTTTTCCTCATTAAGGATGTGACAGGTGTGTTAGGAAAACGGTAAACAGCACTGAGAACTTTTCCCCCTAGCTCTAGTAATGTACTTCACTGTACGGTAGCCTGCATCTGACTCACATCCTTAACTAAAGATCTGATCAGTTGGTTCAATAGCCTGTTCAACTTTTCAGTACGTTTTTTCACTGGTCTGGTCTTCTCTGTGGATGTGATTGTAATGAAGAACCATATTCACTAATGACCATAATTTTTAAAAACACAGTTAGCACCTGTAGCCCACAGATGTTTTCATCTGTTTCTTTTATTTATGAATTAAAATGAATTATTTTAAATAATCATATATTAGCTTTTAGGATTGAGCAATATGGACCAAAAATCGTATTAAATAAATATAGCAGAATTAATATATATATGTATGTGTGTGTGTTTTCTTTGAAGTTGGCTAAACGTCAAATCTCCGTATGAGACGTCACAAGCACTTTAATACAGAACTAGATCAGGATAAATGTAGCGAGAGGGTTTACTTTAACATGTAGGTACACAATAGAAGTACCTGGGCATCTGGTGTTATATCAGCTTTTCAAGGCCTTTGTTTTCTGTTGTTGCTATAGGAACCATGCAGTTGACCCCCCCGCCACATTTTTCTTTATATAGTACCCACCCCACCACCAGCACTCCACCATTTGCTTTCATTACCTTCCTGTGTTAATGTTGACAAAACCTGGTCAGATAAGATATTACAGTGGTGGTGGTGGTGAATAATAATCAGACAGTGCCGAGCATGTGACTGTTTATTAAGAGTTATGTGAGCAGGGCTAACAGCAGCTGAAGTGTTTATGGAAACAGAAACTGAAAGTGAGAAGTGATGATGCTCTGATAAACAGCAGCATGCACAGAAGCATGGCCAGAATATTCTTAATTTCCAGTTTAATTAAACTCAGGTTTTGTTGTGGTGTGTTTTGCGTCTGTAATGGCGGCTGTAACGTTTCTAACATCGTATTGATTGTGATTGTGTTTCAGCTGTGCAAGTATGGCTAATTTCGTTGTAGCTCATAAGACATAATCAATGCGTGCTAAGGGTTCAGGGTTGCCAGAGTGTATTGGAGAGGAGAATTTTAGTGACTACAGATAAAAGGCATCATGTATTTTAATGCAACATGAAACTATAGCAATATAAACAGTGTTGTCCCATCCAGAAAACAGCTGAGGTGCCACCTTTGCTTTCAGGTTTATCCCAAAGGTTATGCCATGACTACTTCCACGTCCTGTCTTTCCTTTGAGAATGATATATGAGGAAGGTCACTAGCTGGTTACAGAGCGGTTCCTAGGTCCAGAGGGTCATAAGGCTATTATGACAGCTGAGCAACCCATGAAGGAGCTAATGAAGCTTTAAGAAACAGGCTGCCAAATTCAGCTGCCAGGGTTCTCACCAGAAATCTAAGAAGAGCAGACATAACCCCCTTTCTGAAATCTTTACAGTGGCTGCTGGTATGTTACCGAATGAGAGATTCTCAGTCTGTAAGTCACTTAATGGTGTAGGAGTAGCGTGTTTTTGTGAAACGCTCCAGCCGAGGTTTTGGATCATTAGGAATGAGTCAGTAAGTCCTGCCTAGAGTGAAGACTATGGAGAAGCAGTGTTTAGCTACTATGCAGCTTTTAAATGGAACCAGTTGACTGAGAGAATTAAAGGAGCCCTAACACTAGACACTCACTCGTTTCTGTTTGAGCAGCTTTTGGTTCAGTTAAAACTTCTCTGCTACTTCTCTATCCTGTAACGCCACTTTATTTTCTTAACATCGTTTTAATTAGATTTTTTAAATGACTGTTTAATGCCTGTACGGCACAATGACACATTGGGTAGTCCTCTCACAGCAAGAAGGGCCCTGGTTCAGTTCCCTGCTGTGTCTTGGGTCCTTTCTGTGTGGAGTCTATGCGTTTCCTCCCACAGTCCAAAGACATGCAGTCAGGTGATTTGGTAAAGCCATATTGCACCCTATGTTTGAGTTTGTCTGAGAATGTGCCAGTCCAGGGTGTTTCATGCCACCCAATGTGGTGTAGCTCAGCGGGTAACACCACTACTCAGGGTGCCACCTCTACATGTGGGAGACTGGGGTTCAAATCCCAGTCTGGGTGACTATGCTGAGCTATACCAATAAGAGTTCTTGGGCAAGACTCCTAACACTACACTGGCCTACCTGTACTACAGTTAACCTTGTAAGTCACTCTGGATAAGAGTGTCAGCTAAATGCCATAAATGAGTGCTGGGTTGGCCTCCAGCATGACTCAGAAGGATAAGTGGCTCATAAGATTAATTAATGCTTTCCTTCCCCAATTACTGCTATTTTTCCAATTTCTGTTACAATTTTAAAGTTATGTTATACATTTCTTATCAAGCTGTCATTTGTTGATGTTTGCAGGTGATACATGATGTGTATCTGAAACCTGGGAGACTGACTAAAAGAAGCACAGAGCAGCAGTTAAAGATTCAGATAGTTTATGACTCCAGTTTGGATGTGTAAGTACTGCATCTGTAAACCTGAGACTGCAAAGCTCCGTGACTGTTCAGTGATTGTACTCTGTATGTGTGTGTTTCCTTGCTAGGCTAGATGAGGACAAAAGCAGCCTTGTAAAGGTATTTCTATCAGACCTGTATCAGATTCATCTTGATAAAGACAGATAAGGCCTAATTCAGCATATGAATCATATACTTGTTCTGCTCTGCTGTGCCCAAAGGACAAACTCTTCCCACAAGCCATCGATTATCTGCAGAGGGCCTTCAGAGTGCGCAGACAGACAGGCCCTGTCTTACTAAGCAGGTAATGCTTTTCCCATACACGTTCTGCTTTGCTTGTGTCTGGCAGACCAAATCCTCTTAAATCACCCAGATTGACTTACAGATTTCTTATAGTGTAGTTTTTTATACTATGTGGTATTCTGTTTTTTCCCCTCTCTCTGTAGACAATGTGCAACAAACCAGTATCTGAGGAAGAAAGATGACGCTCATCGTTATTGCCAAGGAGCTTGTGCTGATATCACGAGATGTGGACCAGTGATTGTGCCTGAAGAACATTTACAGGTGTGTCCTTCAAAGTGCTTGCAGTAGATGATTTGCCTGAGTACGTGTTTTGAACCATCTCCATAGGTCGGTCTACATTTGGGGCTGTGTTTTTTGCAGTAGTGTTATGTCATTCGATCTTAAATTGGATGACCATATTACAAACATTAAGCTGTGTCTAATCCTGCTTAAGTTACTGCTGAGGTCATGTGCTTTAATCAGGCTAGCCTTCTGTACTTAATGAGATCAGACATGGAGGTTGAAGAGAATGAATGGCAGCTGAAACGCTGGCCGTGTGCATGATGCTGACTGATTTTCACCCCTCCTCTTTAACGTTTGTATAGATTAGGACAGCATTTCCCACACATGTCCTCAAATGTTTTATTTAGTCTGTTCTGCTTATAGACCATTGGTTATAACACATTTATGTTGTGCAGCAATGCAGAGTGTGCAGCGAGACCGGAAAATCGTGTGGTCCAGTGGGGCCCCCGGATGGTGAGGGTATCGACAGGGCAGATTTTGTGTTGTACGTCAGTGGGGTGACCACTGAGCGCTGTGGACAAGAGAACATTGTGGCCTATGCAGCATACTGCCAGCTGGAGGCAGAACTAGACAGGTAATTACACTTTATAAGCACAAAATCTGCTCAGTATATTAAAGGAGCATGTGATATTCTGTAGCGTTACATCCCTGCAATTGACAGAGTTAATGGTTTGTTTTTGTCCATTCGTTCTTTCACTACAATACTGATTACGCATTACGTAATGCATCCCTCCATAGCAAACAGGAAATTCACTGATGTGCTGGCTATCTGACTATCTTCTGTTTGTAGCGTCTTGTCCATGGGTAGGATGGGGGATTAGGTGGGTTGTAGGACCAGCACTTGAGACCACAGAGTGTTGAGAGTTCAGAGTTGCAACATCACGTTCTAGTGAAATCTGACATCCTATGAACCAAAAAAGGATTAGCAATATGTAAAGCTGGATAGCCTGGATAAAGGATGTTATGTGATGTGATGTGTCCTACTAGTGTAACATTCCATTTACATCTCCTAACAGACCTTTTCTATGTGCAAATTAAAAAAAAAAAAAAAAAAAAAAAATATATATATATATATATATATATATATATATATATATATATATATATATATATATATATATATATATATATATATATATTATTTTTTTTTTTTTTTTTTTTTTTTTTTTTTATTTATTATTTTTTTTAATGTATATATATTTTAAAGTTAAAGAAGATTTTGTGAACATTCTTTACAATTTGTCTTCTTACAACAGTTGGTTGCAAGTTTTACTCCTCTCACTGGATTATTCTCTCAGTTGATTATTCTGCCTAGTTTGATTACTGTTTTATTGGGTTTCCAATATTTCCTGTTTTGTTTGCTTGTAGGCCTATTGCTGGATATGCCAATTTGTGTCCAAATATGATTTCCACCCAACCTCAGGAGTTTGACGGCATGCTGTCCACAGTTAAGCATGAGATCATACATGCTTTGGTAGGTACCTTCACACTAGCTGTTTATCATAGCTACTACTTTATCTGTTACTGATGATTCAGCTTAAGACATTTGATCTGTCTGTGTTCTCTGTGTAGGGTTTTTCAGCTGGACTGTTTGCCTTTTACCATGACGATGATGGGAAACCACTGACACCACGCCTTGCAATTGGCTTACCAGCATTCAATGAAAGGTAACTTACTGAAATTTTAGTTTGTATCTTTGTAAGCATCGTTTGTCAGTTATTTGCTTGATTTCTGCATTTGTTGTAAACAGTTTAATGAAAACACCTCTTATTTGTCTAACAGTTTGGGCCTCTATCAGTGGAGTGACAAAGTTATAAGGAAAGCGACACGATTGTGGGATATCCGTGGTGGTCACATGGTGCGACATGAGGTCCACCTCATGGTTACCCCACGTGTTGTAGTGAGTGTTAAAAAATTCTGTTTATATGGTTATGTTCATGATCAACTAGGGTGTTGGCTTTACAGTTCAGAAGCTTGTCTAGGGTCTCTCAACTCTTTGTAATACTTGATTAGGAGGAAGCTCGACAACATTTCAAATGCCCTATTCTAGAGGGCATGGAGCTGGAAAACCAAGGCGGCATGGGCACAGAGCTGAATCATTGGGAAAAACGCTTATTAGAGGTACAGTGAGAGAAACAGCAAAATTCTGTAGCCAAGGGTGAACAATGCAACAATATCTTTTTGTTACTGTGATTAAATGATGTCGCAGTGTGCTTTAAAGAATGCTAACTACTTGACTATCTGCATGTTACATTCCAAAAGTAGTATACATTCTTTTGGATTCAGTTAAGTGCGGCTTGTAAAACATTAAATAAATAAATAATTATTTTTATTTATTATGTGTGGCCCTATACGTTCTGATTTATTAATGTGTCTGTTCTAACTTGTTAAATCTCAGAAAAATTTTATATTGTGATATATCGTGTATTGTATTTCTTGAAGCATTGTAATATATTTTTGTGACATGCTCCACCCCTCTAATGCTCCTTAGACCTTAGTTGAGTTCACTTTTATCCAACAGAATGAAGCGATGACCGGATCTCATACTCAGAACAGAGTGTTCTCCAGGATCACACTGGCTATAATGGAAGATACAGGGTAAGTGATCTACCAGTTCCTGACAGGATGTGATGAGGAGTATGTATCAGGTTGATTGATAAGATTAGACCATAGTTAGATCTGATGATATACACTGTGAATGGTTGACTGTATTAAGTGAGTGCATACACAGTGTGGTTCTCCGTTTCTAATGTAACATGCAGTCAGTGGTTGAGATACAGGTTGCGTTAACAGTTAAGCGCAGACAGTGTCGTAACAGTGTTTTGAAGTTTGACATTATGTTCCAGTGTATACAAGTTATACTGAGGACTGGTGATTAAAATTAGCTTGTTCATGTAAAATATTGAGAGTTCTTGTTTTATACTTGACCTCTTGATTGTTTTCTGTGTTAGGTGGTACAGAGCCAACTATAGCATGGCAGAGAATCTGGAATGGGGCAAAGGATTGGGTTGTGACTTTGTGATGAAAAGCTGCAAATTTTGGATCGACCAGCAGCGGCAAACGTAAGCTGTTACATACGGATAAAAATATCCATTCCTCCTGGACCCCATATCACAAATCTTGCATAGACTGATTTCAATTCTTAATGATTGTGTGTCTCTAGTCATTCATTGTAAACAGCTATTTAGTACAAACCTAAAATGGCCAGATTATCCAATCTCACTTTTAAGATGTGAATGTTTAGTGGCTCCCAACTGACGAGCCACAGCTTGAGCTCAAACAAGGCAGCACTTACTGCTGCCTTCTGTTGCACTATGCCTGTCACAGCACCAGGTTCATTTGTTTTTGTAAGGCCTATGATTTGTCTCCATAAGGATATTTTCTTCTTTCTTTAAGTTCATTTATTTATTTATCTTTAGTCACATCCGTCCAGTGCCCCAAATGGTATTTTGTTTGCTGCCACTGAAACATAGAGTTTTGAAAGCTATCAGATGGATGTGGGAATAAAAATTATAATGACCAAAGTGATTGTATAAGTATTATTAGAGGCCAGTAATAAAGGCACCAGTAAACTTTATTTTACCGTGGTTACTCATTTCAGGAGCACTCACATCTGAGCCAGTTTATAAGTTACCCTTCAATTTACACCTGAATGTATTGTAAAAACATCTTCACTGTGATTTCCATGTTTGATCCAGGCTTTTACTGTAAGATGTGTTATGTGCAGGAAACCCACATTGACCCCATACTGTGACTCGGTGCGAGGCACTCCGCTGCAGCTTTCCTGCAGGCAGGACCAGCTGGCGGTGGCAGTCTGCAACTTGCAAAAATATTCTCAGCCTCTTCCACACGAGTATCAGGTAGAAAAACAACACTTTCAGTGAACTAACTACCAGATCTGCATGGCGAAAACAGAGGAACCAGTCCTGAAAGCTCTTTGTCCTTATTCCAATGTAACATCCTTTTTTTTAGAATAGAATGTTTTTCCTCCATATTGTGCAAATTTCTTCTTTTCCACAGTACTTTGACACAATCCCCGGTGTGCCTGAAGAAGATTTGTCCTCATATGGAGGTGCAGTGGAGATTGCAGACTTCTGCCCTTTCAGTCAGGAGTTCAGCTGGCACCTGAGTGGAGAGTACCAGCGCAACTCTTTCTGTAGAATACAAGAAAACCAGCCAGGTGTGACTCCAGTACAGCTTGCTGTTTGTCGTTCTCTCACTGTCCTGAGTCTTTTCCTATTTTTGCTGTTCAGTCAGTAAGTTCTGTAAAGATCTTAGCCATGCAGTGAGTAAAGACTGTATATATGCTGAGATTTTGTTTACAGCTCTGGTGTTGTGTGTTTGGTATTTTCTGTGCTATCTATATGGCATCTGTTAGTTTCCCTAACACCTTAACCTGCTTAGCGGTAGGTGTTAATATTTAGTAACAAGTAAGCTAAATGTAAAAACTAGTTTGTGAGGTGAGAAATGCGCTGCACACCAGACGATGCCTGAAAAGGCTGAAATTCATCCCAATCATGAAATACATTCAACTCTGACCAAATCAGGCATAGCATTTTTTTTATTTTTATTTTTTTTTGAGGCAGGTTTTACTGTTGTAATTTGAAATGACTGATTAAATTTCTTCTCTTGTGTTGTATTCTGACAGACTCATGGAGGAACTATGCTGCTGAAGAATATGGCCCAAACTCTGTTTGTCTGTACCAGAAATCAGCCTTTATCATGGAGCAGTGCAATAAACGCATGACCTACCCAGACTGGGGAAGTGGCTGCTATAAGGTAAAGAAGGTTACTGCAAAGTAAAATCAGCCCCCGTTAAAATATTAAGTATTGTATGTTTATATTTAACTTTTTGCTGAGTTGAACAAATTGGAAAGAAATAAGTACAAAATGGGTTAAATCCTTTGCAGAGGAAGCGTTTTATGTTTTGGTTTATGAGA
Source organism: Prochilodus magdalenae (assembly GCA_024036415.1). Lineage (NCBI taxonomy): Eukaryota > Metazoa > Chordata > Actinopteri > Characiformes > Prochilodontidae > Prochilodus > Prochilodus magdalenae. The sequence goes on from JAMWET010005546.1 coordinate 93,128, forward strand.
ATTTTCAGCAAGTGGTTGTGAATAAAAAGTGCAGATGTGTGTTCTCTGTAGAGGGTGTGATATTTTCACTAATAATTTCACTAAAGAAATACAATTAACATAAAACTGGCTGTTTCTGCAGCTCATTTTCTGTATGTGGGCCTTCCAGACTGGACAGACTCCAATTAAATGGAACACTTTGAAACTTGAACAGCATCCAGATGCGAAAGAAAGTTGCCCACTATATGGACCCTGTAAAACCAAATGTCTTTGGTCATGCATATTTACCCCAGAGTGCCTCTGATTCTTACAGTGGTGCATTAGTCAGATGAGTAACACCGATGAGTTGTCCTTATGTTTCCACAGGTATCATGCTCAGCACAGGGCTTGGTGGTCTGGATTCAGGATCAGAGCTTTTTGTGCGTGCGTGCTGGGCAGCTGCTCAGCGTGAACGTGAGGATGAATGAGTGGGTGTACAGTGGACAGCTGATTTGCCCCGCCTGCTCGCATTTCTGTAGCCACTGCCCCCTTCCTCACGAGCTCCCGCCAATCAACACTACTCGCAGTGCCCGCATAGGTAAACACAGCTTTCCTGCATTTCCATCTAAAAACTGAGAAGATTGTTCTTTATATAATTTAATAAAAGAGTTTATTTATACGTGCATTGCTTTTTCCAGACCCGTGCTCCAGCTCTTCTGGCCTGGTGGTGACATTATGGAGGCTGCTGTTTAATCTTGTTCCGTTGCTGGCAGGCTTCATCCTCTGCGTGAGAAACTGAGTGTGGTCACATGAATGATGTCAGTGAAGGGAAAACTTGGGCATTTCACTGCCTCAGGCTTCCCTTTCAGATTCGTACACTAGCAGAGGAAAGCAGTGCTCAGTAGAGTAGATCATACTGATGCACAAACTTCCCTTTGAACATGAAGGCCTTTGTGGAAGTTTGTGTTGGAAGATGGAAAAAGCCATTGACTGCACTCTGCTCTGTGTAGATATCAAGTGCCAGTCAACTGTAGTTGAGAGAAGAAGCCATAGCCATGCAAGATGGTGTGCAGCAGGCAACCTTGAAATGCTGGTGCTAATTTTTGTTGTGTTTGTATCTCCGGTGGACATGTAGCGTTTTTCTAGCTTTCCTACAAGTGTTTTTCCCTCTCTCCTAAAGCAGCAATGCCTGTTTCACACATACTACTTCTGGTTGGTGTGAATGACACGGAACAGCTTGCTTTTCATTGCAGCACTGTTGTTAAGAGGTCAGAGATTTCACACAGGCTCAGCGAATGATATATTTTCTGGTGCAATTATCCTAGATCCATTAGTTTATCAATATTTCTAATATAAGAAATGTTATTAGGTACAATTACCTGACTATTCACTATTGGCAGATAGTTTTTGCATAATTTTACAAATATAGATTAAACAGGCAAAAACATTTGGTAATATTGTGACATAATCAAGGGATTTAAAGAATTTCATTTTTCACATAATGCAATGAAATCACTGAAAATGAATAAACATGAAACAGAAAATCGAATAAAAAACAATTACAATATATTAAAGCATTAAAATAATTTAATTTATGACTATCACTAAAGGAATTAAACATTTTATGCTGCATACACATAGGCAGAAAGTCTAATCTAATGATTTCCGATTCACAAATTGGAAATCTGGTCCAGGGTAATCAAGTACATGTTGTGTTTTATGAATATTTATATATATGACATAGTAACTGATTTGACTATGTATCTGTGTGGTAAAAGAAGGCTGAATGTCTGTAGAACTAGTAGTGCCGCCCTGTGGCTGTAGTACTGTATGGATGATTGGCCAGTGCACGAGAGCTATGGCATTCACGCTACTGTGTAGCTCATGTTACGCAGAGGTTGTATGTGTGAGCCAGATGACAGTGCTTTAATAGTTGTAGGTCTGTGAATGTGTGTGAACTGTGACGTATGATGTGTGCATCAAGTGGCTCAGACAAATCTGTGAGGACCTCTTAAAGGAGGAAACTGGAGCTCTGAGTTTATTGCTGGTGTTTGATGTTGGTGGGTGGAAATGTGAATGTTGCTGTTTGGTTTCTGATCAGCATGTACTGTAAGAAAATTTATTGAGATAATATTACTAACTGCTTTGTTTTGAAAACGGAAACCTAGAGTAACCCATAGTTTCACTTTATTTACTCCAATATGTTTACAGTGAAGTTAAATTAATTGATCTCGTCTTTGCAGTAAATTGCATTATGAGCAGCTCAGTTGTAGGCGTTCATTCAGATCAAGCAGAGACAGTCAAAGTAATTCAATACACTCAACTAATGTAGCCATTTGAAAACCCAGAGTGATGCGCTGAAGGTTAATGATATAAAGTGTTCTCTTCAGGGGGAAATCATGAAATCCGCCTCCCTTGTGGTTGTATATTTCATTCTTGCACAAAGCTTTGTTTTATTTATTAATTTTACATTTGTGTGGGATTTACTTGCAATTTGGCCTTTTGGAGTCACTTTTAGTGAAGTTGTGTTGTTTTGTGTTATTCCTTCACAACATAGACCAGATCCAAGCAGAAGAGAAATTTGAACATTTTTTTTATTATTATTAATATTTTATTTTATTTTTTTTATAGTTTTTATAGTTTTATAGTTGTTAATATTCTCAGAAGGTAGTGATAATAAGCAGTAGCATATTACTTGTTAACTGTTCGGAGTTGTAACTCTGGAAGTTGATGCTTTAACAAGGTTCTGTTGTATTTTTAGGTTATTAGACGAGTGTTGATTGCTTGATTGACTGCCAGATACCCATTAGATTTGGGTAAAGACAAAACACTGTGCAGACACAGATAATATTTAAAAATTTGGAATCATGTTTCTGAATAGATAAAATTCTTTCCTTTATAACCCTACATAACCAGATTTTAAAATACCTGTTCTGGTATTGCGAGTAAAATATGAAGTCAGTATTTGGTTTGCCTTTATATACAAAACAGGCTAAATCTTTTAGTGTAGTTTAGTAACTTGTAAGTTGTAACTCTTTAACCTTTTTCTGTTTTTTACTTGGTAATTTAAGTATTTTCATTTTGGAGTAGGAGGTGGTTAAACTCTGGGTTACACGAACAGCAGAACACTAGAAACGTGTATCAAACTTGGCAGCTTGTATTTATTAAGCAACATGAAGGTGTGAAGTTAAGGGCATTTTAGTTTTACACACAGCGCTGTACATTTTACCCCAACAATGGTAGGGACTCCGCTAATTCTGACTAATGGAAGGATAACTTGGGTGTAAGCGTTTTTCTCAGTGCTTTATAGTGTGTGACAAATTGTACAACATCCTGAGCTTTTTTTCTATGAACAAAGAAGTAATGCAGTTATACTCTGAAGGTTTATATCTGATTTTTATGTCGGTGCAGTACAGTGTTTTAATGTGCAATTTCTGCACTGAACTATAGACTGAATGAGCCTTATAGTCCCAAAGGTCCATTCCTACTGAAGTCAGGGACAGGAGTTTCTAATGCACCATAATGCCTGCCTTCCCATAATATGTTTATACTGCTGAAGGGTGGTGTCTGTGTAGCTGTTTTTGTGCATATGACTTGTGCATAGAACTATTGGACTGAAAGATTTTTAATTTCAATATAAGATTTGTTATGGAAGCCCATTTTCACCAGACAGAGGAGGGAAAAAATCAGAAAAAAAAAAGAAAAGTATTTATTTATTTTCTCTTCTGTTCTGTCTCTGGAAATTTTGACTTTTTAACTCAAAATAATGACTTATTTTCTTACCTTTATTTCTCCAGACAATGTTCTTCAGTATATCAGGATAAGCTGAACTCTAGAGAAGTAGTAAGCCATTATCTTGATGTGATAAGTCAGAATTTAGAGATGCTGGTTGTTTGAAAGTGAAAACTAAACACATAAATTTCTTTTCCCCTCCTCTACCTGGTGAGAATAGGCTTCCAGAGTTTCAAGACTGTTGTGAACACCATGTTAAATACTACAGAAGCTAAAGTAGCTCAGTGCACTTTTGTAGGTATTTTGACTTCCGTCTGTATTGTTTACATTAATGGTATATGTATTCATTGTTATTAATAACAGCTGTTTTACCTACTGCCCCTATTAATTATACTGTGTTTTATCATGTTTCCATCATTATACATTCTTTTGTTTTCTCGCTTTCGCTTTCCTTTATATAATGATGTATGAATGATCTGGAATGTTTCCCTTTGCCAGTTTCGCTATTGAGATTACCTGAACACACTGAAACCTCACAGCATGCTTTGTAGGCATTTCACCCACAGTTTATGTGAAAAATGATGTTTTTAGTAAATATTTGTTTTCCTTTCACCACTGTAGTGCTATATGTGTGTTTTATGTTTCGCTTTTTTTTTTTTTTTTCCTGTGACATGTATATCTCAGGGTAGAATACATTCTGCATTGACATATCTCTCCCCCCTTTGCTTATGAAATATGTGGTCTCAGCAGATGAAGCATATATTTGTACAAAATGAAGCTGTCATTCAGAATTTATCACTAAAAAAGTTTTTGATCTGTGAAATAATGTGTCTCACAACCTTTTTGTTTTTAATTTACACCTCGTATCTTAGATTTATAGTCACTAGTTACAGTCATTATTTAGTAGTCAGGACTGATTCTGAACAAATGAAGAATGTATGCCAAATCGAGAGCAGATTTCTTGAATAAACTGGACACGAAGGGGAAAGAAACTAGATGTGTGATAGACCAAAGACAACTCTATGCATAACTCTTGAGGATTCTCCCTCAGAAAATCATCTTCAGTTTTATCATTCAGTTCCTTCCTGCTCAGTTTTCATGTCTAAATGACATTATGTCTTCATGTACTTTGTATAGGATTGTCTTTGTGTATTGGTTTTGCACCCTTCTATGTTGAACATGTATTTGGATGGCAACAATTAAAAACAAACCTCATTGTGGAACAAATAAACACATTCTGCTGTGGTTCTTGTGGTGGCCTAAAAAAATGCTTCAGTATTTTTTTTATTTATTTATTTATTTTTTTTACTCTTTAGAATAATACGGCAGTTACACAAACAAACAAAAAAACAATGTAGAAAATAAAATGATAGTACAACTGCAAGAGAAGGGTCTTAAATGAAATCTCTGATTATATACAAAAATACCAAAAAGAATGTTGGGGCAAAATGTAGTTCAGAAAGGATTTACTAAAGCTCCTGAAAAATGAAGAAGGCTTAAAGCAACTTTTACTTCTTATTACCATGGTAAGTAGTTACAGTTACTCAAGTACATGTAGTTGGTTAAATATTGATGGTTCCGTACTCTGAGGATGCTTAGTCTACTGCTAATAGTAAGTTTATTTCTATGTAAGTATATTAGTGAGAATTTTGTTATTCCTTTTTGTGTTTAGTTTTTCTTGTTATTGTTGACTGTCTGTAAGGCTTTGTGATTAGTCATATTTCTTTTCTTAGATGGAGCTAAAAGACTTTAGATTTTAGACCAAACTAATAATAACAATATAAACAAAAAATTCTAAACATAGTACAGTGTGAAAGGGTTAGGGTTAGTGAAAGAGTTTTTTAATCTATTATTAATAATAAATAAAGTGTTTTGATCGGTTGATCTTTGAATGTTATTGGACGTCATACATTTTACCAGTGCCTGTGTGTCTTGACAATCAGGTTTCCTTCAGAAAATGGTCTGAAAGACTAATTCCCTTTTTCAGAATAAAATAAACATCAGCAGAGAGGTTTGACGTTGTTGATTCCATGACAACGGTAAACATTTTCAGCAGGGGCTTTTACGTTGAAAAGCATAATAAAAGTCATTTAATATGTGGGAGTTTTGTAATAATTACAGCGTTTTTATTAAACTCATCTATCCAAGCATAGTGAATAGTACTTAAAGTTAAGATACATTGCAATAAATGACATAAACGGTACGATTACTAAATTATAAGTTTGAAAACACATTACTGGGCTTTTACCTAGAAAGAAGCGCACAAGCCACCGAAAGTCACATGATCCAGATGGATACTGTAAGCTGTGGTTTGGTGACAAAGAGCTGACAAGGGACATAAACATTTTTTTATAACTGTACTTGTTTTTTCTTGATATTTAGAGATGTAGAATGGAGGAGACGTTGATAAAAGTAAACAATTCAGTCTGTCGCCGACATTATTAACGTTGGCTGAGGTAGCGATACCCGTAAACACCTACCTAGCTAATCTCTGCTCGGCTCTGTTGAGGCCACCGCGGCTAAAGCTAACGACGATGCAGGTGGAAACAGCGGGAATACGAATGTCTGAAAGTGAGAACAAGCTGGATATTCACGCCCAGAGCTCCACCCAAGGCTCTTTCAGAACAAGCTCCAAAAGCTGGCAGTACAGGTAATCTTTCCGCTTTTAAAATCTCTAGTTACTAAGACTGGTGCTGGCCCGGCCATGTTAGCCGCTAGCCGCTAGCCGCCCACTCCTTCCGAGTCCAGGCTGTTCAGCTAGACAGCTAAAATCCTGGCTGAATCATGTCGTGACTGCATATGTGTTTTAGGAATCACTTAGCCTTTTCACCTTTTTAAATACATGTAAGGTGATTGAGTGGTTGTTCTCCGTGTAAAGCCAGTGGATGTAAAAAGTCATGATTGACCTGGCTGGTGTTTTTTCCATTAAGGACGTCATTATCATCAGGACAGCTTCTGAGCTTTGTTGCTGTCCTGTAATAACTAAATGGAAGAGATGTACATATGTAGGCAGGTATTTTACAAGCACTGACAAATGGATAATGTAATTTTCTTTTCATCTACTGTTTGAAGTGATCACATGGAGAATGTGGATGGGTATTTGATGAAGTACACCAATCTGGTAACTGGATGGCAGTATCGGTGAGTACTGGTTCAGAACCATTACCAAACATACAAGGTGTATTTGTGCTTTGAAGTTAGAGACACTGAACTTGTTTGCACAATATGTCCAGAGGTGCCTGGACACCATTCCTAATTAGAGCTTTTACCTACTGAGGTGTCAGTCAACCACACCCTATAATCTTCCCAGATGAGCATTCATTGGAATGGGATGCTCTGGAGCACTCACACATGAGCCCACAGTCACAATGCTCAACTGCAGCCCTCAGTTAAAGGGCTATAAAGCTTCCTAACAATGGGCAGTCAAGCACTGATAGTGTACTGAAGTGATGCTCTGGAGCAGCCATACACGAGTCTTAGGTCACCATGCCCCGTGGCAAGCGTTGGATAGAATGACATATAGCCCTCCAGCACTGGGTTGTGGAGCAGTGTAGCTATCTTTGCTGTAGTGATAAAGCTCTATACAGTACCTTTAGGATAAGTTGGAATGAAGTGTGTGATTCAGAACAACATCAGTACCTGAGCTCACTAATTATCTTTATAAAAATGTATTAAATACAGCAGAGATGTTTGATGTTGTTGTTGAAAAAAGTAATCTGGACAACAGGCTAAAATGTAGGCACTGCTTGATTCCATGACAGCGGTTAACGTTTTCATCAGGGACTTTTAAGGTGAAAAGTATAATAAAAGTCATATGGGAGTTCTGTATTTATTACAGCGATTTTATTAAACTCTTCTAACAAACATAATGAGTAGTATTTACAGTTTAGATACAAAATATAAATTGCATAAATGGTATAGTTTATTATTGATTAATAAATGATGAGTTTGAAAACACTTTAATGCACTTTTAGCTAGAAAGAAGAGCACAGATGACCAAAGGTCACTTGATCCAGATGGCTACTATAAGATGTAAGCATCAGATAGAATGACATAAAGCCTTCCAGCTCAGCACTGTGGAACAGTGCAGCTGTGTTTGCTGGAGTGATGAATCTCCATCCAGTACCTTTAAGATAGGTTGGAATGAAGTGTTTGATTCAGAACTAATCCAGAACAACATCAGTACCTGAGCTCGCTAATTCTCTTGTGGTTAACACCAGGCAAATCACAGAATTAGAAGTGAAGACTTCACAGAATTGTATATGCTGTTACTGCAGCAAGGGGAGCGTTATTAATTTCTGCAATTTCAAAGAAATGTTGGACACAGCCATTTGGAAATATCCTATGTATTGAGTTTGTCTACTGACTAAACTGGACTTTCTTGGCTCTCCTTAGATTCTTTGTACTCAACAATGAGGCAGGGCTGCTGGAGTATTTTGTGAATGAGCAGTCTCGGTGCCAGAAGCCCAGGGGCACTCTTCCTTTAGCAGGTGCCGTCATCTCCCCCAGCGATGAGGACTCGCACACCTTCACCGTTAATGCCATCAGTGGAGAGCAGTACAAACTCAGAGGTGCTGCTCTGTGTATTTTGTCTCCTTTTCTTTTCGAACCATGATATGACATTTGACAGCAGTGTTCTTGCTTAATCAGCAGTTTTTGTGCAGTTCTTCAATGTTCAGACTGTTCAAACATACTTCCTCTATTATGCTAGCTACACTTGACCTGCTTCTGCTGCACTGTTTCCTAGAAACTATCACAAACCTGCGAAACAGTTGAATTCATGGTGCTCTTATTAGAGGTCGTTTCTTATGATCTGTATATAACAAGCTTTTTGTGTATGACTATCACAGCTACTGATGCTAAAGAGAGACAGCACTGGGTGAGCAGACTGCAGATATGCACACAACATCACACAGAGGCTATGGGCAAGGTGAGAATGTCTAAAGTGTACTCCCTAAATCCCTTCTAGGTTCTTCTTTCTACAGATCACCTCCTTTACAGGTTAAAACAGCCTGTTGTTAATGGGGTGAATGAGGATTTCATGTTGTAGCCGTACAAGATGGTCAGCTTTATATGCTTTTCTTTTATACTGAAGACCAACCCACCGTTAAAGACTCGCAGTCTGTCCACAACATCTCAGGGCAGTGCCAGTTCTCCTGGATCTCAGCGCAGGATCAGCCATAATGCTGGCTCCTTGCTGGGCCTGTCCCAATTCCATCGTGGCTCTTCACCATACTCCAGCAAGCGCTCCCTGCTGCCTGATCATCTGGTGGAGGCCCGTGAGGTGAGACCAGTTTATGGAGTTTATGCTGTGTCAGTAACAGGATCCATAGTCTCAGAAATTAGTATTATAGTATAATATCGTTAATGGGCTCCTGTAATGGTTGTGGTTCAAACTCTCACTCACATTGGAGTTCTGTTTAGTCTTATGATTGTTTTGCAGTTGGCTTTATATACTGACATTACCCATGATATGCTCATTATAAGATCATAATGGGATAACTATTGTTGTAACAATATCAAATCATTATTTTGGCATCCCCAGTAGTAAGAGTTCTTGATGCTTTACTTGATCCTCCAAGGCCCACATTGAGCTGGGTTACACAATAAAAACCTTCAGGGGAGATGGGACAATTTTCATGTCGATCTTTTTTGTACAGATGATGAGCCAGGCGCAAGGCCAGCACAGAGACCTGGTGCAGTGCATTGAGGGCCTACCGGCCAGTCAGAGTCCATCTCCACTGGATCAGGATCTCCTGCTTCTCAAAGCCACTTCGCTGGCCACCATGACCTGCCTCAGTGACTGCTTGCACATCCTGCAGCTTCAGCAAGTGGCACGGCAGAAAGTTCCCCTCGGAGGTGAGGAGCACGTACTCAAAGTGCTGATCTAGAATCAGCTTTGTGTGTCCATTCAATCATTTAATCATACCCATCTACATAAGCAGCACTTTGAGACCTGTTTACAGCTGGATACTGCCTGTGACTATTTATCTAGATTGTATCCTGATAAGATTTTAGCCGTCCGTTTATATCTGGTAGTAAGTGTGTGTGTGTGTGTGTGTGTGTGTGTGTGTGTGTGTGTGTGTGTGTGTGTGTGTGTGTGTGTGTGTGTGTGTGTGTGTGTGTGTGTGTGTCCAAATTGCTATTGTCTTCCACATGCCCAGTGGAGTATTGTACTGGGAAGGGGTCTGGGTGGTCTGAGTGATTTGTGTTTGTTTTAAAGGCGTCTTGGGTGTGTTTACAGTTGCACATATTTAGGGATCCAAATATAATTCCATTTTCAATAAAGTGGCCAGGTGTAAATGGAACATTTATGTCAGGACTTTAAAATTTTTTTAAAAATGATTTTAATGGAACTTGCTGTAAAAATGTGAAAGCAATGTTCCAAACACATTTTCACTTTGCTAACTTACTATGCTTGTTCTCCATATACTTTTACACTAAGTCTTGCACTGGATGTCCTGCCATGATATTCTTTATCTAAGTTATGCCACGGTTGGTTGACCTTGCAGTGTGATTGGCTTAGAGACGCTATATTACCAGCATTATAATGGCACTGTGACCGAAACTCTTCACGTATTACTCAGCTACATATACACAAGACCTAACAATGACTCCAGTACTTACAAGACTCAGCCATAACAAACAGCAGTGTTATAATTATACAGGGAACAGACTGAAAAAATGCCAAATGAATTTACTGTATTTTATTTGGTAATGTAGTAATCACAAATGCTGAATGCTGGAGATTTTTTGGCTTGATGTTCTAAACCGCACATAAGTACACTAAACACAGACACGGCAGGTTTCAGACCAATACTCATCAGAAGCGTTGCAGGGTAGGTGAGCAAGTAGGATAGTGTGTAGTTTGAGACATTGAGAATTAGATCAGCCAATCACAGGAAGCATGATCTGCTGCACCATTTAAGGTAGATGGGATAATTTGGATATAGACTGGGGGAACACAGAACAGAGGTTAGCTTCACATTATTAGTTTTTAATATTTCACAGCTTTGGTGGTGCATGTAGCCATTAATATAACATCGCCTAATGCAGTGCCCAGTCCACATAGTGTTGATGTGGGTGGAAGCTTTCATTCCAAATGAGCAGGAGTTTACCTGATTCTACTCCTCAGCCTTCAGACATCTGATCATGTGATTTGTTGGAATGAAAACCTGCAGTCACATCAGCCCTTTGTGGATAAGGTTGGACATCCCTGGCTTAAAATGATAAACTTGAAACTATAAACTGTATCTCGACTATTATGACTAAAGGGTGTATACTGATGATGTTTTAGCAGTGGGGTCTCTGATAGAATGGAACTATTTTACCTTTGTTTATAAACAAATTGGGGTTTAGTTATCTTTCTATCTAACAATAAACAGTGATAACAGTGCTGTGATGAAGATATTGGCACATGTGTAATGATTCTTTGGTATATGTATACAGCCGCAGTACATCAGTGCCAACGGTATGTTCTAGCAGTCCCTTTCTTGTATTATTGCTTAAATATATGTTATATAATGTCTTGCATCTCATGTGACCTTACTTGCTATTTGTCTTTTAAAGTTTTCAAACTGCTGTTAAAAAATGACTTTTTGGGGTTGGCTCCATTGCTGAGCTCATACATGCTTCAGATTTAGAAATTTTCACACAACAATAGTAATAGAGTGGGCATTGAAAGTGTTTGCTAAATCCTTCTAGACTGCAGAACTGTCTGCATGCAAGGGCAAATACCATTAAATGCTAAATAATGCAGGGCAGTTTGAGAACAGGATAAGCTTTCTTGTTCAAAATTCACGAACAGACAGTTACAGAACACCTTAAATCACATACTCTCTGAGACTCTTTAAGCCCTATGTTTAATCAAGGCGTTTAAGATAACATCCAGTGCCTTACGTAACACCAGAACGCCTCGCTGCACAGCTCTCGAGATTCTGTGTTGTGAAGTGACATATATGAAACATCGCTGCCTTTTTATTTCCACTATGCAGATCTTGGGTGTCTGTATTAACAAATCAGTTAATCTAAGGTCATGTTCTTGTCTGTAGAATTTATGACCTGGGGCCCTGGCCAGGGAGTGGAATATAGTTTCATAATGGATGAGGAATTGTATCTCCCTCTGATAGGCCCGCACAGGTAACCAGAGCTTTGAGGGCGTCACCCATGCGAGCCTCTGTCAGCTTCCTCAAATTGTGCTCCTGTGCCACACTGAAGAAGTCCTGTTACTAATGCATAAACCGATCTTCTGTCTGAGTAAACCGCTTTCCTCAGCCTAGTGCAAGTGAACAGGTTATATGTTTTGAATTCCTTACAGCTAGTGCCTGGTGCATGTGTGACTGGCTAGCTGCAGGCTTCATTGTAGCTAGATGAACAATGGTGGACTTCCAGTTGTGCTTCATACTTCGAGTTTGATCCAGTTACCAAGCATACATATTTTATAGCTCTCTGCAAGGAAAGGAACACACGAACCAGCCACCAGTCAGTGGAGTGTATCAGTATTTTAGTTGCACTGCAGACCCAGTTAGATTAAGAGGTATCCATCGTAAACTTTAACTTGTTGCTATGAAGCTGAAGAGCAGTCTGCCTACCAAAGCAATAGTTCAGCACTGGGCTGCGCTGTTCTGCAGATGATTGTCTTTGGGCTCAGGTTGCGAATGTGAACCAGAAGACGATTGCGAGGCGATTGGACACCTGGAATTCTAGTTGTGACAGAGTCTGCTGTTGACCTGTGGCCATTGCGTGTAGAGTCTGGTGACATGAGCAGTTCTGAACAAGACTCCGTTTGCTCCGCAGGGCCAACCATCGAGTGGCTGGAGCCCAAACTGCCCGACATTCTGAAGAATGGTGGTGCTCTGGCCAGCATCACCAAAGACAGCAGCAAAACGCAGGGGACGGTTCTAGAGCCCATTGAAATGGACTCCTGTGACATCGCTGGGGTAAGAGACCCTTTGCATCACATGCCATTCTATACAGTGTATACTGTTCTCAGCTTGGACTGTCTACAGTATATTGTTCAGAACTATGACCACTGACCTATAATGCAAGTTCAGACACAATTACACAATTATCATTTTGTTTTTTAACAGTTATCATAATATTGTGATCAAAGTTCAGTTGTGAAGCACCACATGAGCGTTGCATAAGCTTACCCTACAGCTTTCATTTTTCCTGATGGTAATAAATTTACCATGTCTGGACGAACTTTCTAATATTACTTAATTTATAATGATAACTCATTTAGCGGTTCTGTACAGAGTACATGAAACACTTTTAACATTCAGTGGTTCAACACATTGGCTTGTTGCAAACTGCCATGTAACTAGGCTTCTTCTGGTCTAGTTTATTCTACTCTCTTAACAGAAAGTAGTTCTATGTACCAGAGGTTCGTTGTTTCGCTTGTGTCTTCGCCAGCATTCTTTGCCTTAATTATTTTTCCAAATGACTTTCAGAGTATGTATAGGAGCAGTTAAATAGTTTATACTCTGTTTATATAGTTTATAATTAAGTGCAGTCTTTTCTGTTGTATGCATTATTTAACCAACCATACATTAAAATGGCTGTCAAAGGGAATTGTCAAAACAACATGTACATGAAGGATAGAATAATAAAATAGTCATTTGTTCTGTGTTAACAGTTGTTTAAATGAATGCAGTATGTGACAGTATCAGTTATCACCACAAGGCTGTATTGATTTAAACATGAGAGAATGTTATGCTGGTAAACATTTGGATTACACTCAAGGGATTCATCCATTCTCTACCTATCCCAGTTTCCATGTATGCAGTTACTATATTAATGTATTTGTGTGGAGAGGAAAAAAGAAGATGGAATTTTTATGAGGGGGTGTTGTGGTTAAGTACTCTGTGAAGTAGCCTGTTACTGGAAGAGAAATACAGTAGGAGTAGGCACAGCTCCAGCCTCTTCCTTGAACTTTCTATCTGATTGGCTGAAAGTTAATAGCAGGCTGAAATCTAATTGTTTCATTGCAGCTGTGCAAACCTTGTACACACATACAATTAATACACAATTCTCTTACTGTGTTTTTAAGATGGTCCTGAACATGAAAGCAAAACCGTTTGATCGAAGAACACTTAAATCACATATTTTCCATGTTGTTCTATTGCAGTATAAGCCATGTGCTATTTAAATTGTCTCATTTGTCAAATATATATAATCGGCATGTTCACCGAATGTCTAGGCATTTTAAATCCCGTTCACTCGTGTTGTGTTGGAGTTTAATTTGTAGGGCATGTGGATGAAAGCATTCACTGTTGAAAGTATGTTCAATATGCCATGGCAAAACATAACCATGAAACAAGTAACACTCTCTTTGGAGGGTTTGCTTTATCATGTCTGTTTAAGGTAACCTGTCAGAGGATACCAGTGATGTTTTGAGTCGAGACAAGGGTGTGGCTAAGTGCTGTATTTGGAACATATCCCACTGTTGTTCCTCTGTTCCAGGAATCGATAGAGTGGTGGCTTGGGTCTGCGGGCATATCCAGCAGAATGTCTCACGTTTGTTGATAAAACGTCTGAACTGTTGTTTGCTGCACGGATCTGAACAGCACAGACAAAAATAAACCAAAGGATTGTACATGATCTTGTCAAAACTCATTGTTAACATATGAATTTTAAAGGTCTGCCTTAAATATCAAGTGTGAAATTTCATAGGGGTTAAAAGGAGGCACATCAGTGCGAGTCCTTGCACTGTCAGTATGAACTGCAGCAACAAGATGCATTTTTCATCTTTGTTGCTTGTAAGGTGCTATTTCGAAGACTGCTAGGGATGAAAGAAAGCCAGCCTATATGCTATATACTTGAAAGAGGGTCGTACACAGTATGTTTCTTAATTATGCTCGGTGAAATGGTCCAGGGTGTTTCTGCGTATTGAAAGCTGGGATAGGCTCCAGCTAACCCCCATGTCCAATAAGGATATGAGACTTAGATTAATAATAATAATAATAATAATAATAATAATAATAATAATAACTAGCTCTGTAGCTCTGAAAAGCAGCCAGTTAGAACTTTTTAATGATGAATGGGGGAAAAAATTGAAATGTGTTTGAATTAAATAGAACTGTAATTAGATGCACATTTATTCTGTTAGAAAACCCCAGTGCTACTTATTTGTTGATTTTGAATAATTCAAAAATGAATCCAGGAGCAGGAGGATATTGATGCAGAAGAGGAGCAGGAAGACTCCTGTCCAGCTGAGGAAGAGGAACTGGGAGCTGTGGAAGAAGAGCGCAGTGTCATCCTGCACCTTCTCTCTCAACTCAAACTGGGCATGGACCTCACCAGGGTGAGCAACTTGAGCCATCCTACACGCCAGGAGTCCTGGAGGGCTGGTGTGCTTAGTTTGGTGATTTCTGTACTCATAAATTACTGAACCCAACAATTAACAGACGAGTCAGGCGTGTTGTGCAGCGAAATCACCAAACTGTGGGGCATGCGGGTCTATAAGTCCGTAGCCACACTAGAGAGATGTTAAGATATTAGGTACATACTTGCTCACAGCTTTGGTCTATGTAATGTTTTCTGAGTATCACAAACAACATATGCTCTCTGTATATGCAGGTGGTCCTTCCGACCTTTATTTTGGAGAAGCGCTCCCTTTTGGAGATGTATGCAGACTTCATGTCCCACCCAGACCTTTTTATGGCCATCACAGACGGGGCCAGTCCTATGGAGCGCATGGTCCGATTTGTGGAATATTACCTCACTTCCTTTCACGAGGGCCGGAAGGGTGCCATCGCCAAGAAGCCCTACAACCCAATCATTGGTGAGACTTTCCACTGCTCGTGGAGAGTGCCAAAAACGGCAGCGTCTCAAGGAGGCATTCAGAAAGAGGGCTGCAATCCGTCAGACTGCTACCACCTGCGCTTTGTGGCTGAGCAGGTGTCCCACCATCCACCCGTATCAGGGTTCTATGCTGAATGCCAGGAGAGACAGATGTGTGTAAACACACACGTTTGGACCAAGAGCAAGTTCATGGGCATGTCCATCGGAGTTTCCATGATTGGAGAGGGTAAGACCCTTTTTGCAAAGCAAGTGCAACTCCCACTGTTTATATCTGGGTCTTTTATTTTTCCCACAATTTGCAGATTATGTTTGCTGTTATTACATGTGAAAATATTTTTCAGTTCTTTTTTTTTTTTTCACTTTTTAGTTGAGAAAAGCAGTACTCTGTAAAAGCCACAGGCCACATTTTCATTTATTTAATATCTAGTCATAAAGGCCGTTAAGAAAACAACATAATTATTACACAAAACAACAACAGAAGCCTCAACAAATGTAATTTCAAAATGTTCAGTATTTATTGTTTCCACATTTTACCTTCAACAGTTTTCTCAGTTCTGTCTCAGTTGGGTGTGTTTTCTTCTCTTTTAAATTCTTCTAAATTCTGGAGACTGGAGTGATCAGTCCATTTTTCTGGGTACACCAGAAGTACTGTTTATTTGATGATTCTGGTGGTTGATGGTGGTCTTATAGTCTTTGCATAATAATTTTGTTTGTTTGTTTGGGTTGCATATTAAAAAACTACTGCAAGCTGATTATCTCCTAAAATATGTTCTGAAAAATTAATGACTAGTACATAACAGCCATTTTGATTGGAAATTAAATAAATAAAGTGTAGTACTTTTTTTATTTCTACCTGTTTAAGTATTTTCCACTACTTTTATGCTTCACATAATTATAATGCACTTTCTCAGAACCTTTTGTTTACTGTGAACCATTCTTCATGTTTCGTCATGGTATCATGGGTGGATGTTCTTTTGTGGTTCATTGAAGGTTTCTTATATTCTTTGTAATGGTGGGTTTTTCAGGTAATCTGCAGTTGCTGGAGCATGGAGAGGAGTACGTATTCACTCTGCCGTCGGCTTATGCCCGCTCCATTTTGACTGTGCCTTGGGTGGAGTTAGGTGGAAAGGTCAATGTCAACTGCGCCAAGACTGGCTACAGTGCAGCCATCACGTTCCAGACAAAACCTTTCTATGGGGGCAAACTGCACAGGTCAGTTACATTAGATCAGCTTACATGTTAAAAGACGTTGTTGCATCACAGTGTACTGTCTGCAAGAAGACAAGTGATACAACTGGCTAAGCAAATAGCCTCAGCGTTGTCAAAAAAGCTCTGCCATGTTTGGTGGAGCTTATGACAGAACATAACAGTGTGATATGAGTCACAGTGGGTGCATGATTTCCAAGAAGTTTATTGGAATTCATTGCCCATAAACGTTACTCATCACTTTTGACTGGATGTTGTTCTGCATGTCTGAGTGTGTCTGAGAGTTCCTGTGTTGTTTATTTTGTACTGTATGTGCAGTGTTTTATTTCTCAGAAAGCTCTTTGGTCTCGAATAGTGTTCACAGTTTACGCAATGTCACAGCAAATACAGGCACATCATTACCATAACAGTTCATTTAAAAGTTTTGTATAGGTTTAACAATGGCTGAAATGTAGCTCTGCTCATGTGCTACACTCATTTGTACACTGTATGTCAAAAAGTATTTAGACACCGGCTCAGACACCAAATTATTATTATGGGTTTACTTTCCCTTTGCTGCAGTAACAGTCACTACTCTTCTGGGAAGGCTGTACACTAGATGTTGGAACATTGCTGTCAGAGTTTGATTGAGCCAGAAGTGCATTAGTGAGGTCAGGTACTGAATGTTAGATGATTAGTTCTGGAACACAAACACCTCCATCACTCCAGAATGCATAGTTACACTGCTCCACAGCCCAGTGCTGAAAGGCTCTATATCCCTCTGTTTGGTGCTTGGCATTGAGCATGATGACCTTAGACTCCAGAGCATCCTATTCTGTTGGCTGTGTATTTTGATGGAGGTTATACAAACTGTGCATGTAGTATCGACTCCTGTTCAAGCGATGGGTGCACCTTAAAGTAGCTCAATTAATTAATTAGAAGGCGCTTTCTGGATACTTCTGGACATCTTCACAACACAAGTGCTCACTTCCCACTCTGTCTGTGCTATTTTTGAGTGTCACATGTTTCCGTTGTGAAAGCTGAGAGTCAAAGTTGTAACCAGAACCAATGTTTTTTGTTTTGCAGAGTGAGCGCCGAGGTGAAGCACAACCCTACCAACTCGGTTGTGTGTCGCGTGCAGGGGGAGTGGAACGGTGTGCTCGAATTCAGCTATAGTAACGGGGAGACACGAGTCATAGACGTCACAAAACTACCCGTCACCAGGAAACGAGTGCGGCCCAATGACCGGCAAGGACCTTACGAGTCAAGGTAAGGATTTCCTTACACCAGAAATCTTAGTGATAGTGAGGTTTGTCCAGTCGACCACTTTTCCCTTTAAGTGTTTAATATTATGGGAATTGCCCCTCACGTTTATAGGTCAGAGGTTTATTACTTTGATGAGTCATTCAATATAAACATAATGGAAAACTAAAAATATTGGTTAAACTTCTGAGTATTGACCCTTTTGCCAGGGTTCTATGTGTTTGTGGGGATTGGTCAGTTGACCATGAGTTGGCATTTAGTGTTCTTTGCTAATCACACTGAGCTGTTCAGTGATGTTCTGTTCAGTTCTAGAATATGTAGTGGCACGTAGTGTGTCAGATAAAGCACGCCCTAGCCTTCACTCGCCTGGCTTGGTATTCTCATGTGATGCGTTAATATCTAGCTCATGGGTGGGGTTTGGACATGATTAAGTTGGGGAGAATTTTAGAGGATATTCAAATAAATTACTTTATCACAATCTAATCTTCAAATATGAGTGTTCTCTATTTACAGCCGTTACATCATCACATCCCATAGTAGATGTGCTAAGACTGAAACCTCAGCCTTAATGACTGAGCTATTCTTTTTGCAGGCGACTGTGGCAGCATGTGACAGAGTCCCTGCAGCAGAGAGACATGGAAAAGGCCACAGAGCATAAGCGCTTCCTGGAGGAGAGACAGAGGAAAGAGGAGAGACACCGCACAGAGACAGAGACACCCTGGAGGACCAAATACTTTGAAAGAAAAGTAAGAAACTTCCACAACATGCAGCAAAATCTATTAGGTTCTCCTGCTGCGAGTTCTCAGACTTAAAAAAAAAAAAAGAATGATTGTGCTGTTTGGTGTGTGGGATAGAACTTGGATCAGGTGAATCATGAAAACTGAAAGCCTGTACCCTTTAATAATAGCTCAAACACATAAAAATAGCTAAATTGCATGCAATTTGACCTGTGTTATTTTGGTCATTTTATAAATAGGTCTGTGTGTGTGCGTGCGTGTGTGTGTGCGCGCGCTTCCCTCAGGTATTTGGGCAGTCTTTGCTTGCTTGTAAAATATTTACTTTTACATTGATGTACTAGGATGCACGTACAATATGTGTTTATTTTATTTTTTTTATTCTGAGCAAGTTGTTTTTACCCTCAGGGTGAAGGCTGGATGTATCATAAACCTTTGTGGAAAACAGTCTCGGGTCGGAGCTCCTCTCCTGCAGCCTCTCAAGCCAACCCCTGACCCCTGTCACCTGCTGTAGCCTGGTCCCAGGTGGCTGTACTGCCCCAACACTGTCCCTGGGTCGGTGCTCCCTTTCTCACATATGAAGACACCCACACAAAGACTCTTCTCCTATATGATTTCTTAACAATAACGCTGATAAATGGGTATAACGCTGGTGTAGTGGACTGGTGATTTTACACTGAAAAGAATCTGACGTTAATATTTTACATCCCTTGATTGATCTTTTTTTTTTGTATAACCCTACAGTGAATTATTCCGATCCACAAGAGGCTCCAGCGTGCACAGAGGTCTTTTGTTGATGTTGCCTTAATGGGAGTTGTGCATAGCAAGGGATGATTATGATAATGATGATGATGATGATGGTGCTGATAATGTGTGAGTGGCTTTTGGAGAAGGATGTTAAGGTCAAACATTTTCCCATACCTGTAAAATCTTATTTGATGTATTATGATTTTGATATCAGTGGAAATTGGGGGGGAGATCTGAGATTAAATTGGGAGCAGTGAGTTGCTGCTTTTCGTTAAAGCTGAGGAGTCTGGAGTTACGGTTAGGAGAGTTAGCGATATTGGCTCTTGTTTTGTGCTGTCGTGGATTGCCAGGTGTTGTAGGGGTTCTTAAGAATTTAGCTGCATTTCTAGAAGCTTCTCTCTCTCGTTTAGTCTTTACCCCTGTCTCCCAGTCTATATTTCTCTTTGCATCTTTTCCCTTGTCCTCCCCCTTTTTTCTCTCTGATATAATTGCTCAGGTATAGGCTTGCTCAATTTATGTTTGCCTGATGTTCTGTGAGCATGTAACCTATTGGCCCCAATTATAAACTTTCAACCAATACGGTTTAACACTTTAGCACTAGTCTCCATTATCTTCTCTGTTGTTATCCGCATTCTCTGCAAATATGTGGAACTTCACCAGACAGTATTATTGCAAATTGACAGACTAAAACATTCTACAGAACTGTGATCTGACCTATGAAATTGCTTGATAAGTAGTTTCAGATGAGCCTATGCTCTTTTTGCATGGTGTGATTCTACCTCTCGACTGTGATGACTCAGTCTGAAAGGCAATCAAAATGTTAAAAACCACATGTAGCTTGGATAGAGCCAGGTTATACTGCTATTTTACACTAAATCTGAAAGACATTTTGAGCCGTATAAGCCAGCAGGTTAAAGGAAACAGAAGTTTGAAGGTTCTTGCTTGACTGAAGGATTAATGATTTAGACTTTGAACGCTGCTTTTTTGTTTTTGCCACTAAAGGACAGCAGTTTAGGTGAGCATGTGCTGGAGAGAGCACAAGATAAACACCTCTCATATTGAAATCACTACTTCAGCCCTGGTTGGTCTTGCTGAGAAACTTGTGGTGCCTTATTTGTGTTAGTCTTCCTCTGGTCTATGCCCGAACACATTCTTTACCTTCTTTGTGAAATGCATTACGAGTGAAACCACAACCTGTGTACATATCTGCTCCCAGCTTCCCGACAAGGACACCTAGAATGTCTGCTATCTGCTCTCCAGTCTGTATGTGTTAATTCATTCACTTGGCTTTCCACTCAGAGGGCTGATTTTCAGAACACAGACTAGCAGGATGCTAGGCTAACAGGCATTGTGTTCAGAAAACTGACCCAAAGTGTATATCTCCCTGAGCTGTGAACTGCACTGATGTTTTAATTACACTCCCAGTAGCTTGAAAAAAGTCATGATGAATGAACTAATAAAATTGCTAATATATTAGAGGAGAGTTCACGGTTCCTTTGTGTTGCTTGCTCGCATGATGAATGATGTGCCTATGTATCGGCTTAAAGACAAACAATAATAGACACAGTGATACATAAACACTTTTATGAGTATATGATCTGTACATTTGTGACACCAGTTCACAGTAAGCGAAGGACAAAATGGCTCAATAGATCTGTCCCTTCATCTGTAAAGCATAACAGCGTTGTTTGGTTGTTTTCACAAAATACAAATTTTCTTGTTGTACTCAGTGCTTGACCTTAAATAGAACATAAGGCCACAGATAACCCTTCATTAAAATGATCAGACAGTGTTTACTGATTCCTCAGAACATGGTAAGGTTTAGGGGTGGGATATAAGCTGGTATTTATTAATACAGTAACGATAAGTTTCCTGAGTGTATCGTGGATATTCTCAGTACTCAAAGCTACACTAGGTTTTGGGGATTGCTGATGGAAGTGTGTAATTGCGCAGAAGAACGTTTTGTTATGTTGGCTGTACCTCTATCCTCTTCCCCGAGTGGATGGAACTGATGATTGCTGCATGATGAAAGAGTATTAGAAGAGAACCCTGTCAAAATTAGGATGCAAGTGTCTTGTCTGTTTTTGTCATCTTCATCAGTATAAAACTGATTTTGCATTGGAGACCTAAACATTAGACTTTAGACTTCTTTTTCAAACAGCTCATCTGTGTTAATCAGAAATCTTAGTGCTGTGGCTTTTTAAGGCTAGACCCAGTAATTTTATCCCATACAGCCCACGGTGGTGCGTCGCAAGACCTTAAAGGGTCTAGAAAGTTTCCTATACAGCTGTATCCTTCACTTTACTCATGGAGTCCCTAAGTTACCTACGTCACATGACCGTGAGTAAATGTGTGAACATGCGACCTCATTAACAAAATGCTGATGTGCTGGGTTAGTGCATGAGAGAAATCCAGCTCAGTTTGAAAGCTTGTCTAAAAGATTTGTTCCACCACCTTTAATAATACTATTGCTTTGATAACATGTTCTATATTAAATATACCACATTCTGACCCTGTTTCCAAAACTAAATAATGATATGCGAGTTACTAAATTGCTGTTTGGACCTGGTTACATCTATATCTGGCCTTAAATTAGTTACAGGAGACGTCATTGTTGTGACAGACTGCTTTGTCCCGATAAGACTGATCTTTTAGAATCTTAGAACTGATTCCTCATAATTTCCTTTCAGGGCAAATGGGTCTGGGCCCTTAAGGGTTAAGACAGTGTGGCAGTCAGTGTCCTGTCTGAGACCCTCACTCGTGTTGTTATTCTAATAAACGGTTTAAGTTCGATTGAATCCAGCTAATAAGCAGAATTAGGTTAGACTGGCTGATGAACTAAAAGAACTGACCCTTCTGTCCAATGCCTTTGTTGATTAGGTAAGCAAACAGATCAAAACGATCCAGCTTTTCCCACAACCTCC
Organism: Prochilodus magdalenae; assembly: GCA_024036415.1. Taxonomy (NCBI): domain Eukaryota; kingdom Metazoa; phylum Chordata; class Actinopteri; order Characiformes; family Prochilodontidae; genus Prochilodus; species Prochilodus magdalenae. Next base: position 115,476 of record JAMWET010005546.1, read on the forward strand.
TGGCTGAGGAGTGCGTGACCCATTTAAGTGGGTTAGACAATAAGGCTGGCAGTAATTGAAGCAAGAGAGTCAGCAATTAAAAGTAAGTGTGTAATACAACAGTGACTCTCACCAGAAGGAACCTCAAAACCGGCTATGAATTGTTTCCATGAAGGAAGGCCTATGTGCACCGATCAATTTAGAGGAACAATAAAACGCTCTCAGATTTTTCTTTCATCTGAAAAAAGCAGTGCTTCCCGCCTGCTTGCGTGTTGGGCCTTTGACGCGTGTGCTCGGTTCAGGGCCTGTGGTTAATCAAAATTGAAACCCTCCCAAAGCCAAGCTGCATGGGACGACCACATTGTTGTTAAAAGTAAGCGACTCAGAGGGCAATGGAAAATCTCAAATGAGAAAATTATGTGTGGTAAACAGTTTTTGGAATTTTTTTTTTTTTTTTTGCCAGCAGAACTGGGACATACCACACTAGCAGAGTGAGGAGCTTTCAGACTCTTTGCTGCTTTGGTAGCTTTCCATCTCTCAGTAATCGCTCAAAGAGGCATGCTAGTTTTTAGTTCTACGAAAGCAGGACTTTAAATAGCTGCCATGTTTCGAGACCAAAGCTGAATATTTGAAGGGCTACCACAGAGATGTACTTCACATGCAGTCGTGTGAACACAGTTTGAACACCCCTGATCGAAACACGCTTCCTGTTGATCCTCTGAATGATTATAGGTTAACACATCTACAGAACGATCATTTTAGTGCACAGTTTTTATTCATTTGCTGAGTTTAACATAACTGAAAAACAAAAACAAAATTATATGATTAGAACTTTTTGTAAAAATACCTTTTACACTGGCCACTTGTTAAACTGAGCAAATAAATAGTAATTGTGCATCAAAATGTGCAGATGTGTGTTCTCTCTCTGCTTATTTCCACTTAGTATAGAGGTGCCCAAATATTGTGGGGAAAAGCAACCATTCTAGAAGAGCAATGAACCAGAATTCAGGGCCTACCTAATCTTGCTTATCCAGCTCCAGTACTTCTTCAGTGGCAAATTATGTTCATTAATTCCTTTGGTATCAAAACCCAAACTGATATTTAGATTAAAAACAGGAACCAGTGGAGACCAGCTCCACATGCTGAACCAATATATATATATTACAATAACAAGTCTGTTCTGCAGGACTTCTGGAGCGTTCACACTTCACTCAGTTGCCTGAGGGAGGCAGTGGTGTGGGCCTCGGCTGGGGCAGGGTTTTGCGGAAGGAGTGGGGCCGTTGGAGCGATGCAGGGAGAGGGGATAGAGGAGTCCTGCTGCTCTGCGGAGTTTGGGACGGGGACAGAGATGGCAGCACTCTCCAGCTCCTCCTGGGCCAGGGTGTTGAAGCGCTCCAGCACACAGTGTGCTGTCAGACGTGCTTCTGGGTCATGATCCCAGCATTCTGTTATAGTAGCACACAGCAGCTGCATTCCCTGCGAGAGAAGGGCAGAGCAGAACGATCTTTTTAAAATACTTGGAGGAGGAACTCGCTGAAAATCATTCCAACAACGAACTGAAGAAAATCAATAAAACGAAACACACGTATACACAGCCCGTAAAAAGATTTGGGAACACTGTGTCTTCTTTGTGGAAAAAAAAGGAGTTTATTTCCTAATAAAACTGTTTTATATCCATCAAAGTGCCATCTGTGGCACCAGAAGCAAATAATGATTTGATGTCTTTCTAATCTGCGCTATTGTTAAAGGGACATTCTGGTCAATACAAACTCATTGTTTCTTTTATAGACATTAGAAAAGTGCATCCTGCAGTGGTGATGGCATAGTCTCTACTATGACATGCTCAGTTTTAAAGGCTACAGAATATCCTTTCTGATGATGCAGCTGAAGGAAGGGAGCACTGTTTAAGAACTACAACAGCTTTGGGGCAGATTACCTCAAGTAGAAACAAGCTAGACAACTAACATGCCACGTCTGTTAGGAAGCCCAATATCAGTTCTGTATTTAATAGCCTGTATCTCAGTCGTACATCAGTGCAATTCTACATCACGGTGTAGGGGATTCCAGTGGTTGTATGATGTATATGAACAATGCATGCTGGATATTGCTGTGAGAGGAAACTAATTGTTTCAAACACAGAAAGGACGCAAAATTGTTAACTCTGCAAACCACCAGTCCCCAGGTACTGTTTGTGCACTGTTGTAATATAGTAACAGGATCTCTGGCTGAATGACACCTTGTGAAAAAGTTAACTTCTGCAGCAAAACTACAGCATTCCTCTGATAATGTTAATGCAGCTACTTTATATTAGTTATTAGAGGAACTTAAAAAAACATACAAATAAAATAGTAGTGTGCAAAAGTTCTTCATTCCTCCGGCTGTGAGGTTTCAGAACTTAGTTAGCTCGTCAGGGCTGGTTAGGCAAATCGAACTGTAGTTAGGAATCAGCTGATGACCAATCCAGAGCATAACCAATTCTCTGACTGTGTGCTCTTCAAAGCAACTGGCTGAAGTTCTGATAGTAAGGTTAACTGATGCCTAAAAAGGAAGAGATAGGTAGTACCATCAAAGTCCTCCCAGCCGAAAGTTCTACTGTTCAAAATGTCATTAGGAAATGACAGTTAAAGGTAACTGGAACTCGAGGCAAGATCTAGAAGACTATGGAAATCCTCAGACTGCTGGCCTAAAGGCAAAGTAAAACCCCCTTATCATAGCAACCTGTAGGAAGGTTTAGCTGACACATGGCTGTTAAGCATGAAGGTGTATCTATCATGCTTTGCAGTTGTGTGGCAAACATTGCATGGGTACATACAAGAATGAACTCCACTAGATACAATAATATATAGCCCAAAATACACCATGCACTACTTAAAACGGTAGTTCAAAAGCTGAAGCTGTTGGAATAGATTTAATAATTCTCTGATTTGAACATCACTGAAAACGGATCTTTAAGAGGCTGCAAGACAGTCCAAGAAAACTGTTGATCTAGAAGTGTTTAGCAACACGAGTGGTGAAAAAAGAAAAGAAACAAGTATAGAATGATACTAAGGGTGTCCAAACACACCACAGTTACTATTTATTATTTATCATATTTTAGGTTAATGAAATGTAAAGGCATGAACGTTTGCAGATTTAAAAAATGAATTAAAAGAATTTAAAAAAATTTTGCTGACGTGGTTTCATTTACAATATGTCATTTGTCCAGGGGTGCACAAACTTTTGCATACAAGCACAACATGTAGAATGAAATACACACCGGATGTATTGTCCAGTTGAGTGGGATGTCAGGTCGTCCTCTGTCTCTCAGCACCAGGTCCCTCATGCTGTCTACACATGGCTGCTCGCACACTTTCGAACCAAATGGAGGCTCATAGCTCTTCACCTCTGAAGCAAGCATGATTTAGAGATGATCAGAGATGTTACAACATCCAGTGGCAACATCACAATCACTGAATGGAGAACATAAAGTAAGTCAACCGCTAACATGTTTTGTGGGCTGCATGCTTAATTAATATAATAACAGATCAGAACAACAGAGATGACTAATCTGTAAGATCAGTTGTGCTGTTTAAATGAAAAGGTAAATAATATGGCAGCTTTTGTATTTTTATATTGTATTTAATGTTTAATGCCTGTTAAATCAATGCTGCCTTTTTTGCTGTATTGATAGATGTATCTAACCGCATTCAGACCCTCATTAATATATATATATCTGGTGTTACATTTATGTTACATCATTATGTAATAATGTGTTAATGATTTTCCACATAATCACTCACCTCCTATTACTTCACATCGAGAAGCCATTTCCCACAGCACCAGAGCCATGGAGTAAACGTCCATCTGTTTAAAGGACTCTAAGTCTTCCAGATTCACTCGAGACTCCAGGACCTCAGGGGCCATGTATCGGGCTGTGCCCACCTACGGGAAACAGATTAACCTCGACAACAATTCCAGATAGTATAACTACAAGAAGTTAAAAACATCCGTGGAATTAATGGCTCTTCATTTATGATTACTTTTAGCCTTCATTCCTCACACATGAAGAGGCAATGACTTATTTCAGAGGTTCTTGATTAGCTGTATCAAATTTGTGAGATCTGGATTGGAAAAGCTGCAGGAAAACAGGCCTTCAGGAGGAGAGCTGGTGACCGTGGTTCTGAAGCAGTAATTATCAACTCCCGTCCTGGGAACCTATTGCCCTGCACTGTTTCTAGTTTTCACTGTCCCAATACTTTGGTCCAGCTCATCATCTAATTATCAAAACCTTCATGAGCTGGATTAAGGCAGGAGAGGGCAGTGGGTTCTTGGATACTAGCCTTGAGGTCTAACAGTGAGAGTACAGCAAGCTCACAAGGCTCTTAGTGATACAGCATCTGCCCTGCTTACCTGCCCGCTGTTGGCGAAGTCATCCACAGTGAGTGTGAGGTCCAGTCGCAGTGCCAGACCAAAGTCGCATAGAGCGCACTCGGTCAGGCTTTTCACCACAATGTTGCTGCTCTTCAGATCCCGGTGAGCGATTGGCACTTTAAGTGTGCCACAGGGCGTGGTGTCACTGTGAAGGTGTGCTAGGCCACGGGCCACTGAGCCTGCCATTGCACACAATTCTGTCCAGCTAAGAACATGACTGACCAAGAAGTCCTGCAGGTTCCCCAGGGCATGATAGGCCATGATGAGCCAGTACTGCCTCTGAGGGGCGCCGGGTGTTCCACCGCGCTCTTCTGCTGTCAGGAACTGTACAATGTTCTCATGCTTCAGGTTGGCATCTGAGAAGATGGCCCTCTCGTTGCGCCAGGAGGCGTACTCCACAGCCGGGAAGATTTTTACCGCCACCGTCTCATACTGGCCACATTCACTATGGTTGAGCCGCGCCCGCCACACTTCAGCAAAACGCCCTTTACCCACTAGTGCCTCCAGCTGGATGGGTAGGTGCTCAGTGTTGTGGTTCAGACTGTTGGCGCAGCTTGACGACATGTCTGAATTTGCGTCCACACTAAGGGACAGAAGCTTTCCATGGAAGTCGCTGCCATTGACTTCGCCCACACAGCCCTCCGGCGGGTCCAGTGACTGATAATGAGTGCGCTTAGGGGCCCAGTCTTTGGGCTGTTTGTTGGGCCGCCGTGTGCGATACAGGTAGAAGGCCATCGTAGCAATAACAGCTACCAGGAGTGGAGGAACCAGGCTGATCACCACTACTGGAATCACATCTTTATTCTTTAGCTGGGAGAAACCTGGCAAAAAAGGTTTACATAAGTCAAGTCAAGCATTATTGTTATTTATTGCCAGTCAACAAAGAAGAATAAACTTAGTCTATGGCTAAACATGCGCAGACCTAGATTTCTTTTTCTGACAATGACAACACCTTGTATAATATTGTATAAATGATATTTGAAACCTTGCAGTGCCTGATACTGATATCAGCAATTCATAGAATTACAGAAAATAATTTAGCATTCTAGAGTCTATGTAGTCCTCATACTGGAATGGAAATGAATATTTAAATGAATCTAATCAAATAAATGTTTTGCCATATTTAAAAAACTAGGGCAGTGTGAACTCTCTGTGTGAAATCTTGTGGCTGTCATGAGCTGGGTGTCCAGGATTCCCTGGACTGGAGGACACTGGTTCTACCCATTAGCATATTTTTAAATACCTCTGTGCTATGCTCCTTTAGAGCAAGATATAAATGTGTGCATTCTAAAATATATAGCGTTATTCAGAAGGAAGATAAAGGTTACCAGGAACAATACATCATGATAAATGTAGACAGATATGTTCAATATTTATTGAGTTACACACATAGAAGTAGTGTGTAGCTCAATAAATGCATGTTTGCTAACACAGCGTGCCACACGTCTTAGCAGGGAGTTCCAGAGGTTTCTTCTGAGAGCCCTTAGGCTCTTCAACTCTTCCCAGTGGGGCCGGAAGAGGGAAGAGGACAGATGAGAACTGAATCTCATGTTAAATTATACTTTACTGTATATCCTGTACATCTAAACTCCTGGACACTTCGGGCACTTTACCTAAAGATCACTATGTGCACATGTTTATTATTTTTATTAATTATCTGCTGATATCTGTGCTCCTTCTCATTTATGCACATTAAGCACATTTATTTAATACTATTGCACTGCCTTCTTATCTCCACAAGGTTTACATACTTTTCTACGGGTCTACAGTTACATCTGTACCTCCTTGTAGAGTGAGATATGTATCCACAGTGAACTGTATTATGTAGAGTTTGTAGTTTAGTAGTTAATGATATTGTTGAGTCAGTACTGACCTGCTTCATACTGCACCACCCTGTTGTTCGTTTTGTATTTGTGTTTTTGTGCAGTCATGTGAAAATGCTCCTGCCATTCTGAATTGCTCTATGACAGTCTGGCACAATACCATTGCAGTCTTTGGTGACTTTGACATGGTGTTAGGGGCGGTCGTCGAAACGGTCTGCGTGCATGTAGTCCTACATGGTGCAGCCTTCTGCCAATGGTGCTAGCACTAACAGGATGACTCATGGAGGTCTGTTGGGTCAGTCAAGTACAGTGATAAGGCCCATCCTTGTTTACGTCACATGTGTGGCTGAGCATGAAACTTGGATCATGTCTCATAAGGTCCAACTGACCCACCAAGTATTATTCCGTCATTCAAGTATCTGTCTGTTTATTCCTACTGGGTGCAACTATTTGTGCAATTTATCAGCAGAAAACACTATTGCTATTGCACAGGCCACATTTCATGCATTTATTTCTCACCTAATCTGTTAAAATTAAGGGTGAGCATGGTGGCGCAGTGGGTAGTGCTGGTGCAGCAAAAAGGACTGGTGTTCGATTCCCTGGTCGAGCAACTAGGGTCTTTTCTATGTGGAGATTTCCTCCCCATGTCTGTTTCGGTTTCATCCCACAGTCCTAGGACATGCAGTCAGGCAAGTTGGATACTTAATTGCCCCTCTGTGTGAATGTGTGTCTGCCCTGTGATGTGCTGGGGACCTATCCAGGGTGTTTCCCGCCTTCTGCTCAATGAGTGGTGGGGTAGACTCCAGGACCCATCCAGCAAATAGACAATAAATGTGCATTAAAGTGTGCAGAGGTGTGTTCTCTATAGAGGACGTGTTGATTAACACTCAGCAAAACATGCAGTTTGACCAAAAACTTTTTCACATTACTGTATCATGGACTCTAGAACCTTTAGGATTTATAGTTCACTGTAGATGCAACAATTTCTGTATTCGTTCTAATGGGGGAACCGTGTATTAAAAGTATGATGTTATTAATATCACATTACCATGGGATCCCTTGTCAAAGATAAGCCTGTCATTGCAGTCGTGTTCTCTGATGCAGCTGCAGAGGAACAGCACGCCATTCTCGGAAGGCAGTTTGGTCATCATGCACTCGGTGGAGCTGTCATTGGACAGCACTATGTTCTCCAAAGCATGCTGAGGATTGTGACACAAGGTCTGTACAGTCACACTCTCGTTCTCCTTCTTCCTGTGAATAACACACACACATACTCTCAGGTTGCTCACTGAAGGGTGAAGGTTTGCTTGGCTGTTGTAATAGCTGACTGTTTGGAAATCCAAGCATCACATGTAGGTTTAACATAGATAAGCCATTCAAATAAATATTCCTTTTTGAATTCTTAGGAATTTTCTTCCATGTGCAAAAAAAAAAAAAGGAAAAAGAAATGAATAACAAGTAATTGGGGAATCCCTGCTCAGGAGCTTTCTTTGTACTTCTCGCCAAAGTCAACTCTTTTCTGAAGGTTATAAATGTGTTTGTTATTCGTGCAGTATTAGCGAGGAACGGGAGTTTTTATTTGACCGTTTTATTTGAGTGGTGTTTTTTCTGTGCTCCCCAGAGGGCCAGCTATCCCTCCGTATGTGGCCAGTTTCTACTACACGGTCAATCAGAGGTCAGCTCGATTAACTTCCCAGAAAAACTCCTCGGGGGCCAAACTGGGCGGAACTAGCTCGGGGGAAATCTTTGGAAACAGGCTCCATTATCATAGCAATGGTCCAGAGAGGGCTAGCTCAGCTAAAACCGTTGTACAGTCAAAGCATAAATCATTTTCTCTCACTGGACTTTGGAGCTTCTTTTTTTTAGGTCCTACCTTCAAGCACATTTATCTTTTTAACATTCTGACTCAAGCCAACGAAAACATTCTCAACACATCCAAGTATTCCATAAAGCAGGTTGTTAATGACAAACTGCATTTATACTGTGTATATATCTACTCTCGTGTTTGTGTAAGGTGAAAGGGGAGTGCCAGGCCTAGCTTTCTGTGGCTATGTCGGAGAAATCGGCCATGAGGCGATGGATTTCTTGAGGGCAGTCTGTAAATAAAAATGTAGGGCTGGCCTGACTTACCATATAGCTACACAGACCTCTTCAGCCAGGGAGCAGAAGGAGCTGAAGTTGCAGTTGCTCATGCAGATGTTGTCCTCACACACAGGACTGGACTGGTCACACCACTTACACAAGTTACTTGTAATGTGAGTGAAAGCGCTGGCCTGAAATACTGAAATGTGTACAGACAGAAGCACAGCAGTTTAGAACCCCACACTATACAGTTTGGAAAGCAATGACCTTCTGTGCAAAAGTCAGAGACCACTTTTTATTTACCTCAATTCCAGCCAAAACCTCCTTTAAACTCAAGTTAGCATCTTCACAGAAGGTATTTTTGAGGAGGTTATATAGAAGGTAATCCAGGCAAAGAAAAAATAAGTGAACAGGAGATTATTAAAGGAGATAGCAAGGTATAGATTTTGCATACTCCTAACAACCATGCAAAACCTTAAAAGGGGGCTTACTATCCATTCAATTTCAGTGTTCATAGTCGATTTTGGGGTCTCCAAAGTTGTATTTTCCCAAAACAGTATTTCTCTCATACTGTACTTCTGTATTCACTCTTCGTCTGAACTGCTCTGTTAGAGCTCCTGTGTCTTTAAGCCCCACCTCCCTCGTCATCTTGCCCACTCTGCCAGATCCTGCCAGGCATCCTGCTACAAGTTCTACCTTGTAATGGAGAAAAGGCCTGGAGTGTACTTTGGGCTTTAGAACTGTTCACATGCACAAAAAGCTACAGTGCACTAAAGGAAAGATTAAAAACGGAAAAGCACAATGTGCCCCCTTCATGTTTTAGAGAGAGAAGTAAATCAAGCTCCTGTCTAGCTTCAGATTTGAAGAAATTCACAGGTGTTTTCCGTCTGTCCTTCCACTGCGAGAAGACAACTCAACACTCTGAAAGCATGTGCAGCTGTCAAGAAGCTCTTACTGAGAAAAAGAAATAGACAACAAAGTATCAGACAGAAAAGTTGCTGGCTCAGAACAATGGACCGGCTGCCAGTCCAGCCCTCAACATCACTGAATGTGTATGAGATTATCTGGATTGTGCGAAGCAGAAAATGCAACCAAGTGAAGTTTGGAAAAATGTCCCAGCAGATTTAGTAGAAAAGCTCAAAGGAAGACTTAAAAAAGAGGGGAAGAGGCAATAACACCAGTGGGTGGACACACTCAATGCTGAAATATGTGGTAGTATATTTAGTTATTGAGGCATCTGTGTTATTTTTAGCTTTTGTCTTGTGCTAGGGAACAAATGACTTGAGTCCTTGACCCTGAAATAAAGTAACTGGAGGGTGGTCTCTGACTTTTACACAGTAATGTATATTAAGAACAGAGAATCTGGCAAAGTTATAGCTCTGACATTGTAATCAGTTTTCTCACTTCAACACTGCATTTTACATGAACTCCAAATCCTGTAAAACAGCTCAACACCACCAAATACTGTCAATGTCGAAAATAACAGTAAAATGATTATTTTTAAAATGGTAACTTTATTAGAGAAGATGTCCTTTACTGTAAACGTAAGTCAGTGAAATGCTGTTTTATTTCCTAGTCATTTTTGGACCATTTCTCTTTACCCATTCATCATGAGATTTTGACACAATGTATAGCACATCTGCTCTGCTCAAATGTATCAGACAATAGAAGACAAATCAGAGAACGCTAATCCTGAACGTAACTGCCTGAAAGCGTGCTCTTGATTATGGGCCACAGTATATTTGTTAACCATGCCATCATAATGAAAATGATGATTGTAATGAGAAATATTTAGAGCAGCGAAAGTCGTAATGACAACTGCAATCAAGGCAGAATTTGTGGTCGAGCCTTTGGGGAGTGCTGTGCCCCATCTGGAGGCTATAGAGAGCTAAGTGGATTTGGATGATATACAGTATATATTATGTGTTTTGGGACAGTTCGCTTGCCGGTAAGTATATGTGTGTGTGTGTGTGTGTGTGTGTGTGCGTGTGCGTGTGTGTGCGTGTGCATGTGTGAGTGCCTGTGGTCATGACGCTACGTTCCTTCCCACGCATCTTCTCTCCGCTATCCTTACACTGCCACATCACAACAATATTAATTGTGGATTGAAAACAGATGAGGGGTGGGCTTCTTTCACTCGGAGAGCGTGGTGATCTAACAGAACTGAGTAAACATTAAAAGAAGCTGCACAGATATTTCACAAAGACTTCCAGATGTTCGCTGATGCCAGCCATCAAAATATACAAGTGAGTGAGTGAGAGAGAGAGAGAGAGAGAGAGAGAGAGAGAGACAAAGGAAAGAGAGAGGGAGCGAGAGAGAGAGAGAGAGAGAGAGAGAGAGAGAGAGAGAAAGCTAAAAGGCTGGATAAGCAGAAAAAAGCCCCCTCTGCAAACTTTAAAGTAATTAAAATCAGCAGTGACTTCTCCAGAAATAAATTGAAGCCAGAAGTGTTCGCACTGGCCAAGTTTGAAGCACAACCCCTCTGTACTTATGGGAAATCCAAAGGCCACATGCTTACAGGAGGCCCAGAGATGTTGGCCTGCAGTTATTTGCTTTGCAGTCAAGCACGCGTTCTTCTTCATTCTCTACTAGTTATTCACAAGCTCTAGTAAATTCATTTTCAGCATGATCAAAAACAGCATGCTACAATTATTAAAACTTCATATCATGGAAAAACAAATGATTCTGTCTTTTTTAAATAGAAGAGTGTAATACATACACACTGTTCCCAATGTACCACTCACTCCCTGACCCATACAGTTCAGTGGAACAGCAAGAACAGCCCATTCAGTGGAATTCAATGTGTTGTAAGGTCAAAAAGACTAATACAATTAGTAATGTAGCTCCGCCCAGTTAGGCTAAAGTTATAAGGAGTGTTTTAGCCTGAAATGCTTTTTAATTGAGGCACAATATAGAGCAGCCAATCAGAACAAAGGACTTATATGATAACCTGTTAACGTTTAAGGCACAGAGACAGACTGAAAATGGTCATGTAAAAAGAATGATGACTTATATAATTTATGTTTTGGTACATAAACTCACATGACCTCAGGGGAAAAAATAAACAACAACATTATATGGGCCTTTTAAAAGAGACTACTGGTGCTATCATGCAGAATCAAGTGCTGGGAGATTATATTTTATATTATTTCAGTGCATTGAAATCTAAAGAGCTTCAGGCCTGGACAGCTGGGCCATTTCACTCCTTACTGCCTTCTGTGCATCAAACTTGACTAAGTATATCAAAGCGCTTTAAATCAGGAGTGTTTATACATGAAACATACTGAACTGTTCAGCTCGGCCTCTCAGGCCTCAGTGTGAGGAGCTGCTCCCAAAATCCGTGAAGTTGTAGTGATCGAGCTCGGCCACTGGGTGGCATGTTGGCCACTGTTTACTAGCCTTTAAACTCAGCATGCTCCTTGAAAGCATTTCCTGAATAAATTAATAACAACATAATCATAACATCACTTGGAAACATGCAGGCGACATACAGATCTTAACGAGTTTCTCAAAGATCTATTGTGTTCCATTGTGCCGCAGCTCTGAAAGGTGAAGCAATGACCTAATTGTACAAGATTTTGAGAGGCAGAGATGGTGCCATCATCACCACATTACTCATAGCCTTCCTCCAGATTCATTTGTAGCAGAGACAGAAGGGGCCACAGCTGCCAATGCAGTGCTTATTATCTCATGCCAAACAATAAATAGCCATTTATCTTTGAATCTAACTTCTAATCATTGTAATTCTCATTGTGAGTAACCATGAAAGCCCCCTGGCCCACAGAGAACAATTCTCTGGAAGTTTTTTTCCAAAGAAGGGAAGAGGGGAGAAAAACACAGCAGCGTGTGTCTCCGCTCGCGGGCCATCACGGGTCCTTTCAGCCACGGGGCGGCTCCGAGCCTGTCAGCATCATATCCCTCGCTTTGGGCTTGACAATATCAGCATTGTGTGAAGTCGTGATGGCAGGGCAGAGAGGAGAACGGCACATCAGCCTCACTGGGTTTTCTTCTGCGCCTTTGTGTGGTGACATTCATCTGCACTGGCACCGCCGGCTCGCCGCATGTGCCCTCTGTGCCCTCTGATATTTACTATCATTATTTTTAAGAGGGGCAATTTCAACCAACAGCCGGAGTATGGTGTGAGGGAGTGAGTGGTTATGGTTTTCTTCTCTCCACCCACATGGTAATATTTCATAATTGTTGCTGAAAAGTGTAACTGCTCGCTCACACACCCAATCCATTTAGGGGGCCTCTGCTATGCAACAAAGATCATTTGGAGCCTCAAGATGGATTTCCTGCTGGAAATTTCCATCGCATATTATACAGTGACATTTCAGCGTAGCTGCATCTTTTTTTCATCTTTCCAGCAAATGACACTATTCTGGGGGACATTTAAGACACAACACAACACAAGCAGGGTCTCCGAATCCGCACTGTCAGCGTGTGCAACTATAAAAAGACTGCACTGTAGAAAACGTCCCTTTATGCTACCAGAGAGGTCCTGTCACAATATTTACCACCATGTTGTTTGGTTTCAGATAACCTCTGTAAATGTGCATGCAGCGACTGAACTCAACTGTTTCATAAAGCATAACCCCAAAACCCTAAATTATGAAGATTATGACAATGAGGGAATTCAATTAACTACAAGAGCAGAAATATGGATCTCCTCATTTTTGTAGCTGATATGACCAAATAAAAAGTCTGGCTGTAAAACAAAAGTCCAGTATAAAGTCCTGTGCATCTTTCCTAGCTATGGTGTCCATACACTGACATATATCAATGGCTTTGTCCTACTCGAATGCATGTCATTTGATACTCTATGATAAAAGCAAACAGTAGTAATGGACCAATATGATAGCTTGTGATAACTTGGGCTCACAAACAACTCTCTAGTATTACTGCAAGAAGGCATTTCTTAACCCTAGTGCTATAATAATATAATACCTTTATAGCCTGTATTATTTTTGCCTTGTTACTGTATCCTGTATAGTATTCATGCATATTAACAATAACATTAGCATGTGATTAAACTGTATGTGAATCCTGTAGAAATTTCAGCAGTGCTACGCTATATCATTTCCATAGGAGCTACTGAAGAATCAATCAGTGCATGTCTATTCATTAGCCTATATAATCCATCCTGTATTGGATCACTGAACAAACACAGATGATCCTCAACCAAATGACTCAAAGAGTGGTTAAACTGTACCACTGTATTCTCTGCCCTTTAGGCATATTGTTTTAGGTGATCTATGCCCAATATCTCAGATAATACCTCAGAAACCCGAGCTGACAGCGTTTACTCAGTGCTAGGAGAGGCGTCTCTTTAAAGTTAGCACTCTGGAAAAGAGCTCCCACTTTGCCAGGCTGGACTAGTTCAAAGATGAAAGGAGGTTTTTACAGTCTTTGTCTCCGGCTACACTCTCAGTTTCAAATCAGACAGACAGGACGCTGAGATAGAGTCACGTGTACTGTAGAAAAAGGGTGAAGGGTTTTTCTGTGTGGTGGTTTGTAAAGGTGTAAAGCAGAGAGGAGATAAGCTAACTTCTACTCACACAGCAAGAAGAGAACAGATGTTAGAGCCGAGAAGCTGCAGCGCATGCGCCCCATAATCCCGAGCCACGGATCTCCGGTTAAAGTTTCCCGAGCTGCTCGACCGAATCCTTCCCTGTATACTTCTCCTTTCCGAGCCAGAGGAACAAAGATAAGTTCACATGTATGAGCGGCTGTGTTGCTGTGTCCTACTCGCTGGAAGCGGAGCTGCTGGGACCGCGAAGGCTTTCTCTGGCTCAGCTTTCCCTGTAGGCGGATCCAGATGTTTTTAATCCAGCTGTGTGAAGAGGCCCGCCCAGGAACTCGACTTTATCCGTGTAGTAACCCCTTCAAAAGCCTATTCACTCTTCCATAGGCTTATCAACACGGGAAAAAACGTGCAGCTGAACTTCAGAGCAACAGATCTGGCTGGCTGTTTGAGGATGTGGAGATGGTTTTAACACATGCATGAAGCCCAGAGATCATATAGAGGTTATTTAAAAAGTAATAGGGAAGGAATAGCCATCAGGACTGCTAATGCAGTATATACATTGATCAGCCAATATATCAAGACCACCTCCCTATGTCTTCACTTATCTTCCACTTAATCCGCTCTGTTTACCACATCGGAGCACTTTTAGCTCTACAATTGCAGATTGTAGACTGTCTCTCTGTATACTTTGTTATGCCTCCCCCTACCCCCCGTTTTTCAATGGTCAGGAACCTGCAGGACCCCCACAGAGCGGGTATTATGCGGGTGGTGGATCACAGTGTGTGTTGTGCTGGTTTGAGTGGATCAGACACAGCAGGGCTATTGGGGTGTTTGAACACAGCGGTGTCCTTTCACTCTGTTAGACACTCCTACCTTACTGGTCTGCCTTGTAGATTTACAGTCAGAGATGATAGCTCATCTGCTGCTGTACAGTTTGTGTTGGTCATCCTCTTGTCCTTCATCAGTGGTCACAGGACGTTGAATACAGGATGCTGTTGACTGGTTAGTTTTGGTTGGTGTACTGGCGGACTATTCTCAGTCCAGCAGTGACACTGAGATGTCTAAACACTCCAGCAGCACTACTGTGTCTGATCCACTCACAACAGCACAACAGACACTAATACACCACCACCACCATGTCAGTGTCACTGCAGTCCTGAGATTAATCCACCACCCACATAATGCCTGCTCTGTGGGGGTCCTGATCAGTGACGAATAGTGTATATATGGAATATATATGGATGGACTACAAACTGTAATTGTAGAACTACAGAGAGCTCCTATAGGGTAATTAGAGCTGATAAAATTGACAATGAGTTATGTAAGTGACCAGTGAGTGTGTGTGGAAAGATACATTTTCAAAACTGCTGTAAATTTTAAACTTTATTTTTTTCTTACATTTTTTAAATATTATGTTTAAAGTTCAGTGAACTCAATATTTCAGGCAAACCTGGATACCTTTTTTACCTTATAATCACACACTGATAACTAAACTGAGGCTGTCAAAATGTTTTAATTCTCACTGAAGAAGCTGACTGGAATGTTGCGAAGCCGGAGTTACAAGGTATGCAATGTTGTACAAACATGCAGCTGAAAGTGTTTCATTTAGACTGTTCTACAACATTGTAAATGATTAAAGTACTTTTGTTACAGAGCTGTAACTAGGCCTATGTAATTGTGTTTACTGGGTATTCATTCTTGTACATGGTTAACACTGACACTGCCAACTAAGCCCACCGCTCAGCACAGAATGACACAACCAACTCTGCTGCAAAAAATGTCCACATACTGCAATTCTGGTGCCTCACATGAGCCTCCACACATCCACGGTCGCACAATTCAACTGTGGGACACTATACTATCTACTCAAACCACGTTTATAATGATCTGCCATTAAAAAAACAAAGTTTCGACATATAATACGTAGCCAACCAAGTAAATATATGGGTTAAATGATTTGAGTCCCAACTTTTTGGGAAACAGACAGGTTGATATAGTCTTCACAGTTGTACATTTCTACTTTATAAAAGAGAGAACGAAGTCTCATGTCCTGCAGTAAGCTAGCTTTATAATATAGCAAACAGTAGCATGCATGGCAGTTTGGGTAAATTGTTTCAGAGGCAAACTATCATATATGAAAACTCTTTTAATTTTACCATTATAATTTTGTTTGAATGCTTGAAATGTTTTATTTGAAAATTATTTGGCATGAAAAATAACAAGGTTAACAACAGCAACAGCATATAATAAATAAATACATAAATAAATAAACCATACATTTATATATTGCTTTTATTTGTTACAAATACAAATTTAATAGCTTATTAATCTTAACACAATTAACACACATTTTACACATACACGTATACATATACACAAATATACATGCATACATACACACATAGATACAAAAAAGTGAGGAATGGTAAAGAGTGGAAATGCGCATGCGCAAAAAAGTAACCTACAGTCAGGATGATGGCGGATACGGGAAGCGAGGATATAGCGGTGATTGGAAACACCGATTTAACTCCCTCGGAGTTAGAAAACAACATTAAAAATACGGTAAATTGTTCGCGATTACTTACTGACTTAAAGGAGGGCATGAGCACATTTCCCCAGGTTGTGGCGTCTTTCATTTTGCCGGAGCGGTTTCGGTTCAGGAAGGCCGGTGAGAGTGAGCCGAGAGACGGGCAGCAGCTGGCGGACTGAACAGCTGGATGATTTTACATCAAAACACACAAATATTTTGGAGACATGGTTTTGTTTTACCAGAATAACGTCTCTTAAAATAAAGAGGTGAATCGACCGCTGTCGAGATTGTTTACAAATCCAGTTTTCTGTGATCTCTGCAAACAGTCCCAACATTATCGCGGCTAGCTAACATTAGCTAACCTTGTAAACACAGCGGCTGGTGGAAGTCGTGAGCTAACGTCAGTTTTCACCTAAAACTGTGCGTAACCTCTCTTCTGAGCTTCTGGTCTGCAGAATGACTGACTGGCTGGACATCGGCATGTATCAGAAAGCCTAGCTAGTGAGGACACCTTGTTGTGGTTACGGCTTGTGGATCTCGTGATGTGTCATCGCCAGTTTCATGTTCGAATTTCCCCGTTCCACCTTAAATGGTGTAGAGTATAAGTAGTGCACCATTTGATCTGTCATCAGGTCTGGTCTTTACCGACTGACCAGCTGGCTGGCCACCTAAAATGGTGTGGAATGTAACTGGTGCACCATCGAACCGGGAACTTCTGGCAAGAAGTGTTTAGCTTCGTGTTGTGGTGAAGTGATTGTGGGTCTCGTGATCTGTCATCGGGTCTGTCCTATACCGACTGACCAACTGGCTTCCCCGCTCCACCTTAAATAGTGCAGCAGTTACATTCTATTGCCTGAGCAAAAGGTATTTAGCTTCATGTTGTGTTTAAAGGACTGTGGATCTCGTGATCTGTCATCAAGTCTGTCCTGTGCCGACTGACTCAGAGAAAGTGACATTACTGTCAGCAACACTTCAACCAAATGCCTCAACCGCAGCTGTATTTCTGAAAGTGGTATTACATTAGGGTCATTTGTGTCACTCTTTCTCGTCTCCCTCTCCTTCCAGTATGAATCAGACACATTACTTACATTGTTCATTTTAAACATTTGGTTATTCTCGATCCACAGATGGTGGAGAAGGGGGCGACTCTGCTGAAGAGGGTGGAGATCAGTGTAGCCGAGGCAGAGAAAAGGACTGGAAAGAATGCAGTCAGCATGCAAGAAAACTACACTGTTTACCTCATTGAAACAAGGTAACTTAGTTTCTTAGTGCTGCTGTTGTCTTTGTTCGATGAAACAAGATAAAGTTAGGTTCAGTTTTACTCATTCGCTTAACCAGACCTTGTTTTTCAGGTTTTCTTTTTGCCGTATCTCTCTTGCAATGGCATCAGAGACGGTCAACTCTGTCATCGCCTCGTGTGACTTACCCCCATGTGTAATTTGAGCTGCATATTCCCAGAAATCACAACTCTTCCCTTCTTTGTCTTTCCTCCTGGGCTTGGTAATGTTCATTGTAATAGCACAGTGTATTTCTATTGTGGGCTTTATGTGGTCAGGGCTAGCAGCACAAAACCTGAGGTTAAAAGTGATAAAACCATTGTATGTGGGTTCTATAAATAAGATGCATATAGGCACAGCACAAACAAGCATGTGTGATATGACCAGATTTGGTAGCTTAATCGTAGTGTTGCTTCTAGATTTAATCTTTGTTAGAATCGTGAACACCTTTCTGATGGATTTCGAGCAGTGTAGATTTACTTTTAAAGCAAAAGCAATCACAGCACCAGTACTTGAACACGAAACAGTTAGGAGGCTTTCCTGGCTGATGATTCAGATAAAACTGTACTCTCTATAGAAACCTCTTAAATGTTGTTGTTTTCTGACAGCTCACACCACATGCTTAAATTGCCCATCATGTATTTAGAAAACCTGCAATGTGTATACTCACACTGTACGAAAATGCTCCGTCTGACTGACAAGATGTGACCTGTTCCTCACTCTTCACTTAAAACGCAGCCCATACAGCTCAGCTCTGCCTACAGACAATTTCCAGGAGAGTCCCAAACAAAATACAGGCTGAATCTCAAATGACTCCTTGTTCCCAACATGTTGCACCATGTAGGATAGGTGACTCCTTCAAGCAGACTTGCTCAGAGCGGTGGGCAGCACTACCCACGGCGCCTGGAGAGTATTTGGAGATGGCAAACCTCCGGTTACAAGGCTGGTTTCCTAAACTCCAGCCCATGACTGCCCATTCCATATGTTTCCTTCATTGGGCCTTCATGCTTCTTGCCTGCTTACCAAGTGTGTGAAACCAGAATCAATGATTGACTCCATAGACAGGTTAAATATAGTCATTACAGAATCAAGCATTATCACTCAGGTCAGATGACCACCATTGAAAACAGATGTGGCCAGAATCGCGAGTCAAAGCTGACACACAGCTTTAAGTACCTCCATTTTTCTTACTTATGCTTGGATTTACTGTTAACACTAGCATTGTGTGAGAAACCATGTGAGCCCTGGCCAACCCCCAGATAACCCCACTTACTTTAGTCCCATTGTGTGATGACAATACCAGGGTCCAGATGCCTTACCACTAGCCTGCAATATGGTGGATCCTATAGTCTCCTAGAGAAACCATAGGCTTGTGGAAAGCTGCACTAGACCTGCAGCAAAAGTGTAAATCATAACGCTGGGCTGGAGAAGAGCTCCGGTTTTAAAATGCATGCAACACTTCATTGTTTACACAGACCATAAGGCTGTCTGTTGTTTCTGAGTAGGCTTTGCAGTGCTGTGTGGCCTTCAAGACACAGGCATGTGCCGCTCTTAAGGAAGCCTATGGGACAGAGGATTCTCCTTCCGTCAGCTCATTCCTATTTTCTGTATTTCCGTGCTGAAAACCAAGAAATTTTTACAAAGAGCCTGAGTCAGCAGGAGCAGCAGCACGCCGTCTGAGCTGTGTTTACTGCAGCGCTACAGAAACATGTTCGCCAGATTCCCAGTCACATGACCTGCATTCATAACCATCACATCATTTGCCTTTTTATCATTCCATCTACCTCTCCTGCTGAACCATATTGTGTGCTTCCATTTTCCTGCTTTGTGGTTAATGTCCAGCGCACACTCAGCGGGGTCGTTATCAAAAATAGGATCTGTCATGGCAGGGGCAGCAGGAAGATCCTATCGAGCCGGAATGCTCGGTGGTAAATGGAGGCTGCTTCGCCATCACTTTGGTTCTAAACAGAACACTGCAAACAGAAAAAATCCTCTCGCACGCTCATGGCCTCAGAGTTCACTACACAGAGCCGTATTGTTAGCTTGGCCCATGAAAGGAAACATATGTTTTGGTAAGGATCTGTGCAGAGCACGCTGCACACACGTACACACGGCCTGTACTTATTTACCCCAGGCGAAAAAGAGAGAGAGAGAGCAAAAGAGAAGTTTGGGGCAAGAGGGTTTTGAGCAGAGTCACGCAGTTGAGGTGGAGAACGCCTCCTAGCAAGTGAGGAACTTCTGCATTTCTGATGCGTGTTTTCAGCGCAGAGCCCCATTATGTGCTCTCATTTCCTCCCTGGAGTCCTTTGGGTCCTGGGCTCTTGTTACTTAGGCTCCCCATCTTTCTGTCCCCCCTTTCTTTTTCTTCCTCTACCTCTCTTGCCCTCTCTCTAAACTCCCTCTCTCTCTCTACCTTGCACTCGTGCCAACTGCGTTATTGCATAATAAGTAGTTTGTGTGCTTCTCGTAAAAAGTGTAAGGCTGCGCAAAGCAGTGAAACAATATAGCAGCATTCCATACTCAAACCCTCATTTTTCTGATTCATACTGGTGTACTTTAGTGGTCCTCTGCCTCTAAATTAGAAGCACTTGTGGTTCCAGGCACTAAGGATTCACTGAGATTACACATCAGTTACGCTTCTGGCACGCGTCCTTCCATAGACCAAGTCTGGGCCATCTGAAAAGTTGCGGATTTCTTTTGTGTCTGTCAACTCTGTTTTGTTTAGACATTAAGTTTAACTCTTGAGCAATCTCACATTTTACTGGTGAAGGTTTTTGGTTGCTTTCTTGAAACTTCTGTGTAACTAAGAATTTATTTAAAGTAGACACACTCCTCCTCAGTGGCGAACCGTGGTTGTTAGAGCTTGGCCTACAGTTCAGGCCATAACTGTCATGAAGATAATGAGGAAAAACTGTCTCTACAGTAATGCTGGTCTGTTCTTCTGAACACGTTTTATTTGGAGAAGAGCATGTACTACAAAATACATCACTATTACAGATAAAATGCAGCTTCCACATCTTAGTCCATCCCCTCCGTCCGAGTCGCCATCACCACATCAAATCACAAAAGATCAAATATTTGCCCACTTACTTATGTATGCCTTTAATTATTAAAAAGACATCCTTTAAAATGCAGCCTCTATCGTCATCTCGTTTTTCTGCTCTCTGATTGGTGGAACCCCCTTGTGCTTCCATCTTCGGCCCAACATAACGCTAATTTGGACACAGCTTCTGAGGTTTTTCTCTCCCCCCATTAAGACTGATCCACTGCCCAAAATAAATACACTGGGGCCGAACAATATTTGAATTTCCAAAATCTCAGAAAGATCATCACATATCCTGGTCCAAAAACTTTTTCAAAAGACCATGAAACATGCAACAAGTGATCTTCCTACAATTTGCATTACCAGCAGGTCATTGTGTCTTTTAACCGTAGCCTGAAGAATCCGCAAGGAGTCCAATAAAAACATAGCATAATTTAAAGCCGAATAAATAGTATACTTACATCCCTTAACAATGTTTTTATGTTTTCACAAATCCTATTTAAAACCTGTAAAAGACATTCAGCATTTCATTTAAAGCTTGAAACGGATGTACTAGCATAAAGCTTATAGCCGTGGCACAGAGCTGCTTTCATTATAGAAGCCTAGGTCTTAGACTGTGGCTTACATTCGGCGTCACTGATTTAGTTAGTACTTCCAGAAGGACTAGAGTGACTAGGGATTTTCTCATGAAAATCGTCTCTACCATTGAAAACCACATAATGGGATGTTTTCACTGCTACTCTCATATAATGCTGTTGGTTAACCTAACGCCTTAGGCCCTGTTGTTCAGCTCCTGAAGTCTTAACCAATGGCAGAATTTGTTGACTGTATCTATCTAGATATCTAATTTGATGATTTTATATTTGGTGTTAAACCCATTTGTTTCCAACTAAAGCTTAGCAATCTGCGTCCTACATTTCATTACGTAGTTTTTCTTCATCTGTGTGAAAATACCTCAGTCAAAGAGGTTAAAAATAGGAGCTGAGATTTGATCCTGAACTGATAACGTTCTGAGGCTTTTCCTTTGAGGAAAGCACTTATAGTCATGGCTGCTAAAAAGAAAACGTCTTATTTTAAGGAACATACTAAAGCTGCATGTTGCATATGGTATCCTCCTAGCTGGTAAGCCATATCAAGTTGTTTCATATTCACATTTATGGTTTTAGCTAATGTACTTGCAGTAACCCTTGCTGGTGTGAATAAGATTGTGTAAGAATTCTGTGCGTCCTCCAATGATGCCTAATACAGAAATAGGATAGGATAATCCTTTATTGATCCCACAGTGGGGAAATTTACAATCATTTCATAAGTTTCCTTACTCTAAAGTGCTCTTAGTGGCTGTGTACAATACATCGCAGTAAAACCTAAGCCTTGTTGTGGTTTTGTTTTTCAGGGCAGTGGATTCTACGTCTGAGGGAGCCACTCCATCACCCGAGTCTCTGTGGAGACGTTACAGCGAGTTTGAGCTTTTGAGAAACTACTTATTGGTCACCTATCCATTCGTAGTCGTTCCACCGTTGCCTGAAAAGCGGGTAAGTGAAGTGCCTTGCTCTGGTGCATACAGACATTTGTGATACTGTAGTTGACTGCGTTTGCTCTGTTGTTGTAGGCAGAATTTGTGTGGCACAAACTATCTGCAGACAACATGGATCCAGACTTTGTGGAAAGGCGAAGAGTTGGGCTAGAGAACTTTCTGCTCCGGGTCGCCTCCCACCCAGTTCTGTCTAACGACAAGATCTTTTACTCCTTCTTGACTCAGGTACCACTGAATGAATAATCACATATATGCCGGAACCTGCCCAACCATTATTGCTTGTGAAAGCAAAGGTATTAATAATAAGGATTTTGTTGTTTACTACAGTAACAGTCTGCACTCTGTTCCACCAGATATTTGAACATTGATGTGAGGATATGACTGTAGTCAGCAACAAGTATATTATTAGGTCAGATATCAATGTTAGATATTTAGTAGCGGGTCATAAACGCCACTCCAGTTCATCCTAAAGATATTGAATAGAGCTTCATTACTTCAGAGAATACACTTCCACTGCTCGGCATAGTGATTCCTCATGTGTAGGTTCCCTTACAGAATCTATTGCCAATGAATACTGAGGAGATTACAGGTGTGTGGACACACAGTTGAAAGTCTGGGTCAGCAATAAGTGTTCCTTAAAGTGTCATTATCTGCATCACAAAGTGCCTCTCTGCATATTTTAGGACATATATTTTGTACAGTACTGGTTGTTACTGAACCATTTAGCTCAGGAGTGGGTGTGTTAAAAATGCAATGTGACATTGTGATATTGTAGTGCAAAACTGTGTGAATGCATTAAAGAGAATGAGCATTCTGATACCTAGGCCATTTAAGACCCAAGCAAAGCACCAATGAACAGCTCGCTCTAGCTCTCCACCGACTTCTAACTTTAGTGTTTTATAGCAAATTATTTTTTAAATATATAATTATATGATTACCAAAACCGACAAAGAAACTGATACAGCATGTTATCTAGGGCTGTACTCAGCTCAGAATGTTGAATTGGATTTGATCATTCTTTATGAAATGTGTTTGTTTAAATTTTATGTTATGTAGCGATCAGAAATACGATTTGAGTTCCAGTCATAACTTCGGCGACAAATCCATAATTTTCCACCTTTTGTATCCATCAGAATGGACTTATCAGCCTGCTGTATTTATCTTTAAACATAATAAAAAATATCTTTAAATAACAAACAGATTAAACATCTGTTGTTCGTGTGCTTATAATGTTATCATAAGAGTTTATCTTTGTTGACATAATTTGCAGTTGATAAAAGGTGAGAATTACAATATATCACTGTATGTTAGCATATCGTCGCTGTCCAAAGAAAAACAAGTATCTCCGAAATGGCAGCTTTACAGGAGAGGCCATTAAAAAAACCCCCCAAAAAACCCTCATTTCACTCTAAAGTCTATAGAAAGTTTCTTTGGGGGCTATTTCTGTTGTTCGATTCATTGTGATATTTTTGATACAGTGTATGATGCATCCAAATGACCCAGAAAAGTTAATCTCAACAAAAATGGAGATACAGTTTTTCAGTGGACAGCTACGATATGCATCATTACACGTCTATAAGTCCAAATTAAGTATTGCATGGAAACTTGTAAATACTGAGCTTCTTTGTAGAATTGCTTAACTTAATCTATCTATCTATCTATCTATCTATCTATCTATATATATATATATATATATATATATATATATATATATATATATATATATATATATATATATATATGTGTATGTATGTATGTATATACCACTGCCATATATATATGGCAGTGGAACTCAGTGTGGTTTTCTCAGTGTTGGTCTTTATCATTGTCAAAACGAAATGCTCTTTCTGTCCCACAGGAACAGGGTTGGAGGGAAGTGGTTTTTGAGACGGGATTTCAGGCAAAGGTATTTTATTAGTAATTAATGTTTGGTTTATGTATTCCCTAAGACCCTCACTAAAGTTCAGTTAACTGTGTTGTTGATATGTAGTTTCACCATATGTTTCTAATCATAACTTGATAGGCCGTAGTGATGTGAAGTTGTGGATACTGTGTTGTTGTCCTTCACTATGGTTAGAAGTGCAATGACACAAGGCATTTGGAGTGCTACTGCAGTGAGGAATCTATTATCAGTACATGCTGGTTTATATAAACAACCACAGGAAGTCTGTTTGAGTTGTCTGGGTCAGCAGCGGTGTTTTTCTTTTCTTTCTGTGTGTGATTGTATATAAGTAATTGTGTGGGTGTATGTGCACATTGTTGCACATTTTTCAGTCTTCGGCGTCATTTTGAAGTTGTGGTCTCCCACAAGCGTCCGAATAAGGTGAACGAAGATTTTTTAGATCATTCTTTTTGCCACTTTTGCAGGCAGATTCAAGGTTGAAGGCTTTAAATGCTACATTCAGAGTGAAGAATCCAGACAAGTAAGTAGTTTAACCACAAGTTCTATTTAACAGACCGCTTTCTTCCTAGTGAAGTCCACAGCTATTAGTGTGTCTTCTTTCAATAAAAGGAATTATTAAAGAGGGTCAGGAGTATCAAGTCACAATGTGTTATATTGTATTTAAGCCCTGACATCTCTCTCTCTTGCTCTCTCACACTCACACGCTTTCTTTTTCTTTAACTCTGCCTTTCTCTGTTGCTCTCACAGGAGGTTTGCAGAAATGAAGCACTATGGAGACGAGCTCCAGTCTGTTATATCGCAGCTGCTGCGTGTGCGAGCTGTGAGTGTGAACAGCTGGTGTATTTTCTTACACACACACACACACACACACACAGACTGAAACCACTGCTTATCAAATCACACTGCTTCCGCTTAAGTAATGCTCCCCTTATTTGGACTGAGGTGATAGATAACATACTAAATCAAGTTAATTACACTAATATTTATTTCTGAAGTAACCTGCATATAGAATGGAAAATTTGATTTTAGCTGATTTAAGAAATTATTGTTGAAGTCTGACTTTTACTTGTGTGGGTTTAAAATAAGTGCTAATGCATTACTAACTCAAGCAAACTCTTCACTCAGAGAGTGGCTGACCGCCTGTATGGAGTCTACAAAGTGCATGGGAATTACGGCAGAGTTTTCAGGTGGGCTTAATTTTTTGATACTGTATGCAACATATGTGCAGTAGCTCTACAACAGTGTGTGAATCTGGTGCATATGGATTTGGCATTTGTTTCCTTTTCAAAAGCGATTATTTTGTATTTGTAAATAAATTAGATTTAATGTACTAATCTGTGATTTGAATTGGCAAATCAGTGATTTAAGCTCATGAAATAATGTAATTTTCTAATATTTTCTAATCAGTGATCAGAATGTTTCTCGCATAAACATTTGCAGTGTGTGTACAGTGCTGCTGAATTATCTCAGTCGGTGTTTTTTAACCTGGAGTTAATATGGGGGAGTTGCAGGCAGAGGCCTGTAGTTTAGATCAAGAAGGTAAAAATCCTCCTGTTGATTTGTTTTTATTGCCTGGACCCTTTTAGTTAGCTCAGACCAGCTGCAAAGGTGTCCAGACAGTTGCAACATAATCCTGGGAAGGACTTTTATATTCTGGACCTGAATTACCCACCTCTAGAAGTATAGATTTTGGATAATTTATAGACCATTTTTTTCTTTTTCATTAAGTCATAAATAACAAACAAAAATTATTTCCTCATAGTAATACAGTTAGGCCATTAACAACCGCACTGTATAAGGAGATAGGATGTTGTTTAGCTGCTGAGATGCAGCAGCATAAGCAGTGAGTTCAGATCAGCATAGGCTGCACACTGTACACTGTTTTCCAGATAGCTTTGTTTGGCATCCCTACACTGCAGCATTTCCTGTCTCATTCTTCTCCACTAAGTGATCTTTACAAGATGCTACTTAACGCAGAGGTGAGCTAAGGTGTGAACACACAATTAAAGCAGAAGCGTGCGATTAGGTGTCCTGGGTACCCACACTTATGATGCACACAAAAATACAAATTCCTCTATGAAACTGAAATTCGTAACATACCTGGTTAAAAAAAAGAACATTTTTATGTGTGTCTTTTGCTGCGTTTGTTTGAATAAACTTACTAAAAGATAAGATAAGATAACACTTTATTGATCCTGAAGGAAATTGCAGTGTCACAGTTCTGTACATATTGCACAAGTAAGACATACATTATTACAATAAAAAGGGCAGATGTTACAGAAGAACTATTAATCACAAAATTACATAAATTAAAATAACAGACGAGTCTATGTGCATATAAAAGTGTTCTATGAAGTATGTACATACATTAATCAGAATAAATAGAGCTGAATTAAGAAGATTTGTCTATATACATAAATGTGCATGTATAAGACATTGCCTATAACATGATAAATAGAAGAGCATTTACATACATTAACAGAGCAGCATAAGTAATATTGCACCTAGAGATGTGAGGTAGTAAGGATTATATATGAAGTGACAATTGGCAGGTCAGGTAAAATAACAGTCCAGATTAGAGCAGTGCAGTAGAATTTAAAAATAAAAACTGCTAGCTAACTTTTATCATAGTGTGTCTCAAAATGTGCTTTGAGTAAGATAAATGTGAACGATCAATAAATAAACAGTTTGAAATACAGTAAACGAAACTTCCTAAAATGTTCCTCTACATAAGCTGCTATTTTCCTTTTGCTGTTTGTTGCCAAACAGAGGAGGATGGGTTACACTTGAGACGCTATACACATACATTTCAAATAGAATTTTATTGACGGGCCAGAGTATTTGCCTTGAAATCCAATGTTCTTTTGTTGTGTTAGTCATTTTACATCATTTTCAGCTGGGATTTTGGTGAATCCCTTATTTAGCTCTAGTTAGCCACCACATTAGCTTGTCAAATCTGGTCCTGATTTCAGCATAGCCTGTTTTGTGGAATGTTAAAGCGGCAGGTTGCTCATGCTTAATAGATGTGTGGTTCTGATTACTGGCTGCACCTGATATACCCATGCTGGATGTATGTGTTTATTATTAGCTGTTGTTGGAGAATAGTGCACAGATGTGAGTCGTGTTTTCTTTTCAGATTTCTTTTTGTCAAAAGTACATTTATTCATTTGTCTTAAAGCAGATAGCACATCTAAAAATACCTCAGAAAGACCATAAACAGATGAAAGTATATTAACTAAATTACTTCCTTAAAGAACTTCAGTATTTGTGTCATACCGATCTTAAGTCAGACAGCAAAAGGCCCTTGTGAAATCAGTTTATGGTTTAATGCATCATATTGTTTTTAAACAAGAACAGTACCACATAATCACCTGAGTAATTCCCTGTTTGTTCTGAACAGTGAGTGGAGTGCCATTGAGAGAGAGATGGGAGATGGACTGCAGAGCGCAGGACATCACATGGATGCGTGAGTTAATCATGCACACACTTACAGTCTCGATAGTGGATCGCCACTTTTATGAGCTATTCTCATGCAACGTTTAAAGGATTAGTGCAATGCTCAAACAGTTTTGATCATATTTTCCTTTCCCCCGGGCCACTATCCCTCCTCCATCGGCCTATCCTGTTACCCTTAGAGAGCTCATTGAAGAAGCTGAAATATGAAGGTGTTGCATGATGCCCTGCAGCACACTGATCTGATTCTCCTGTCTAGAACTGTAAAACACATTTGCTGGATTGAAAGCACTCAGGTTTCCGAGGAGGCCCCACACCGCCACCAAGTTCTGTAACAAGTAGCCAGGAAGGTGAGCCCAGGGGAGGTTTGAGTTTCCCTTTGGCTGGCTGACAACTAACGGATCTGCGGCCGCGACCAATAAGATTAGCAGCATTTTTGCAACATTGAGAAGATGTTGTTAGAACGTCACTCAAGAATCACTCTTTGCGGCGGTGTCGTTAGCATGACTCCACTCCAGCCAGCCCCTGGCTCTCTTCCGCTGGTCTGTGGTGCCGTTGTTTCTGATGGCTTCCAGATTGCTGCACTCAGCTGCGAGGCCAGAGGTCATCCAGTCCCAGACCTGTATCGTGGCACCCTGTGTGCTGCCAGGCAGAGTCTGCTGAGAGGGAGACGGCCTGTCCGTCGTCAGCCTTCTTAGACGGCTGTCAAGGCACTTTAAAGATTTTGTTTCACACATATTCTCAAAAATCAATCAAACTCCTGGGAATGTCAGTGGTCCTAAATCTTCTTAAAGACACCAAAATGTTATTTCTTATGCCTGAAGTGTTTCTAAAGAAGTGCAGCATACGCATGGCGTAATAGGTAAGGGGTTAACATGTATCTTAACGTTCACTTCAGCCTTCGGTGGCTGGTTTTGTGTCTTCAAACAACAATTTCTGTTTGTAGAGTAAATGATTTAAACTAGCTCATTACCTCCTAACTTTTTTGTGTCCTGATGATAGCCACTGTTCTTGTGTGTTTGTCTTACTAGGTATGCTGCTTCTGTTGATGACATCCTGGAAGAGGAGGAGCACTATGCAGACCAGCTGAAGGAGTACCTTTTCTACACTGAGGCTCTAAGGTTGAGTAAAAACCAGCAGTAATGTTATTAATTGAAACCTAAACAACAGAAACAGATCATAGATAGGAGCTTACAGCCCATAGTAATAGCCTTCACAGCAAATTAAAAAAGAGTGACACAGTGTTTGGTTCTTTCTTCTTGGAGGCTTATGAATTAGGGCCACACAATATTGGAATATAGTGTGTTGTTCTACAAGGCTGTTGGATCCTATGACAGCAAAATGAGGACCATAAGTAATGATTAAAATATTGTGTCTCTGCAGGCATATACCTATATGTATAAAGCTATAAAAGCACAATTTTTTTTTTTTTTTTTAAACCTATCTACAGAAATCCAGGGGCCTCCTTTACAAAACATACATGAATTGTATATTGAATGTAAGAATCATGTTAGCATTTTCATATACATCATTAAAAAAAGGAATGTAAACTAAAACATACACAGAACATGTGGTGGTGCAGGTAAGGCAAATTCATGTGAATAAAGAAAGAAAAGTAAGCGATTATTGAGACTTTTTGTGTCGTATGAGCTTATGGAGTTATTGCTCTTACAACGCAACAACATTTGACGAAGCTCTATCTGAATTGTGCTACAACCCGTTTACAGGTCTGTGGTGAGTGATGTTTGTTTATTTGAGCTCCAGCTGGTTGACAGCCATATGTATGGTAGCTGTCAACTAAAATTTCATGATCAATCTTAAGAAAACCGTCATAGAGGTGAGCACACATGAACAAGCTTTTAAAAGTGAATTGTTATGGCATTGGACGCATTTAAATTGAAAAAAAATCAGAGCCAAATTGATGCCTTACTTAAAGGGCATTTGTTAGTGTTGACGCATTGCAGAGTCTAATGCCAGCTGCACACTGGCTGCCTCTTTAAAAAGGTTTTTCATCAGGTTAGAATCTTGCATTCATCTATGCACATTTTCATGTCAAATTCACTTTTCACATACAATCATTTTCAAAATCAAATCCATGCGTATGAATGTTTTATAAAGAGGCTCCAGATGCGTTAGATTAGGCCTGGAAGTAAACAGCAAGATGTAGATGTCTAAAAGGCATAAATGTCAGATGGAGCTGAAGAGGTTCTCCTATGTGAGTTTTGTCTTTATAAACTGAAAAGACATTCTGTTGTTGTCCTGCCATTAAAACAGTTTAGATTAGATTAGTTAATTGGACTTCAGATTAAACCTACACATGATGAACCTGGGTACCTTATCATATTCCATCATATCGGCATATTGTATACAACTTCTATGCTTTGTTTATTTTGCATAATAATTATTTATATTCTGTCCAAACTCGTACAGTCTTGCTTTGGAAATGGCGTTCTTTATATTTGCTTTCTGTCTCTGCAGGGCAGTATGCAGGAAACATGAGCTTTGTCAGTTTGAACTGGAGATGGCTGCCCAGGACCTGACCTCAAAGAAACAGCAGCGGGAGGAACTGGCTACTGGGGCGAGTATCATCCACTTCCAAAAAGACTGCGATGGTTCCAGCATTGTCATCACACTGCTTTAAGCTGAGGCTTCCCCCTCAAGGACAAGCTGTTTGTTTTTCTGACTGAAGAAAGCAGAAATCACCCACAACACAGCATGATTAGAGTGTTTTGGAACTGGTGGTTTATTCGTGTACATTTTTTAAAACAATGAGATGCACCAAAAAAATGTCTGAGGTTGCGAGCAGCATGAATAGCCTTGAGGACAAATTTCCCATCGCGGTTTTAAAAAGAGACACGCTCTTAACACTGATTTGAATAAGAATATCGGCCAGAATAAATGAACTACAGCACTTCCTCAAAAACACTACGTATACCTGGACAGATCAGCTCATGTATGCCACATGGACTGCTGATGCTGCTTTAATACACAAGTGGGATGTGGGAACATTTAAGAGAAGCTTGTCTGCATTTAAGCCGAGTCTGACTGTACCTTTCCTTCAAACATCTTACAGACAGTACGGACTTTCTCCCTGAAAGGGATGACCAGTAAGCTGTTTGGCCAAGAGACTCCCGAGCAGAGGGAGGCCAAACTAAAAACTCTAGAGACCCAGATCGAGGAGGGAGAGGAGATGGTGAAGGAGAAGAATGCAGAGTGCGAGTGAGTATTCTCCTCCTCTTTTCCCATGTCTCTTTTATTAACCCGCCTGTGAGTGGAATTATAGTACGAGTCCCATGCTGTCATCTCTGGGGACTTCTTTTATTAAAACTCATATTAATCTGCTATGATTTTTTTTTTGCTACTGCTTTATTATAAGTCAGCAAAAGTCATTATTAACGGTTTGTATTTAATTTGCTATTTACTGAAAGTTCTCTCATGCCTGTGTGCTTACACTGGTACAGATATAAAAGCTGACTCAGTAGATCCACATGAGACCTGAATACACACTGTGTTTATGTATAGAGAGTTTGTGAAGAACGCTTGGGTGGACATTGAGAGATTCAAAGAGCAGAAAGACCGAGACCTTAGAGAAGCTCTCATCAGTTACGCTATCATGCAGATTAGCATGTGTAAAAAGGTAAGAGGTCATTTTATTGATTTAGTGTAACTTAATTTATAAAGGCATGATACCTTTATTGTACAGATCATTGCTTGTCTGCGTTGCACATAGGTTTAGATTTGACCGATATTTTAATTAGTCTTTGATAGATTATTTTTTGTACTTTATTGTGTAGCTGTATTAATTGATTATGCTGGGCTACTTTGGTAAATTGTCTGTATATTTATTTTATTGCATTAGTATTTGCCTATATTAATAAATGTTATATCTCTCTGTAATACTCATCTACGTTTTATAGATCTTTATGTATTAACATTGGCTGATAAACATGAAGAAAGATTTTGCCGTCAGTACACAATGCCTATATCAGTGCATCCCTAATTTAATATATTTTTTTAATATTTTATTTATATATATATGTTTCTTTCTCCATACCTGTTTTTATAGACTTCTCTGAGATTCTTCAATTTTTCTTTGCTATGTTTTATTTCTAACACTAAAGAGAGTTTTCCTCCTGAAATTCATGATAACTCCTCATAAGATAAGTACAAGCACTGAGAGGCAGTCAGACAGAAAGAGCTCTGAATGATTTTTGAGAGCTGTTGTTTTGCATTGCCTTTACACAGAAATGAACAAAGGCTAGCACTGATGTAGTTTAAAGGTCTAATCTTGAAGGATAAGTGGGAAGAAATGTAATGTGGTTTTCACCATCTTGCTGCAGCCAGACCACTGAGTTTTTTCCTTTTTGCCTGTAGGGAATTCAAGTGTGGAGTAATGCTAAAGAGTGCTTCAACAAGATGTGAGTTGTGCCCACACCCACCCAAACTTTCTCAGGGTGAGAGTGCTGGTCTAGCGTCAGTTTTTCACCTGAAATACCAGTATGGACCAAACTGATCACTCTTCCAAAGATGCTCTATACGTACGAGTCCTAAGCACAATCCCCGAGTCATTGGAAGAACCGTTGCCACCGAAGCACACCCATAATCTTGGCCTAGGGAACTGAACTTTTCTTCCGAATTCAGCATTTCTTCCACCACATCCATTTAAGGGCAACATTATCAAACCAGTCATTACAAATACTAAAATACTGCAGAGATACAAAAAAGATTGGAGGGATTCTTATTTTATTTGACTGGGCTGGATTGGATCACCTTTTTCATACTAAACGTTTAAACGGAAGCTTGTTTTGTGCTATCATGCATTATTAACATGAATGTTATTGATTAACGCCAATCCCGGAGAATGTGCCGAAGACCCTTTTCCCCTAAAATCGACATTTTCTTTTTGATAATGTATTACTTGCGCCTTTTCATGCTAAAATCATTCCTCTTTTGTATGTTTTATACTTCTTGAATACAGCAGAACTTGATCAATGATTTATCAATTAAAAAGAGAAAGCATTTTAATATCCAATAATGGCAGCAATTAATCAGCACCAGAAACACTTAAATGACTGGACGGCTTCTTCAAACCATTATGTTCTCCACAAGCATTTGGAACGCACTTCTTTTATTGAAACACGTGGACGTGTAAAATCACTTTATCATCTATACCAAGGACCTCAATGGCTGAAAGTGCTCTGGATGTAAAGCTCCCAGGCTTACTCACATCTGCTACAGCGGCGTTTACATGCTGACGTTCATCATAACATGTTGCATGCTCATCGTTAGCAGTGTCTGCACGCTCCGCTGTTTATAACCACTGACCCACTCCCTTTGGGGTTCAATTAAGTCTGTCGTTTATGCCTAATCCGAGACCTTGCGCTGCATATTTTCTTTGTGGCCTCAGCTTTCTTTATGAATGCCAGATTTGTCATTTCTGATGATGTGTGGGTGGGTCAGTGTTTTTATATAAATCTGACTGGACGAACAGGAAGGTCATACAGTAAAAGCAGGTTATAATAATTTCCTCATTTAACAGTTGTGTGTATAACCAAGCCTGGCCAGCCTCTGCTATTTGGGTAATTTTTTTTTCTTTGTGGAATTGGATTAAGATGACTTTTCACTACACGTATAAGAGCCAATTGTATTATAATTGCTGTTTAAAGATTTATTGTGCAAACACTAATAAATGTAGAATTTTCTAATATTTCATGTTGGAGTCTCTTTATCATTAACAAACAGATCGATAAAAAATGTCACTCTTTCATAAATACAATTTTAAAAATTTAAATAAAAGATTCAGATGAAGGCTGCCATCAAAAATTCTAGAAAATCTCTTAAGAGGACTGCAATCAAAACGTGGAGGGCAGAACAGAAGAATCAAACGAAACAGCATCAAATGAAAAAGCCTTAAGCTGCGTGTTGTTGGAAAACCTCACTGAGGACTGTTTTGAGGACATTGAGTTTGGGTTATTGAAGTGCAGTTATTTTAATGAAACTTGCTACTTTGCTTTGTCATGCTAACTCAGTTTATATTTGCTTTTATATATATGTATATAGATAATACTTTATCATTTCAAATATGAGCAATGTACACAACAGAATTTGCAGGAAATAACAAAATCATTCTGCTGTTGTTTGTTTTTAAAGAGGTGTTAAATAAATGCTGCCATCTTGTGTTGAAGTCATGTCATTACTGTATCTTCCCAAAGCTCTTTTGTATGATCTGCCGTGTGTGGAAAATACCATCCAAAAGAGCTGATGTAATGAGACCCCTGAACAAGAGAGTAGGGGAGGGGGAAATGCCTTCCCCTTAAACACATTGTTTTATAGATGTGCATTTATAGTGTAATCAGCATACAGTTTCGGGACAATATACAGAATGAGCAGCCATCCTCCCATGTCCTATACAACCCAAAATCAGAAAGAGTTGGGACAGTTTGAAAAATGAAGAAAAAAAAATCCATCTTTCTTTGAGGAACACCCAGAAAGAATCAACCGATAGGAATGAAGCTTGGTGGGTACATTGAGATACATGCGTATTATTCAAGTTACACGCCATGCATGTAACGTAAGCAAGGGCATGCTCTACCCGACTGACCCAAAAGCCATATTGTGGACATTTAGCGAGCAGCGATGCCCTCCATGAGTCATCCTGTTAGTGCCAGCACTATTGGCACACGGCTGCACAGCACAGGACTGCATGCATGGAGACCGTTATGACAACTGCACTTAAAACCACATCAACGTCTCGCCAGACTGTCCTGGAGTGACTCAGAACAGCAGCAGGTTATCTTCACTGACAAGTCCTGCTTTTGTCTTGGTGGAGACGGCCAACAAAAGCGGTTTGTTGTCACCCGTCACATGTCCAGAAGGCCTAGTTTCACTTCACCTCCACCCCGACCGCAAAATCTGCAGGAACTGTCACGACATCGTTTGAAACCTCCACAACTCCATGCCGAAATATCTGACATGTATAAGCAAACATGGTGGCCTGACACCATACTGAGACACTATTTCTGTATATGTAGCTCAGTAAATATTACCCATATCAGTCTAAATGTATCATCAGTTACTGTTCCTGGTAATCTTTATCTTCCTATGCAATAGCATTGCAATCCGACACTTTCATCTGGGTGGAACTACTTTTTGATGGTAAGTGTATTAAGAAATAACTAGTTAACCAGACGGCACATGAAATATCTTGGGCTCGTGCTCTCAAGTAAATGTAAAGCACACTGCTTTTTTAAAATGCATTTTTCATTCTGTCTCAACTTTTTCTGGCTTGGGGTTGTATGCATAGACTGTTCTACTGTCAACAAATTAGATCGTCTGACCTCAAGAGATTTCTAATGGAATAAATACTAGTGCCATTATCCAGATGTAATTTCACCATTACAAGCCATTCAGTAAATGTGTTGAGATGAAAACTGGTCCCATCATTCAATCAATAAAGAAATTAAGACAGGGCTATCTCAACCTGCGGAGCCTCTCCCCTCGTGTTAGCCCAACTGTGGTATTTTTCATGTAATATTTCTGCCCTAACTCAAGGCTGGCTTTAATGACTGAGGCTTTATTTAGTCATTTCTACAATATTGAGTCTCCGCAGGAGTCTTACAGTGGGGCTTCAAAATAGCTAAAAATAACATATTCCAATGTGCCAAGATACATGTTTACCAAAACATGCTGGAATGCCATTTTTCTAGGTGTACCCAGAACATTTATGACATTAAAACTGTTATTGAGAGAATGCTTGTAGGCCTAGGGGAAGAATGAGAAAAGCCAGAAATCCACATTACTGGAGCATCTCTGGAAGCCGATGACAGTACTGTACAAAACTCATGTTTTCCACACCTCCGAAGTTCAGTCTTGGAAGCTGGTTGCATTTAAAGTTTTAAGTACTTTGATGGTGGTCTACTAGGTCATGCACTGTTAGGAGTCGTTTTATTTTATTTTTTTTAAGTATTTTTTTGCACTCCAATATTGTAAACTTTTCTCCTCTCAGAAACATCTACTGACAAAATAATAACTTCTACTAAATGACATGAATTCTAATTTTCTTCTGTTACAAGAGACATTGGTAATATGTAAGGCCTTTCTGATGTGTTCATCTAATTAAAGCATACTCATTTGACAACCCTGTACTAGTGAGGATGTGGTGAAAAAAAACAAAACGAATTAATGAAGATTTCACCCCCTTTTATTTTAAATCAGACAAAACTAAAAAATACTTTTATAAGAATATGATCACAGTGGTGGTGAAGTGAACCAAACTTCTGAAGAGATTAATGAAAACTTTTTCACCTCTTTCATAGTTCAAGTGGTTTTATTTGTCATTTACATATTTAGTTTAAATCACCCCCAACAAAATCGCCGTTCCCCCACCAACCCGCTAAAAAATACACTATTATTTATATACAATTATATGACACATAACATCAACAGTATCAGACAATATACTATAAATACACACGACCATTACAAGCCAATAAACAATAAATACAAGGGAGGGGAAACAGTGCAGTTGGCCCCTAAGTAGTGGGAGCAGTAAGGTGCAGTTGTGCGTTTTTTGTATAAATGTAAACATTAGACACTGTAAACACTGTACTTTGGATTTAGCAGCAGAAAAGCTCCAGGTGAAATGGTTTGCTGCAAGGTGAAACTGTCCGAGCCGCTCCTGGTTAGCACCAACACTATATTGGGGTTGTAAACACTGTGGCTCCTGGTTCCTTCAGGATACATCATAATAAGAAAATCAGACTATTCTTATTAATGTGAACCACTTCACATTAAACCCCCCTGGATGACTAGGTTTACATCTCAAGCACACAGAAATTGGTGGTATTCCCCTTTAACCACCTCAGTCAGACATGCAGGTAATGCATACTAACATCATTAATTACTTAAAACCACACGTTATTATCTCAGATAAATGTTCTCCCATGTGTGTATAAGAACAGGGACCGAGGATAATCTGAAGAGCTCCTCTCTCCTCATGAAGACTTGGCAGTGGCAGACAGACACAGATTAGTCTGCATACAGACCTACAGTACAGTACAGCTGGAATGTGGCTACTAGCAGTGCTGCTAGCCCAGCTGCTCTCGGCCAGAGAAAACTTTTACAGGAAGATCATGACTACCGCTCTTACACCGCCACCGGTTCAGTGAAAAAACAAGTGAGGTACGTAACCGAGGCTTAGAAATTACCGACAGATCGTCTCCTGTACTGCGCTCACCGAGTCTCGGTGTGTGTGCTCGTGTTTCCCCCAAAAATAACAAAGTGCAAGTTGTCCGCGTTAGCTAAGCGAGCGCTAGCTGCCTGCCTGCTTGTTTTGATTTCCAGGGCCTGTAACAGAACCAGCGGCTAAGCTTAGCTTAGCCAGGGCGCTAATATCGGATGGTGATTACGCGTTAACAAACAGCTTCTTCACACGCTGCCGTCAGTAAATGGGCCTTATTAAGGGTAATTTCTGTGAACGTTGTTAGGGGTATCTGGCAGTGTCACGTATGTATATTCGCTGCTTGTTCTGCCTGTATAACCAGCTGTCTGGACATTCATCGTCGGAGGGAGAGCCGAGCGGAGTGGCTCCGTGTCTGCGAAGCCTTCAGCTCGCTGTGGTCGACTGCTAACCAGGTGCAGCTCGGACAGTTTCACCTCGCAACAAACCGTTTCACCTGGAGCTTTTCAGTCATTCTCTGCTATGTTAGCTTCCTGTCTAGCTAGCAACAAAACTTGCTAGGTTAGGCCACCGTGAACGGACACTGTCAGTCCCCAAATCCTTGACAGGCTATTTGGTTTTATGTTAAGTTGCTCTAAATGTTTACAAGGCCCCATAATACGATACAATGTATGCTGCGCGGCTTCAGACCCAATTTTCATGTTTCTAACTGTCATTGCTTTAGAGTTTATTATTTTATATCAAATCCCAGGTAAACTAAACAGCTGAAAGTTCCACTTTTACCCTGTGGATCTGTTAGCTAGGCTACCAGTAGCCTTCCAGCCCTGTCGCAGGACTGCATATGTTTAATATGTTTACACAAGATCCACAACAAGTTTAGGCCTAAAATTGAACGCCAGTAGACCCAGCATATATTTAGCCAATTTTTATCAAGGTTTTATTTTATTTATTTATTTTTTTTGTGCTGGTTTATTTTTGACTATCACATTGTGTTTCACTGTGCTTCAACCTTCAGTTGGGCTGACAGAGGAGTCCTATCCTTTGGGCTACTGGAGGGGCTCCTGTCAAGAATACTCAACAGGTCAATGACTGTAACCCCTATTCCTGGAGAATAGCCACAACTGGGTATCTTACAAGGATGAATATCGATGATAAGCTTGAGGGAATCCTGATTAGATGTGGCACCTCGACGGGCCTACACCACTCAACAAGAGCCTTGGCACCCTCTGGGATGGACAGAAGAGGAGGAGGCTTGGATATGTCACTTGGGGAAAAGAGCTTGGCTAATCAACCCCTCCTTGCAGAAGATGATGATGACGATGATGAAGAGGAGGAAGAAGAGGAGGATGATGATGACGAAGACCTGGCCGGAGGGACTTTGACCTCACATGACCTCATCTCTCACGACGAGCTGATGGTTCATGAGGAGACTGTGAAGAATGACGCAGAGGAAGACCCAGACTTCTCCCAGCGACTCTCGAATAAGCTACCGTACACACTTCACATGCCTGTGAGTTCACTCTGCTTTTTACTGAGCTATTTATGTGACAGCAAGCAAGGCGTGTGCTAGATGACACCAGGAAGATATGACTGGAATATTGGATGATTGTATCTTCATGTTGCCTTAAAAACAACAGTGTCCTACTGCAGTGTTTCCCAACCCTGGTCCTGGAGGCACCCAGCCCTGCCCATTTTAGTGGATTCCCTGGTTTAACTCTGCTGGTCACACCCCCTGCAACTCTGAAAGGGCTTGTTACTGAGCTGATAAGTTGTGTCAGGTGTGTTGTGAGCAGGGAAAGCACTAAAATGTGCAGGGCATTTCTCTCCGAGACCAGGATTAAAAAAACTCTGTCCTACAGTATAATGTGTCTTTTGAAGTGTGTCAGGTGTCAGTGATCTGTGTTGGTCATGCCAGTCTGGAGCATGGCTTTGTATATGTCTGGAAAGCCAAAAAATAATTGAGTATAACTGAACTAATTTATATACTTCATCAGGTAAATATTAAACAGGAAGTAAAGCTGTCAGACTCACTCGTTCTCAGCAAGAAGGAGAAGAAACCAGGCAGGGATCTTGTAGAATGCCCGAAAAAGAAGAAGAGAAAGCAGCGCTCACCTGCAAAGGTAGCAACATGGGTACATGTTCAGCCATGAGAGAAATTAATCTGATTGCTTTATGGCATGGGCTTCTGTGGTTAAAACATTTGTGTGGACATTTCTGTTTGTGAAGGTTGTAGGGGAATAAAAATGAAAATTTTAATTAGGTTGAAGTGTAAGATCTAATCTAAGAAGAATAGCACTTAAGCTTTATTCTTTTTAGAATTCTAGTGTTGAGAAGGTAGAGGATGAAACAAATATGAATTTGCTTTTTTATTGCCACTAAATAACATTATTACCCCGTTAGATTCTCACCATTAATGAGGATGGATCACTGGGACATCAAAGTCCAAAGTCTCATATTTGTGAGCACTGCAATGCTGCTTTCCGAACAAATTACCATCTACAGAGACACGTCTTCATTCATACGGGTAACATAAGCTCTTGTATACATAGTAAGCTTGTTCAGTAAGAATTGACTTGACATTTATGTTTTGATTTTTTATTCCTTCTGCCCATTTCCTTCTAAAACAGGAGAAAAACCTTTCCAGTGCAGTCAATGTGACATGCGTTTCATTCAAAAGTACCTTTTGCAGAGGCATGAGAAAATTCACACAGGTAAATTATTTTTGAACTATTGACATGTCTGCCTTTAGCAAACTTTGGACAAGCCCCTTGTAAATGAATGATGATGATTAGGTGGAGGTGACTAAAGTTTCTTTAAGGCTTTAACCAACTTTCATCCTATAGGAGAAAAGCCTTTTCGCTGTGATGAATGTGGAATGAGATTCATTCAGAAGTATCATATGGAGAGACATAAAAGGACACACAGTGGGGAAAAGCCCTATCAGTGTGATTACTGCCACCAGGTTAGAATATGTAATTTCAATATTTCTTGTCATGTCTCAAAGTTACTCAGTACTGTCATATCATACAGCACATTGCACTTTTTAAAGCCTCTTTAAATTCTGATTATTTCGCTTTTTTAATAGTGTTGACTTTTTATTGTTTTAAAGAATGCATGTGATTGATGTGGGCTAATGTTGCTAAATGTATCGATTTCATTTTATTTTTAGTACTTCTCCAGAACTGATCGAGTCCTGAAGCATAGACGGATGTGCCATGAAAACAAGGAGAGAAAAGCCCATAAAGCAGCTGCCAAAGATGGACTTCTACGCAACACGGAAACACTGGGGTTCTCCTTCTCTTCCAAGGAGTGTACCCTACCCAAGAAAAAACGTCAGAAGTCCACGGATAAAAACTGCACCTTGACCACAAACGCTGCTGTGGCAGACAAAGTAGTGGAGGAAGGCGGTGAGGAGAAGACCGAGGATAGACTTGCCAAGAATGAATGTCTTCCCCTCTATGCTGTGGCCACCAAGGTAAAGGATGAGTATGTAGTGGCAGAATATTCTGTTGAGCTCCCGGATTCTTCTCCAGGAAACAGACACCTTATGGGGGAGGTGTCATCCGATGAGATCATCACTCCTCCAAAGTTGGTGCTGAAGAAGATTGCCAACAAGAAAAGCATTAAGCAGCAGCCCTTGGAACAGCCCCAGACACTTTCTCCCTTGTCTTCATTTGAGGAAGGAAAAGTCACAAGATACACATTTGAGATTGTGGATAACAAGGGTCTACTGGATGTAGAGCCAAGCTCTGATTTGGAGAGTGTTGATCCCCTCCATGGTGGGCCAGCGAAGCCTGCTGGGAGCAGCACAAACTATGATGATGCCATGCAGTTTCTTAAAAAGAAGCGTTACCTCCAGGCAACCACAACTAATAACAACCGAGACTATGCCCTGAATGTGAGTAGCATCTCCACACAGCCCTCCATCACTCAGGCAGCCACTGTCATAGACGAGACTGTTCCAGCCACAATCCTCTCCGAGACTCAAACTCTGAACGTGGAAATCAAGGCAAGTAACGAGAAGAACGTCTTCCCAGACGAAGTCCTGCAGTCGCTTTTGGACCACTACTCCAATAAGACCAATGGGCAGCCAGAAATCAGTTTCAGTGTAGCAGACACAGAGGTAACCTCCAGCATCTCTATCAATTCGTCTGATGTTTCCGAGAGCAGCTCTACTGAGTCCTTGGGGACCAGCTCCCAAGCGCCCCCTGCAGAGAAAGCAAGCCTTCTTCAGGAGTACTCAAAGTTTCTCCAGCAAGCGTTAGAGAGAACCAGTCAGAATGACAGCTACCTGAATAACCAGAGTCTTACATTTGTGACTGATGGTGCCGGCCTTGCAGGGCAGCCCTTGTTTGCAGCAGACAAGCAGTTCACTTCTCCGAGTCGGTTTAGATCCGGCATGAACTCCCCTCTGAGATCAACCTTGGAGAAACCTCACTTTGGTCTATTAGTAGACTCTCAACACTCTTACTCATTTTCAGGGGATGAGACTAACCCCTCTTCAGTGTCACCAACTGAGGATTTTCTAGAGCAGGTGTCGTCCCCCAAAAAGACAGACGCTCAGGGCATCACCCAAACATTTCAGATAGCCACTTTTGACCAGAACTTCCGATCTCAGTTCCAGACATCCCGGTCTGGACTGTCTTCGCAGTTTAATGTTGCCAATGGACAGGTCGGCCTAAGAAGTCATGCTGGAACAGACTTCCCTGAGTTCCAACTTGTTAATGTTACTGAGACCAGAACTCAAATGACCTCATCCCCAGATGCTACAAGCAGCCAAACGTTTGGCTAAAAAGAAAGCTATTTAAAATTTCAGTCATTTTTAAAGCACTTTATACTTCTGGTCTCTGGTTTCTGCAAATATTAGCACCTCCTCAGATGTTGGTCTCTGTACAAGCATTTGACAGTTTTATTAATCAGTCACAGGTGGGAATCATCTTGGCAAGTAGATTTTGTTTTGCAGGACATTTTGTTCTTTTTCATGTAATTATACTTGTTCATGTATTGTTATTCTATACATGTAATTCAAAGGCACTTTTCTTCATTCTTTTTGATTATTTTTTTCTTAATTCAATTTCAATAAGCATACAGTACATCTGCAACACTGATTGCACAAGCAGTCTCTCAGAGAGAGTGTTTACCTTGATCAAAGGTACCGGCAGACAAACGCTTACATTTGAAATGGCCTAAATTCATAATTTTATATAACAGAATTATATAACCAAGATATTTTTGCACATTATTCTGAAGGTGAAATATTAAATCAGAAGAAAGCTCTTGCAGTACAATTAAATGGGTACATCCAGGATAATCTGTGTATTTGTACATAGTTGATTAATACCAAGTATATCTTTGTACAAAAAACAAGGAAACTCATGCCAATGAGACTTGTACTGTATCCATCCATGGAATTTATAATTGAGGATAGGGCAAGTTATCACAGCACATGGGTACTGTAGAAGATATTTGCATGGACAGTTAAAATGGTTTAGACACTTTCCAAAATCTATTAAGAGGAACTGAGTGAAATACAGTTGCTTACATTGGGACATCATACCTCAAAAACTTCATAAAGACAGTTGAATGGATAAAGGTGTAATGATTTGTAAGCGCATTTCAGCAGTGTCTTTAAAGTTCAATTTTGGTTTTGAGAGGTGTATGATGCAGGCCTTACGCAGTTTTTTTTTTCTTTTGCATGTAGTGCCTTTTTGTGTGCAAGTTTGAATATTCAAAACATTCCTTTTTAAACTGCCTTTTTGTCTTTTTTGCTTTTTGGTTTTGAAGTGACAATGAAAGCAAAGAGACTATAAACTAGATTTAGCTGTTAGCCCAGTAAACGTGCACTTAGGCCTTGTAGGCAAAAATCCACTGCTTTGTGTAATAGGTTTTACATTCTGAATGACAAAGTTATTAATCATTTTTTGAAGCACCTTTTACCCCATCATTACAATGATGTAGACATTTTACATGATTTTTCAGTCGGCCATGTCTTTTAATAACATGGCATTTTGTTTTTGGTAGTTGTCGAGTAAAATTTTGTTTTGATCATATTTCTTATGAACTAAAAGATGCATTTTCTGTGTCTAGTTGGAATGGGTTGAAGTGCATGATATAGATCATTGGTACAGCTGCATTTATATGGTATTGGTAATGATGGTTATGTTTGTTCAACATCTTCAGTGTTGATCTAAGAAGTAATCATGTACATGAAATGCCTTTGTTGTTTATAATTTGTTTTGTTTGCGCGCTCATGGGAACGTCTTAACCAGGTTCATAAAAGGCTGTACATCACCTGGATTCTGCTTTTTTCTTTCTTGTGGGTCTGTAGTAGTATCATGCCAAACTACAGAATACGTGTGAAACTGCAGTGTAAGCTCATTGTAAATCAGTACGACCCATTTACAATCAGGGACAGATACTTGTTCTAAATTGCTGTTCCTCTTCTTAATTCATTGTAAACATTCCTACATTTTACTGTCATTAGACATCTGTTGTGTACTGTTGTAAATAAGTTGTATATTTTAAAATGTACATTTGGTCCTGTGTATGTTAGGGGTGAGATGGGGAAGTTTGGGATCTCTTTGAATTTTTACATGAATGTACTCTGTCGATTCAGTCAGCATAATCCTGTTGGTTCTGGCTCCACTGAGCACAGCTCATGTTTCTGTTGACTCATAGTGATTGGGTTCCTCTCTTTCTCTCTCTCTCTTTTTTCTGAAGTTGAAATACCACTTTAGTTAGAGAAGCATATTTTGAAGTCTTTAAAGTCTATATCTGTACTTGTACCTATTTAAGAGCTGATTGAATTTTCCACTGGAAGCAGTTATTTATGAAATCACTCAGCAGATATGAGCGTAAGTCAGCTTGGTTCATCAGATCAACAGCCAGAATACCAATAAGTGCCCCTTAAATGTCAAAAGGTGTTGGATAAGATGGATTGAAATGGCTTTGTTGATCATTTCTCAAAAACAGGCATACGCAACTATTGTCACGCATCCCCTCTCTTTATTTGGCTTCTGAAAATTGGAGTCATGTGAGCAGTTTTATTAATGGATTTATGGTTTTCCTTGTTTAGAGTTAAACAGTGACAACTTCTTAATATCTTAACTGTTTCAGACACTTAACTTTTTTTTTCCAGGGGGATTCGAGTCCATTTTTTTTGTACACTGGTTCTATTTTTATATGTAATGTATGCATTTATCGTAGCCAAATGATTTCCATAGAATACCATTACTTTTATGCAATACTATGTGTAAGATGTGGAAAAAAAAAAAAAAAAAGATTGGATTGGTTTTCCTGTGTGCTATGTCCTTTCAAATACAACAACAAAAGGACTCTTGGCTTCTTTTTTGTTTGTTTTTCTTTTTCTTTAGTTTATCTTTTGCTTTTCTCATCCACAAACTGTTATCCTTTTTGTAATTATGGTTTAGTAATTAATATTCATGTTCATGTTTAGTTTGATGGTATTGCAGGGCTGCACATATGGCTTATGTCAATAGGCAGTGTCAATAGAGGCTTTCCTTAGGTCAACCTATCTGAATACCAGTGTGTACACATGAGGCTAATGCAGAACTCAGCAGAGAAGTATCCATACAGATAAATACTGTTACCTGGAGTCAGATAACACCTGAAGGTTCACTGTAGCACGACATTTTCTTGATGTGTTGCTCAGGGGTGACGTTTCCCCTTTACAGGATAGTTCGCGTGATTAGGTGTGGTGAACAGTGAGTGCTAACTAGGGAAATCACTCAGGTAGCTAACAGCAGGTCCCTTGGTTTCGTTAGCATGAATACAGGCGGCCCATGGTTGTTCATTCTCGCTTTGGGGGAAACAGCTCAAGAGCTAACAGTCCCAGAGGCCTTAGCCACTTCACGCCAGTCTGTTTGTGAACACACCTTTACAAAACATTTGTTTAATGGCGGCCTGCTAACGCACACGTAGCATTAGAGTCAGATATTCAGGGAGGCCCAAGGTTATTAAGGCTAACACTGAAGCTAAAACCAGTTTGGAACAGAAACGGTAAAAGGTATTCTGTGTCTCTTTTTTTAATAGGGTAAAATACACACTTGTTTTTGGTTATAGTGTGACGTGCAAACGTGTTTAGAAGCGGAATATCTGGAGTTGGCTTTGTATTTCTCCGTTCCACCTTAAATGGGCAGCAGATACCATTTAGCCATTTAAGGTGGAACGGGGA
Source organism: Prochilodus magdalenae (assembly GCA_024036415.1). Lineage (NCBI taxonomy): Eukaryota > Metazoa > Chordata > Actinopteri > Characiformes > Prochilodontidae > Prochilodus > Prochilodus magdalenae. The sequence continues at coordinate 160,409 of JAMWET010005546.1, forward strand.
AAATCGAACAAGAATCTGGTCAGTACGAAGCCAGTTTACCTTGTCTTCGTTTAAGGCCATGGATTAATGCCTCCATATGTAGGAGTGTACAAAAATGTACTGAATTACCGAAATAGACCGTTTCTGTTGAGTGGAGTTGAATATTAAACATTGTAAAACTCCAGTTATAGTGACCGAAAAAGCCACGTTTATTTTAGTTATTCATTTATTTATTCCCCATGGGGATTAACAGGTTTTCAAGTCTTTACGTTTGGTCACGTGCGCACCTGCCCGAGTGGCGCGCCCGCACACACGTCGCGCATCCGGGAGCCAGAGGCAGAAGACCGAGAGAGCGCGCGAGCCACTGTGGACTTGATGTAGACCAGCATTTAAAGGTATTTCCTGAATATAATTTACCAGCTGGACTCCAGTGGGGTCAGTTTACCGAGCTGTAGTCGCTTTATCGAAGGAAACGGACGCCTGTTGACAAGTCTGGTAAAAGTTGCTCATGTGATTTGGTGTACAGTAAGTTCAGTGTTTTTTGTTGTTGTTAGTTTTTTAAAATGGTGCGCTGTTTTAAAGCGAAATAACCATTTCATTAGGCAGAATCGTCTAAGATCTAAACTGACTCATTTAGGTTTGATGCTCCGTTTTAGAGAAACCTGGAAAGGCAGAACTGTTCACAGTGGTGGTGATAGGAACCAGACGTGTGAAGACTTTAATATCTCTGAAAGTTCTCTCACAGAAAGTTTACATAAAATGGACAGCTATATGCTGCCGGATATCTGGCGTAATATTTGATGATAGTTTTCTGAAGTTTCATCCTAAATGTGTTTTTAATCTAATGTGTTGTGGAGTCCGTGCATGTGGAGTCCGCCTCCCCTCCTTCCCTCCTTCATGTTGCTCCACTGGACGCCTGTATAGTAAATAAGGCTCCATTTGGCTTGTAGACATTGTGGACCCCTGGTTCCTATCAGCACGCCTTTAAAGACATCAGTTACTATGAGTTTATATCAACCAATCTGAGTGACAGTGGCACACTAGGACTACATCTCAAAGATTGTTTATTAATGGCAATTTAACGGTCTGGGCTGCATTTCAAGTGGCTGTGGTGGTATAGAGCGTTCTCTTTTGGTTAATTAATAGTTTTAATACTTAACTAATTACCTGTAGGCATCTTGGCAGAAGGTTATTTCAGCATGTCCATTTCCAGGCTATAAATAGTCTGTAAAGTACATGATTTAGTTGTGATTCAGTGAAATGTGTACTTTTTCACAGAATTTAATCAGTATGTGAAAAACCTGCGTACTATCAGTAGTGCCACAGGTTGTTGGCAGACTCCTATCGTTGATCACAGACCACAGTGGCACTGTTAAAGGGGAATTCCACGATTTTTCAAAATTGCAGAATTATTTAGTCCCTGAAATGTAAAGAGATGCATTCACTGGGCTTATGGTTTGTGTAGTGGTTAATTTGTAGAGAAACTTACAGTGAAGGTGTCTACAGCACAAGTATGGCCATTTTCTGTTTACTATCCAACCAGCCCTAAATGGTCAACTGTGACTGAAACACAAGCACCATCAAACAGCTGTGATTTGCTTTGGCACATACCAGAAAAGTTTATGGATGTAGGCCACATCAATGTTCAGCCATTTATGCATCAAAAAAATTGCACAGTTCTGAGGAGAATTTCCTGTAGACTGGGTTTTTAGCCACTGCTGGTAGACCCCAATGACTGTGTAGTCCCATACACCTGCAAATTTTGTGACTTCCTTCACACTGTGGCCTTTAGCCGTCCAAATGCAGTGACTCCTGCATTTGGATGTGCAAGCCAATCATTAACATCTGCTTTGAACACATTTTCCACACATCAAATAAGACATTCACTGCGCTGTACAAGCACTTATCTATCTTTGTATCCCGTCACTCACACCCCACAGCTATTAATAGCCCCATCATCCTTGTCCACTGCCATCTGCAGGAACCTGAAGTTACTACCATTTTAAACGTGCAAGGTGATCAATGTTTTTTGTTGGGTGAGCTTATATTTTAAGCCAAAACCTTATCACATGCCTGTCATGTCTCAAACATCAGGCAGCATATATCTAACTGTATCATGTAATAACTTGAGGGAGATTTCAGAGGCAGTAAACACTTCATACATCTGGTTCCTGTCACCACCATTGTGAGCACTTCTGAAACATGTAAAAAAATTTTTTTTTTTTTGTAATCAAGGACTTCCCCTTTAAACCTGTAGTGATTGTATTGGGGTGGGCAGTTTGAGCATCAGTAGCATGATAAGTTACATCACTGCATCTTTTTCTTAGTATATGGTGGACATTGTCAGTACTTAAACTATACACCAAACCTGTATAATCTGGTTTACTGCAGAATGCCATGTACAATGCAGAACACAAATGCTTGTAATCATTGTATTTGTGTTTTTGACGCACTACTGGTTCTTTTTTTGTCTTAACTAAATAAAGAAAATTCTATTATGATCCTGGCCTTTATCATGTCCTGAAGCATTGTGATGCTATATTTTTGCCATATTGCCCACCTCTAAATTGCATCCTAACTCCACTTTGCCTGGGGGGTCCTGGATTCTCTCAGTGTCTTCCTTATGCTGTCTAGTGAGTCCCCCCCCCCCTATTAATGTTGCTCGCTGGGGGTCTGGATCCAGATTTCTGCAAAGTGCTTTTTAACAATATCTGTGTTCAAAGGTGCAGTGGAAAATAACTTGAGACTTGTGTCGAGATGTATGGCAAACACTTTGGGGTAACATTTGTTTCTCTGCACTTGCAGCCAGTGATACAATCAGGCATCCACCTGGACCACCCAGTCTTTCTCATGAGGTCTGAGGTCTTGGAACAGGAAGCAACATGAACACACACGTTCAAGAGTTATTCCATGAAAATGCCCAGGTAGAGTTTTCTTACCGAGTTATTTATTTTTCTTTAAAAAAATGTACGGGCTATACCACATGACTTGTGTTGGTAGTTAGGTATAGAATGTGCTCCTTTGATCTGTGGTCATAGATCTTGGGTCTGTGCCTCGTTTTTCATGCAGGGCTCTCAGATGCATGCCCAGCCATGGTGGAAGGTGAAGCTGTTTGTGTGGGAGCCGGTCCTCTTTGGCACCTGGGATGGTGTCTTCACCACATGCATGATTAACATTTTTGGAGTCGTTCTCTTTCTTCGAACTGGTTGGCTTGTGGTAAGTAACAAGACAGTAGTGTTTTTCTCATTTGGTACAGCAGTGCATGGCCACTGCATGGTGTTAATGTGCTACATACCTATGAAATGCTTTTAGGTGATTTAAATTGTAATCAATCAGTTCTAATTTACTTGGGTAGAATGGGTCTACTTCATATTACTAGTAAAAGCTAGCAAAATGGCTGTTTTGGCTAAATCACGACTAACTCTAGTATTTTTTTCCCCCTATTTTTAGGGTAACACTGGGGTGTTGCTGGGAATGCTTTTGGTATCACTGGTGGTCCAGGTTGCTCTGGTGACAGTCATGTCAGGTATTGGGGTTTGCGAGCGCTGTAGTGTTGGCAGTGGGGGTGTTTATTCAATGATCTCTACGGTTCTCGGAGGAAGAGTTGGAGGCACTGTTGGCCTACTATATGTGTTCGGACAGGTAAGAAGATGCACGTCCCTCATCGTCGTCTGTGAGCAAAAATATCTGCTCTTAACCCAGCATGATCTTTTTCTGCACTCCCTCTCAGTGTGTGGCTGGAGCGATGTACATCACTGGCTTTGCAGAGTCCATAGCTGATGTCCTAAACGTGCAGAGTGTGTGGGCAGTCAGAGGGATTTCTGTGGCCGTCCTACTGGGGCTGCTGGGGATCAACTTGGCTGGTGTGAAATGGATTGTCCGGTTGCAGCTGATCTTGCTGGCTATCCTGGCAGTGTCCACTCTGGACTTTGTCATTGGAACCTTTAGCCATTTGGATCCAGGTATGTGATCAAATGCTGAGCAGAACACTGAGTTTGATTGTCTTGCAGATCTTTGTTGTATATAAGCAACAATTAAAGAGGAATGTTTACAGAACATTCGGTATTCAGTATGTGTCACTGGGGATGAGGGATTCAGTAGTTAATTTTGAGCCCCATTTTTCCGATGAGAAACTGAGAGTAGCATCTTTTTATTAACCTTTTTTTTTTTATTAAGTCATTAAGCCAGAACGTAATCAGTTCATCTTAAAGTGTTTTGCTGCATGTCTTATAAGTGCAAATGGAAATATTTTTTGGTGTTTTCTCATGTTCTTATTTTGGTCTGCCTCTTAGCATTGTGGACCTAAATTGCCAGAGTTGTGTTGTCTTTCACTGATTTGTCCTGCAGGTGTCAGTGTATAATTGCTGGAGCATTTTTTTACATTCCTTTCTTTTTAAACTTAATTCTCATCAGTAATCAGTAGTATTATAGAAGGTAGAATTATTCAGTTTGAAATCTCAAACCAATGTCTGTATATATTTGGACAATTTTACTATGTGTTGGTTCTCCAGCACATTATATTTTACTGTATCGGTAAAATTCGCTTTAAGAATGTGTATGTCCAAATCGAGTAAACTACGCAAGACTTGGAGCCAAATGTGTTCACACTCTTCTCAATAAAGGAACATAAACTGACAGAAAGGTTAAATAAGGTTAATATAATAAAAAATATATAGATGTTTAACTATCCTACAAATGCGTCAAAATATCTCGAGTATTGCAGGAACCAAAAACACATAAATACCACAATATATAGGCATAATATTGCCCAAAATCTATGTTTTTAAATATCTAACTTTTTAAAATGTAGAATACAGTATTCCTAAGCATCTTTAAAGCTAACCCTAGTATTGCAATGTCTAGTTATTATTTTTTAAATTATTTTTAGTTATTTTACTTGATTTTAATATTTTACTTTTATTGCTTGATTTCTTGTTAAGAATGATATTTATCCTAAAGGTAACTTAATTATTGACACACCTTAATGTTAAGATGTTACTTGTAATTTGATGAATGTCTTAACTGTAGCATTTTAAAATTCCAGCATTAATTTCACACAAACAGAATGCATGTATTTTTAATATTTAATAGCCATCTGATGTGATTTTTGTTTCTTCTTATTATTTTTTTTTATTTATTTGATCTTTTTTTATATAAATTCCCTCACAGGAAGTTATTACATTAGGTGGTTATTAATGTGTTACCTGATGTGTTTTATGATGGTTTAGTATATTTTTCAGCAATGACCCATTTCACATTGAGAAAAAAAATTGCGCCATTCACTTTTTCCCCAAGTATGCCATAAGTGTATGAGATTGCCAGTTGGGTCTCTGTATACCTCTGGCACGTAAAGGGAGTGGGTTTAGACTTGATAGACCACCCTCCGTCCTGTGTGATGTTTACTTAGAAGTCTTGTGTGCTGTTGTGTGTTGAAGGAAGGGGCTGGGGCCAGTCTGTGCTTTCACACTGGCCCTTCAGGAAGTCCATCCCAACTCTTCCTGTTCTCCTGATTACTGATTTCCTGTCCAGAGTGGAGAAAAGACTTCCATAAGGATGATTTCTCTCTCTCTGTCTCTCTCTCTCTCTCGCTCGCTCTCGCTTTCTACTTCAGTGAAAGTTGATCAGTAGGATTTCAAAATGACAAGAGGGGATTTAAAGCACTGCTGAAATCCTGTGAAACATTATCCCTTTGACTACCGTTGCTGCTGTTGCACCCCCCCGCATGTGTATGTCCTACATGTCTGGTTAACTTCTTTAGGATCTGGGCCTTGGTCCAGGTTTGTAGTTTGGGTTGGTATGGGAAGTAGAAGTTCCTGGCTTGTCCAGGTTTTTCCAATTAGAGCTTGTGGTAGCAGAATGATATCACTGCTGGCATATTGCCACTGGGTTCCATAGCACTCGGTGGGCGCCACATGGGCGGCTTACCTGACTGTGGCAGGAAAAGGGGGCTGCCACGCAGATGTGTTTACAGTTTGATAATGCTGCTAATCAGACAGTCAAGGCCGGCTTTACCAGCATGGACACAACTGAGTAACTTTCTACAGAGAAACTGCATCTCTCTCATATGCACTGGGTGGCCTTAAACTGTGAAAATCAATCTTCATCTTATTAAAAGCTCTGCGACAGTAATTCGGTAAAGGTGAGGGTAGAAAGTCCCTGTGTGAGGGTAGAAAGAGCTTATCCTGCTACCTGCACTTAACGACTTACAGCCACACTTATGTTGAATCATTCTTAAAATGTTATGGCTGGAAAACATGAGGAAGTTATGAGCGATATCCTCCTGAGATTTCCTCTCGATTTCATACCATTGCAATGAGCGCAATTGTTCTCTAGGCCAGATTGGGCGGGGGGAGTTGAGGGGGGAAGCTTAGTTTAATATGCTCTCACACTTTCTCTCCTGTTCTGTGTGTGTTTAATGACTTAAACTGGACATTTCTTAATGTATTTACAGTATTTTATTTCTTCCTCTTGTGCTTCCATTTAGCATGCAACAACTCCCACAGTACAGTCAATGAGCCTATTACTGACCTTCATAAAAAAGAAGAATGTGGATTGTTCTACAAAAGACTCTTTACACTGGATATGTTATCGCATTTCATGACTGACAGTAATTTCTGTCCAGTGTGTTAAATGGTAAATTTATTCTGCAATGATACATGCAAGACCCTCGATTGCAACGCCCCACATTGGGCAGGAAACTCGTATGCGCTCATGGTTTTGGGTTTAGGGTGTTAACTGGGCTCACCCACATATTTGGCCTGGGACAAAAGAACAGGCAGGAAGTAGATCAGAGCACTTTGCTTGAAGCCTCCACATCACTTCCTTGTCCACGACTTCAGTTGAGAAGGGCACTCACTATAAATAGCTATATGTGCAGTCTGCTCAGAAGATGTCAGGGAGGGTTGTATTAACATATCTATCTCTGCTGTGTGTGTGTGTGTGTGTGTGTGTGTGTGTGTGTGTGTGTGTGTGTGTGTGTGTGTGTGTGTGTGTGTGTGCGCGCATCTGTGCGTGTGCTGTGAGAGATAGTGGTGTAATGAGTATATAATGTTGGGTGGGTGGGTGGTTATGTTTTTTCCTCGTAATATAATTATATGTATTCGTGTGTACTACTGTACAAATGAGTTTTGTTAATGTGGCCATTAAGTTGGTTATTTCATTGTTTAGATTTAACAAAGTTACACAGAAGCCTGAACATCTAAATATTGGTTACACTGGTTAGTATGGTCACATTGGTTAGTTATTAATGTGTCCACTCTTTTTACAGCTTCCTTTCTTTTTTTGGGAGAAATGCTTTTCTGCAGAGAAGTTGGTTACAATTTCTGCCTCTTATGATTAAAGTAACACTAAACAGTTTCAGTGATGTTGAGGTCTGGACTGTCTGGGGTGGTCTGACAGTTGTTCTGAGAGCACCAGCATCATCTTTGTATAAATTGCAAATGTTAATATTTTTTCATCATGTCTATGTTGCTCAGTAATTACCCAACCCTGTGTAATTTACAGATCGTGAAGCAAAAGTGGAGCTTTATTCGAACAATTGTTCTCTAGGCCAGATTGTGTGGGGAAAGTTTGGGGGGGGTGGGGGGGACAGTAGAAAAGCTTTACTGTATGTACAAGTGAAGGATCTTGAATAAAATCCCATTACGAATATCTCCTAAACGTTTAAAAGCTTCTCCTTAGTGGTCAAACTAACTCTTTGTTTATGGGTACCTTAAGTTTAGGATATATCGCCTTGTGGCATACACAGTACATTTATTGTAGGGGCATTTCGACCATTTTCACGTCTGCGTAGTAGCTATTTTAATCATCACTACAAAAATACCCTATAGAACGAATTTTATAGTACATACGAATATAGGTCATATTATAGCTATTAGGCAATAATATGGCCATGGAAGTGATAACGCTCCCTAGATTGTAGATTATTTTCCATCTGCTGTTTTCAGTTTTTGCCAGATTTACTAAGCTGTAATTTACTTGCCAGAAGTATTCAGATGAATGAGCTTGCCTGTGTTAGCAAGTCCTCTTAGAAAGACTGATGAGTTGTCCTAGTCAAAACAGACACACTTCACTCTTTTTCTGTTCTTTTCTTTTTGCCTTTATTTATTTGCTCCACAGCAGCTGTGAAACATAATACTATAATAAGGTATACTACTTGCTACTGTTGAAACTGGTTGGGAAAACGACAATGAGATTCTGGTATTTTGAGCTGAAAATGGGCTGAACTGGAGAGAAATAAGCTCCAGGAATGCAGTGTTTTGTTTTCATGTTTGCAAGTGGTAGTTGAATGTGTCTACAGAATAAAGAGTACAGAAGAACTGTGACCACAAGCACAGGGCTGGATCACGAACTATCTGTGTCTCTCTCTCTCTCTTTCACTCTCTTACCCTCTCACTCGCTCGCTTTTTCTTTTTGTCGCTTTCTTTTTCTCTCTCCCTCCTACTAAGAGCTGTGACTTGGAAGGCTAGGAACAGGCAGGGCTTCTGAAAGGGTGGTGACTTCCTTTTGGAAAAACATGTCATTAATCCAAGAGAACGCATTCTTTCCCATCACAAGATAACCGAGAGGGAAATGGTTCACGCTCTCACATAGCCAAGCTCTCGCTGTCTGTGTGAGAGTGCATAACTTACACAGGTGAAGTATCTCAAGACTTGTCCATTTGAACTGCTCTGCTCCATTTTAACTTTGAGGCCATCTTCAGTTCTCTACTTTTCTCCTGCACACATATCTAATGACAAGTTGCTGATTCATTCTATGTTCTTAGCATAAAGGGTTGCCTTAGCAATAGCAGAGCCATTTAATATTAATTAGAGCTGTTTATGAAGGTTCGGTCATGGAGCTTAAAAGATCCAAAGAGCTGCCTGTCTATATCCAGTGGCCCTATTTTTTTTATTTAACTTTGGTATTTGCAGTCGAAGTCATTTGTTACTTTTCAGTGTATATATATTGTCACTGAAAATGAAGAAAGCCCTCATTAGCAATCAAAACAAACCCATCAGACAGAGAGCGGAATATTAGGGCTGATCAACCTGACCTAGAATCATGTGAGGATACTGAGACAATATTTGAAGCAGCTGATCATAATCCTAAGCATTTGTAAAGCATGTTGGAGGTAGTGTTATGGTTTGGGCATGTTTGGCTGTCGCTGAAATTGGTTCCCTTATACGTATTGATTATGTAACTGCTAACAGCAGGATGAATTCTGAAATATATAGATCTATACTATATGCTCAGCCAAATCGGCCAAATACTTCCAAACTAACTTAATGGCTGTTTACAATGCAGACAGATGCTTGACCAAGGCATACTGTAAAAGCAGCTGAAGACTCCAAAGAAGTGGAATGTTGTGCCTCAGACCAGTTGCACATGCTTTCCTCATACTGAAGGTAAAAGAGCCCAAAACAGGCAGGAACAGAAGACCTTGCAGAGCAACCGGGGGAAGTTCAGTACAATGTTTAAGTTCCAGACTTCCGGGTGTTACCTGCTAAGAATTTGTGACCAAGTATTAAATATTATAATTAGTTTGGTGGGTCCAATTACGTTTGAGCTTCCTAAGCTTGGGGGTTGGGTATAGCGATGTTTGTAATTGCTACATCATTCGCCTCATGTGGATGTAAGCCTTGGATTAAGGGTGAAAGCCTGCACTTTAAAAGCGTAAAGATTATTTGATTTCATTCACTATGTCCTGCAGTAGAAAGTGAACATAGCAACAACTTCATTGATGTCTAAATATTTATGAACTGACTGTATGCTTCAGAGAAGAAAAGCTTTTAGCACGACATCAAACTGACACTTAGAGTACTGTGAAGCACTGGGGCCATTTTTCTTGGTGTTGTTGAGGAGTCTGTTTATTGATGGGATCATGAACTCTGCAAAGAAAACACAAACCTTTTTAAAAGAATCACCTAAAATAAAAAATAATTAAACCTTTTGGTTTTATAATCCGTTTTTATTTTCCTACCACGACAATTTCAATTTCAAGGATGAAACATCCAAACACTTTAGGACCTCTGTATATGACCATCACCTTTACTACTTTTAAATAACCCACTCTTTTCTTCTAAAATATGATCTTATTATAGCTTTGCATAATAATGTGTCCCATGCTAAAGAGATTTAATATTAATGCTTCAACTTAAGGTTTCATATCATCATCATCATCATCATCATCATCATCGTCGTCGTCATCAAGATCATCATCCTTCATTGTGGACACAACAGTGGTCATGAAAGTGCTATTATATGTCCCACCACCACCGTTTCTCCAGCGCCTGTTTGTGGCCTGTGCACATGCCCAGAATTCAATCCAGTATTCACTCTGTCATGTTCACAGTGCAGGCTTATTGAACTTGGCTCTTGTTTCTCAATGTTGGGCTCAGCCCTGTTCTTGCATGCATCTTGGCTGTGGCTTCTACAGCCCCCAAACCCCCCTGACACTTACATAAGACCCTTGGATGGTCAGCCGCAGACATTCAGGGCCCTGCCCAAGTGGTCAGAGGAGTGCAGCCTTCAGCTGTTCAGAAATATTTTACACCATAAACAGATGAATCTACAGCATATATAAAGGGCTCCAGAGAACCTTCCCTTTTACTTTAGCATGTAAAGGATGTAATGGTACCACTGTGTGATACAGTAGTGTCTGTCATAACCCCAGTACTTCTCGGAGTAAGCAGGCACTGATGTCCAAAAACAAAATCATGTGCAGCTGCAGAATGTCGGTAAAGAGGATGTTTTATTTTCAGAACCCAGCGGAAAAGAAAATTTTTAAGTTTTTTTTTTTTTTTTTTTTGCAGAAAATGTTATACCTTGATATTCACGTGCTTGATCACCCTAGATCACCATTTAATCATCTCAAGTTTTAGTGCAGAGATATCTTTGAAATATTATTTTTTTGAAAGATATGAGCTTTCAGACAAACACCATTGTTAACCATGTTTTGTATAATAGTCTAGACCTCTGGCACACACCGCTTAATGTTTCAGGATGTAATTATTGTAAATATTAGTGATCATGGTTTAATGCTGACATTGTTCTGGCTTGGATGTGTATTTTCAGAGCACGGATTTGTTGGCTACACAGAGGAGCTTTTGAAGAGTAATACTCTGCCAGACTACACACCTGGAGAGACTTTCTTCACAGTGTTTGGAGTTTTCTTTCCAGCTGCTACAGGTGACTGTTTCACTCAGTAATGCAATCAGTGCATTTACTAACACATTACAGATAGTGAGAAGTCTTAATGATGGAAGAGACTGCAGTACAACTTAGTTTTTTCCTCCTTCCTTAAGTGGCATTTATGTGCTCAAGGGGGGTAATTCTGCCACATTACTCAGGAAATAGCAGCAGGTCCTGGTTTCCTCTGCTGTCTCTGCATTCATGTCTTGTTACAAATGTCATCATATACAAGTACCAGTGATGATGTATGTTTTTTTTTTTTCTTCGGTGAGCAGACTCATTGACTCTAAAGAGATTTCCTTTGGAAACAACAATTTAAAAAAAAAAAAAAAAGCAAAACCAGTATCAAACAAATATGAGCCTGGTTTTAATTATTATCTTAGTCTGGCATTGTTTGATTTCTCTGTGCTGAGTGTAGGAGTGATGGCAGGGTTCAACATGAGCTCAGATCTTCAAAAGCCAGAACAGAACATCCCTGTGGGCACCCTGGCAGCTATCTTCACCTCGTATGTATCCGACCCCACCTCTTGCCAGACTACAAGCCATAAGAGACTGCATGTGATTTTAATAGTTATATAGTTGTTGTCCAGTGTAATGTACCTCTTCTGACCTCTTCTTAAGCTATACGGACAATCATGTCTGCATATTTGAGTCAGCTGATCCAGGAAAAGTTTTTGCCCTTCATCATGTGATTATATCACATGACAAAGCACTTGTATCCTGATAAGACCCCTGATTAAAAAAAAGGGGGCCTGTATAGTTCTTCCATGTTACACAGTCCATTTTGATATATCCTAAAAGAGGTTTTATTGTGGCATTTTGCAGGTGGTTCCTGTATCTCGTCTTTGTGTTCTTGCTGGGAGCCATCTGCACCAGAGAGGCTCTGCGCTCTGATTTCTTAATAGCGGAAACGGTAAAGTGCCTAGGGTCACTTTTGAGGTCACTCTATAGCGTTGCAACCTACAGAATGAATGTTACCCATTGAAGGAATCACCAGGTGGTGGCCCAGGACGTAGTCTGCATATTTTGGGGTTTCCCTGCACTTCTGTCCAGCATGTAGTGCTGAGTCATGTATTTTGAAGCAGGGGAAAGCAAACAAACACACGAGCACATGGTGCATAGTGCTACTTTGCTTTTCAGAACAAATGCACTGAAGGTATATCGGGGAGTCTGAGTATAATTATACCATGGCACAGTTTTAGCTTTTTGGTTATGTGTAGAGATGAGATGCCTGCATTGGTGTATTTATGGCTATAGCAATGCACTATTCACTATACTTTAAACTAAAGTGTAGAATGTCAGTTTTAGCTTAAGTGTATCTGCATCTACTATGTATTGTGGCGGCCTGTGTTTAGCTGCTAGTCAGCCGTAAGGAGGAAAAGGGGAGGGAATCTTCCTTCAGTAAAAACAATTTGCACCTCTCCACATAGACAAGTCAGATAAAACAGACATCAGAACAGAACTGCAGGTTTTATTAATTAAAAAGTCATGTGCAACTGCTATACTGCAAATTTCTCCACTCTGGGATCAATAAAGGATTATCTTATCTTAAAAAAAAATAGGGGAAAAGTTTACCACTAAAACATGCTGAGCATGGCCAAGTGTGTCCTGCCCTAGTGGAGCTCAATCCCTTAGAAGAGCCTATTAATAAACTGTGCTAGTAGCGAGTGTAAACGTGTTCAGATATGCTTATGGACAGTGACATCAGAACATGTTAAAGCAGCTGAAATCAGAAGAAAAACAGTTGAATGCTCGTGCCTGGCCACCTACCTTACAATTTTCACTAGAGCCAAGCATCTCACTTGTGTTTGTAGCAGGCTACAGAGGCAAAAAACTAGACGGAGCAGAAAAGCATGGGTGCTACTATTATCTGGGTGTATCTGCCAGTACAATAGCTGGGTCTTCCACGTGTATTTAATTCTATTTTATAGGATAGAAATTTCAGCTCTGAGGAAGATCTGAGTTTGTACTGCTTCATTGCTGTT
>JAMWET010005547.1:0-7500 GCA_024036415.1 Prochilodus magdalenae
TTCATTTTCTTGATGCGTTATATCTTCTGTCTGCGAGGGGGGTCACGACTTGATAATGTAGGTCATAGCCCGATCGGATCTCCCAAATATTCACTACATCTTTATTACTAATGCCTATCTCTTTCCCCTCTGGGTACATCTTTCTTTTTCCTAATCGTTAGTGCATGTATGATTGACGTGTGGTATACAAGAACAGTTATCGCTGTCAAATGACCTGAGCGTTGTGAAAGATGTAATGTCCCTCATTGTGCATTATCATATTTTATGGCCCATTGTGGGGGGAACTCATGATTTCATGACTGCGAGAGTATAAGAAGCCACTTTATCTTGGGGCCGGGAGTCGTGTGTACACGTGGGGACTCAAAGTGACAGTGACGCGGACGATGAGATTTTCGCTTGAATACAGCCATGGTTGAACCTAGCACGTCACGGGGGGCGAAGTCGAGACGAGATCAATACATTATTACAGGGTTTAATGTAGCGGAATTCCGTAACTGGATCACGGTAACACGACGGCTCGGTTCACAGGGTGTTCCATGACACAGCATTGGACGTAACCTAGAAGGGGCAATTCACGCATGCTCCAAAATTAGGACAAGAGGAAGCTGGTTCTTGGTGGGGAGATACACATGCAAGAGGAAACTAGGTTGCAACAGAAATGGATAACGACCATTGGTGGACATGGAGAAAAAAGGACCTCAGAAGGGACCCCGAAGTGGTGCGGATACTGATAGAAGAACATGAGCTTGCTGGTATGTGTCAGCTCATGAAATGACTACCCATGAGAGTTCGCATCTAGGGGAGGGTAAGGGGGGGCGAGAGGCAATCATTAGTACAGGATCATTCTAGTTGGTGTGCGCTTGGGGGAGGGAATGGGATAGGAGAGGGGAAGAGGTCGGGGCCTGTTGAATATAGTATGACCTTGGGGTTGCTTCAGGTGAGTATATGATCTGAAAGCGTTTATGGAGCCGACGGGTGTTCCAAAGGGGGGAAGGGGATCCCGGATCCCGTACCGAAAAAGAAAAAAAAAAAAATAAATAAGAAGGGCACGCGAAACGTGGACTAAAGGTGGCCGTGAAAAAACGCTGTTGCAAGGAGTGAGAAATCAGGGGGAGAACATACTGTTGCTCGGGGCAGAAGGCAAAACAAGGGGATAGAATAAAGTATGGGTAGGAGGATTAGAATAGGAATTAGGAGTAGGATGAAGATAGGGGGGATTAGGAGGGACGGACTATGATAGGGGGGGGTGAGTGTTATAGATGACTTAAGAGTATGTGATAGAAGTATGATAGATAGATAATTAGAGTAGATATGATAGATGTCTGAGAAATTCTGAGGACATGATACATAGCTCCAAGAGGGCTAAACAACGTAACTCCCCTAGTTGTCATGGTGTCAGTGGACCAACTACAAAAGACACCTCGATCGCTTGTCTTTTGCAGTATGTGGCTGAATAATGTGTTGGTGAGGACCGGGAGTAGGTTGAAGTTAGGCAGAGAGTAGCTGCCCATTGTTATGGTGTTCCTTGGGGCATTGTCTGTGGATGCGGTGGATACTCATAGATCATGTATCTGGATGATATGGTCAGTTCATAAACAGGATTAGTAACCGCGCGGTGTACGGTGGTTAGGTGCCCAAAGAACCAACCTGATAATTGTTAAAGAAATCGGTTTCCAAATAATTGCTCAGGTTCTAGAAGTGGGGTGCAAAATAAAACGTTTGTATTAGGGAAACCGAGGCAGATATCCCAAGCGCAGGAGTCCTCTTACAGGAGGGGGGGGGGCGGAGGAACTGTAGACAGGGCAGGAAACAGATGCCAGGTTCAAATGTATTAGTTTTTTTTAAGAAAAACATTGCAGATTCGTGTACTGTGCATGAGAGGCTCGGGAGAGAGTGAACCGTTATTATTTATGCAGGAACAACGGGGGGGTGAGCGGGAGAAAGATTGTATTGGCCCAAGGACCGTGTTGTCAATAGCCGGTTCGTAGGGTTCGAGGAGAGGGGAGGAGTAGCTCGGGATCTGTAAACGCCCGTGTTGATTAGGTGAGGCTGGGAACCACGAGCTTCCTGTCTGGCAGGATCTGCATATCGAGAAAAGAAAATTGGTAACAGACTTTTGGCCGAAAGTGTGCGCATGGGGAGGGTTGGGTCAGCCTCTTTGCCCCTATTGGGGGGTCAACCCACCGTGAATCAGGTAGGGACTGTAATTATTAGTATAAATCGGGAGGAGGCCATGATGGAAGGGGCCACGGTGCCAAGGTTCTTGTTGCGTTCTCGCGCCAGTGAGATACATATTCAGCACTCTTGTGGTTGATGCAGAGTCAGCATTGCAAAACAGAAGGCCTTAGTCACAGCAAACAGATTCAAGGGCAATAGCGCGCCACTTGGCACGGGCACTAGAGCAGATCATTATTGCCTAGTGGGGGGTCCTTTGCATAATTGATGACTATTGGGACGAGGTGCGCATCGCACAGTGGCAAACAGGTGGCCAATTACTCTGAGGGACTGATACCTCGCTGGTGGGTGGATCGTAAGCAGCCAATTAATTCGAGAAGCGGGAGCGTAGATTGAGGGTTTACTGTGGCAGGGTTATTGTGGGCAACTTCAGTGATAAAAATTAAGGCGAGTATGGTGGGGGTCACACACTCTCACAGTCCTCTCATTTGACCTATGGAGGATAATAAAAATGATGCAGAAGAGGTTAGAAAAATTGCTCGGGTAAGCTGATATAAACAAAGGCTATTCAGTGGGATTTTTGAGTATTTTATAAAAAGGACGTTAATCTGTTGTCCATGGACTGATAAAAACACTTGGGGGGTTTCCCCCGGGCCCCCCCCGCCCCCCCCCACCCCCCCCCCCAGGAACGAAAGGTGCAGATATGAAAAAAAAACCACTACGTTAGGGGGTTGTGCGAGAATCGAAGCAAAAGTGGAATTTGCATAGTGGATAGTCTCATGGGGTGGGGGCACGAGGGGAGCGTGCATGGGAACGCATGGTTGGGGCGTGTTGCAGAATATGAGAAATAGAACATAGTCTGTGATAGCGTAGAAACTCACAATACGGGACTTATTTCTGGTCCGCAGTGCGAGCAAAAGTCCTTTGTCAGGGGTCCGTTCTGTGTTAATGTTGAGTTTTATGTTTAAACTGAATCACTACCGTTTTAATTCATGATGGGCGGTTGGGGGTGGGGGTGATGTGGGGAGGGTCAAGGAGGGCGATACGGGTGTGGGATGGGGGTGGGGGGGAAAGTAGGGGGCGCCTGACAGAAGTTCCTTTAAACGTTTTGTGGTCCCTGGCCGCGAATGTTTAATCGCGCACCAGGTAATTTGATTCCCGAAGTACCTAAGTGCGAGTCGGCTTCGGTGCTTGAGTTATCTATAGTCATATTAATTTTTTTCAGTGCTGTCGTATTGGAGATAAGTTCTAGTCTTGTTCTTGTTGTGAAAACAATGACATTTCTTTTCACCTCAGATGCATTAATGCGCTTCCAACGGTTATTAGAGTTAAGTTACTGCTTTATCAAAATATGGGTGTTAGCCTTCAGCACTTATCTTTGCACAACTGATCCTCTTCATTACACACTTGCTTATTTTGTTATTTTCCTTGCGATGTGCAACTAGTCTATTCTTATATCTTAGAACCCGAGTGTTCCCCGAAAGACCATATTCCTTGCAGCTCCTGTAAAAAGTTCACTTTCGTATAAATTTCAACATTGACATTTTGTTTCATTGTTGTGGTCTTTGAAATGCACCATGTATATGAGCATAATTCACAACTAATGACAAAATTCCTTTTGCTGCTTCTAAGAACACCCATAATACGTTGGAAATGGTCAGTAAGTCCACAAGAGTTTGACGAGCTGCTTCGGCTATATGAGGCAAAAAAACAAATAATAAGTAAGTCATAGTTCTAAGATCCTTGGACAAAAAAATGAGTCCAACGCTTTCTGTAAGAACGTATGGGAAAGACTGGGCCTAACTAGCAGGTGTGTATACCCTCCTCCACAAACGCATGGATAACAGCCTGTGATCTCCTTAATTTTTTGCATGGACTAGGCACATTCGTTTCTGGATTGCCGGCCACACGTCAGTGTTCCAGGAAGGGCCAGTCTTCCGGACCTCATCAAGTAGAATAGGTACAGTTGGGCCAAATTTGGTTGGATGGGGCACACTGTTTCTGGAGGGGACATGTATTCCTTAGAGGTCTGGGTTATTTTTAGCCACGGGTGCTGGTCGAAAAACCCGTGAAGATGTACACATTCCATGAGGCGACGACCTGCAAATTCAGCTACTTCCTTCACACATTGTGACCTTTGGCAGCATCGATATCCACTGCTGCCACATGGAACTCCTTTATTAACATCTCTTCGGGCGATGCTTGTGGCAACCCCTTTTCTACACATTGAACAAGACTGTTCACTGCACTGTGTACCACCCTCCATTCATCTTCATAATCTAGCCTGAATCACGTGTTCACTCTCGATCAGGTCGCCCACTGTATTTATAGCCCCACCAGTCCTCATTCACAGCCAGGGTGCCATTTGTCCATGGAAGACCTATAGAAGAGTGTAGTCTATCAGCCATCTTAAAGGGCAGAAGTGAAATCTTTTTTGTTTTTTCACGGTTGTGATTCATGTCCAGGATTGAAAAAAGAGGTGTGCATCTGGTCCCACTTCAGGAAATTGAAAAAACAACGCACCCCTCCTTCACCTCCTCTCCCTGCTGTGTATATATGCATATTCTGGCGTTCCCTCTGTTTTTGTATACTCTGTAAATAGTAATCACCGTAATGTGCGGGCAACGTAGCACTGCAACCATGCTATTTAACAAGCTTACACCGTCAAGGGAACAACACTGGACATTACACTGCAAATCAAAGTACCCAACATTGATGGCATTTATGTAGAAATCAGTGTTGCTTAAATCTCCGGAGCTATCTCATTTAGCGATACCTGCCCTGTATCTTTGAGCGCCATTAATCCCTAATGAACCTGAGATTCCGCATCACCTTTGACCTTGGATTCATGACGATGCGACTTCCTTTTTGAAGTCTGAGTCATAGAGGGGATTTGGGGTTTTTGTGTTTGTAATTTTTACTTTTTTATGCTGCATCATTACATGATAACAACAACGTTCCACTCAACACTGCCGTGATGACCGTTCAACAGACGAGGATGAGTCTTCCTTGACTTCATAGCTCTTACTTTTAACTGTTAGTGCAGCTCTTATATGGAACAAGGGCCAACCAGTCTCGTAGTCTGTAGTCCACGTAAAATGGACATAAACTTAACAACCCGCAGAGAACCTACAGATGAGAAGGAGGTTCCATCTTGGTCCCATGTCTAAAGTCGGGCCATACAGACTTTTTAAGAGAAGCCACCACAACAATGGTCAGCTGTCTTGCAAATGCTGTAATACACTACAGTTCCTTATATACATCGAACTTAATAAGTCATTTATATCAAACACAGCAGTATTATAGTTTATTGTGCGGGTGCATTTTAGATGGAAAATTATTCTGTATATATATTGTTTGATGTCTGTCTGTTTGTACATAATTTATACCCCTCTATCTAAAGTATGATCAGTTATCACGGAGTAAAACCTGTTTTCAGCAACAAGGAGATATTTTTACATGGCAGGAAGAATAACCATCAAGTTGAAAAGTGCAAAAATGTAAACATACATCATTTGAAAGTGCATGATGCAAGTATAGACCTAGTTGATCAGAATGCATTTAGTCAATGCTGTACGTGTTTGCAGTAGAAACTATAGACAATAAGAACAGTACAGTGAAAAAAAAGAAGGAAAGAAAATATCAGTGTTTATAGTAAACACAAAGCTCAAGTTACTCACGGTGTAAAATACTAGACACTTTAAAAAAACAATTCTAATGCAAGATGTGAAAAACAGGCAAGCTCTTAATCCAGACTGAAAAAGCACCTGTCTGACCCAACAGCCACGTTTGCAGACATCTAGCAAACAGTGATACCCTCCATGAGTCATGCTGTTAGTGGCAGGACCATTGGCAGGCGGCTGCATGATGCAGGACGACATGCATGCAGACCATTACAATGACTGCCCTTAACACCACGCCAACATCACCAAAGACTGCAATAGTGTCGACTGTCATGACTTAGAATGTCAGCGGGTCATCTTCAGTGATAAGCCCCACTTTTATAGTGCTATTTGCAGGAGCCTGATGAGTCTACCATCTTAAACATGCAACACGACTTATTTTTTTGTCCAGTAAGGTTAATAACCAATAATATCTATCTATCTATCTATCTATCTATCTATCTATCTATCTATCTATCTATGTTGCTTAAATCTCATTAGCATCTGCCTGTAGCTTTGAAGCATCATTAGTCTGTATAAACACTGGAGATCCGCATCACCTTTGACCTTGGATTCAGGACGAGGCTTCTTTTTTAAAGTCTGGGTCATAGAGGATGTAATTACATTTTTATGCTGGATCATTAATGATGGTGGTGGATTACTTGCTATGGGTAGAGACGATCAACTGATGTGTCGGAGGCACCACCGTGGTCAGTGCCGAGGTGAACGGTTTGTTGTCATGTGTCCAGAAGCCTTGCATCACTCTCACCTCCACCCATACCGCAAAATCTGCAGGAGCCCGTGTGAAAATATTTAAAGATGCATGAGATAGAATTATCACAGGACATGCCATTAGGAACAACTCTACAACTTCATATCGAGAGGTCTGGCTAGCACGTTGCCGATTAGCAACAGTACTGAGAGACACTACGTCGTTGTATATGTGTAAGCTCATAGTCAATAAATATTGTCCATATCAGTCTAAATTTATCAACATTTATGTTCCTTCATGGTAATCTTTATCTTCCCAATAGCAAACTTCAGTCCTTCTGGGTCAGAAACTGTTCTTTTGACAATGAGTGCAATTAATCTGCAGTGGATTACTTTTTGTGTAACTACCGCCCAACACTCGCCTAATGACAAAAGCTGCTAGGGTGCAAGATTTCCCAGAACAGATTGTTTGGGAGTAAGATGAAGTATGTTAACACAGTAGGCGGAGAACAGGAGAACTTCATATGAAAGCAGCAGGCTAGAGTTCAGGCACAACAGGACTTGTGTGAGCTCATGCTTGGTATTTCATTCAAGCTATTTTCTTCTGATGATGCCCCTTGACGTTAGCCAGGCGCTAGTCACCGTGCAGCTGGAGGCCTATTTGTTAATAATAGGGAATCGCCCTGCTCGGGAGCATAATGAACTGCGTGAAGGGAAGTGATCAGTGAGATCCATCTCCCATATGGTGATTTAATATAATCCTACAGTGTCTGTTTTTCTTTAATCTGCATTCCTCCATGCCCTATTGGGAATTGCTCAGTAGTACAAACATGATGAGTCCCTTGACAATCCGGCTCCGAGACCTGTGTTTGAATCTGCATGTTCGGGAATGGGAAACAGAGGCTTCTGTGACTTATGGTGTTGAATGGCAGATGGAAAGTTGAGGCTTTGT
>JAMWET010005547.1:12500-21042 GCA_024036415.1 Prochilodus magdalenae
AAATGTAGTCGTGAACTTAATAAATTCAATTTTAAAAATATTAACTGTAAGCGGTTTTCTATTATATTTATTTTCCTGGATTAAGAATTACGCATTAGATCCATCCATAAAGTGAAACCCAATACGTGGAACACCACTTTGGCCACACGCTTGTAGCACGCATGCTAGGGGGCTCCAAGCACACTTGCCCGGAGCAGTCAGGGGTAAAAAAAGACCCCTATGCATATGGGTCCGGCCGAGCAGTTGCTCCGGGTTTAGGTGCCTTGCTCAAGGGCACTTCAGTCCATGTCACCGTCAGTTCAGTCCATCTTGTCGCAATCTAACCAGCCCACCACTGTGGGAACATCTCACAAAGTTGGTTTTCCTGACCTCCAGGCCCAGGGGGAATGTTTTGTGACTTGAGTTTAAAGCATGGTTATTCACTGTGACTCTTATTGTTGACATAAATCATGTGTTCTAAATCAAGCTGTACAGCCCGGTCAGTCTTCACCTCAACTGCACCTTCTTACGCTAGTGTTTCATGAATGGCCCATTGCTAATTAAGGTCCCATACCATAATAAACATTTGATGTTTGTTTTTTCTCTGTAAAGGGAGATGCCAGCTATCCATGGGCCGGTAAGCCTCAGATAAATACCACACACTATAAATCTGAAATATTACTTCACTTCACATCACTTTGGGATGCATGCAAATATCTGATGATTTATGTATCTCATTGGGGAATTCAACACACTTTGGTGAAAAATTGGTTGAGTAGTAGGGAAGTTACAGCTTATTAAATCATGAGTTACTCCCATTTATCAAAGTACTTTGTTTCCAAGCAAATCTGGCTGTGTCAGTATGGTGGACATGCAGATGCATCTTCTACAATATTTACAGTCAGGTATCATGAAGAGCACATGCAAATTATATGAAGGAGCCGGCAGAAGTAAGAAAAAAAAATTAAAAAGTATGTTTTGAATGCAGCACACAACCTTTATACTGCTCTCTTAGAATCTGTACATCCCAGAAAATACTAATAATAATAAAAAAAAAAAAAAAAAAAAAAAAATATATATATATATATATATATATATATATATATATATATATATATATATATATCTCACTGGCGTATGTAAATCATTGGCTGTTTATTTCTTTCCTTGAAATTTGCCCTTTTTTCTGCTTCACGCTGTATACCTCTCCACTCTACCCCTGCTAAATTTCACACATGCTCAGCCCATTAGCTTCATCATGCTGGTGTATTGTGTGGATCTGGAGTAGGCTGAGCCTTAGGCATCAATATCATGGATTACTCTTTCTGGAAAAGACCTTTTGAATTTTCCTTTTTATCTGAAATAATAACACTGCATGGACAAAGCTGGGCATTCTGATTGGGCCTATCAGGCTGTTCAAATTCCTGCTGTGAGCACCAGCTATCCAGTCCAGGAATAAAATCAATGGTCACAGCATATTCAGGGCAGGTCTAATCTATTATTTGGACAATAGTACATGTATATTTGAAAACTCTCTCTTTTCTGCTTTCTGTGAAGGAGAATACGCTACATTGATGTTATTCTGCCTCCATCCCAGTTCTCACCCACAGCGCTTGTGGCAGCAGAAAGTCAGCAGTTCAATCAAGGTGTAAAAGAAGAGCAACTGAAATTTCTATTGACTTCCCAAATCAGTTCATTCTCTCAGAATCTTTATTAAATGAAATCACACTATAGTCTCTGTCTATTCAAATGGGCTAAAGGTTTCACCTCATAGCTCACTGTATGACCATTTCTACAGCCTTCTTTTCTCTAGCCCCTGCAATCTTCCCCCAGTAACTGCTCTTCAGCTTTGGAAACAAATGATTACATATGTACAGCACCCAGCTAAAGTCAAATGTTGCCAAGACATCCATTAAATAAGTTTTCTCAATGATCCTGGATGAGATATGAGAAAAAAAAAGGAGTAAAAAGTTAAAAAAAAAGGACATTAACAGTTGTTTCCGTTACTTTTGCAATTTAAATGAAGAAGCTTTGGGTGTTCTAAGAGCAATAGACTGATCACCCCAGAATCCAGACCTCCACATCACTGAATGTTTTTATTATCTGGAGGAGCAACCCATCTCTGAAAAAACACCCCTGCACATTTATTTGAAAAACTCAAACCAAAGCTGTTGGTGTGGTTTGTGGGGCTCAGCAGATAACACCACCACTAACTATGTAGTGCTACGCCATAGTGAGTCCCAGAGCAAAACTCTTAACACCACGTTAGCCTACCTGTAGTACACATAACCTTGTAAGTTGCTCTGGATAAGAGAGTCAGCTAAATGGCATAAATGCAAGTGTAAAGTGATGAACGGAAGTTGTAGTTAAGGTAAATGCTGGACACAGTAAAAGCAAGCTTCTGTGTAACTGTCTGATTAATATATGGTTACTGTGTTGCTCTGGATGCTGAAAAACCTGAAAAGCTAGGTGGGCGTTTTGACTAGAAGTTAAAAAAAAAGAAGATTGTCTTTGATTTTATTCTCTTGGCCATAAAGTCTCATCTTTCTAATGACTTCCAGTGAGAGCAACAATAGCTGCATGTATGCAGCAATGAGTGTATACAGTCATATACAAGAGTTGGTCAGATTACATTTTGTTGACATAACACACATTATTTAATGCATTTATAGCAAGACTTGGTTTGATTCCCGGCCAGGGTGTCCAGGATCCTTTCTGTGTGAAGGTGCATGTCCTCCCACAGACCAAAGACATGCAGTCAGGTGAACTGGAGATGTTACATGATCTCTTGTCCAGGGTGTTTCCTGTCTTCTGCCCATTAAATGCTGGAAAAAGCTCCATGACACCAAAGCCACTTAGAAGACAAGTAGATAATAATAATAATAATAATAAAATAAACAACAACAACGACTTTTGTAACAGTTGTGTCATGTTAGAGTTTGTTTTACTTTTTACAATATGCCAAACCCAGCAAACAAACTGAAATGCTGTGTGTTATTTTACTTAAATTTGCAGGAAAAATAAAAAGCAGGGTGTAAACACATTAACAAATAAAACATTATTTAAAGTAAAATCTTGACAATCTCATGACACATTTAAACAAACACATAAATCTATGTGGAGCACACTAGAATTGCAGACAGACATCTAGTTTATATATAAGGAGAACTGTAGACATCAGTTATATCTGGAGGTCAGAACGTCCTTCTCAGTCATCTGGACTAACACCTATAGAAGACCTGTGGCATGGACCTTGGAATCTGCAGGACCTGGAGAGCTTTCATGTGTCCATTAATTGCCACACATTCCCCAATTCCTTTAAGTTGTATAGAAGAGGAGCTGTTATTTTCTCAAAGGCATTTGCACAAAGTATTAAATGAGGGGGAATCAACCATTGTGGCACACAAATTTGAGAAACCCATTATTTTATGATTACAGTCTGTTTTGCTTATTTCTGCCAGAGGTGCCAATATGTGTGGAGGAAACTGTAAGTTTGTACCCTGGGGAGAAACGTGCTTACCTTACTCTCTCTTACAAAACATACATTTGTCCAGAGGTGTTCAAAACATTTGCATACGACTGTATAATATATACTCCTCCGTGATTGTAAGCCCTGCGCTTTCATTCATATACAGCCTGAGAATTTCTTATTGCAGTGGAGGCTGCTTGGGGAGCTGAAGCTTCCAACTTTGTTATTGCTTTTGTTAGTTTGCATGTTTCTCATTAGTTTTTCCGTTGAGGACTGTAAATTTATGAGGCAAGTTAAATCTGTATTTAAATGGAATGTCAATGCTGAATCTATAGCATATTTAAGATACTTATGGAACTCTGGAGGAGTGGGCACGAGACATCTTCATGGGAAGTGTGTAATGCTTCACGTCATAAACTAACAATTATAGGAGGAAGATAGTTCAGTATTCCCAGCATTGGCATCTTGCCAAAGGCTGTGAGGAAGACGATGCTGGAAAATAAAAAAAGAAAAAAAAAGAAAGAAAGAGAGAGACCAAGCCAGAGACCAAGGTAAGTCTTGAAATGGCTTTTACTCATGTGGCAAGAGCTAAAAGAGATAAAAGGATGCAAAGGAATTTCAGGGCTAACAGAAAAAACATTGACATTGATCTGCTAACAACCATGAGCAGCTCCCACAGTTTCCTCATCCACCACCCAGACACAGGTGGGCACCTTTATTACACACTCCTGTCTCTGCTTGGACCATTTACAGGCACTCAGCAGAAGGAAATTTGGTGTGTTAGTGTCCATTACGCAACATGCCATGATAGCCAGCCACTGTCGCTCTCAGTTGCTGTGGTGTTGTGAACGAGAACCTGGAATGCTACACACTGGAACTTTATGAACTTCAGCGACAAATCCTGGTTCTGTTTGGGATCTGACAACAGTTGGGTTAAAGGCCTGTGAGCACTTCAATCCTGTCTTTGCTGTGGCTTGTCACACTGCACCATCTGCTGATGTAGTGATCTGGGGAACCATTGCATACGACAGTCTAGTATTGATACAAGGGACACTAACAAATTAGCGTGCAGGACATCCTCCTCCAACATGTGTTGCATCTCATTGCTGGGCTTCCAACTGGCATTTGTCAACAGAATAATGCTCGCCCACACACAACCTCAGCAACCTGTGAGTGTGCAGGATTTATAGATCCAGCTGCAACAGCTGTGGGCAAATGTGCAATCATATCTCATCTTGTATCCAGGCTAGAATTGGCCCAACAGTGTAGATGGCCAAACCTTTGATCAGTCATTTTTCAGTCTCTACCTTGTAAGTGCACATGGATCCTTCTCTTCTGATGTTGTCTTTGTTAGTTTTGTGCTGAATTCCAAATCCCTGGTAGAAACTGATTCCCCTTCTTATGCATGAGCGTCCCGCAGACATATGGCTTCTACAGCCAGTGGTAGATGAGATACACAAACCATGCACTTGAGTTCAAAGTAGAGATACCCAAGGTAAAAGATTCCTCCAGTAAAAGTAGGAGCTCCTCCCTTTGGACCTCCACTGGAGTAACAGTACAAAAGTCTTTACCTTCAAATGTACTTAAGTAGGAAGAGTAAAAGTAGCATGATTTATTATGGCTCTAATTATGGTCCTATTATAGTTTCTGGAACACGACTCTTAGGTCAGTTTAGGTGAAGAGACTCTAGTGTCACTCTCAGTCCACCAGTCTCTTAATAGCAGGTCTAATAGAATTAGTCTGACACTGATGTCTATTCAAATGAACATTACACTAAAGGAGACAGTGGACAGTTTCCATTAGGTGGAACCAAGCTCTGTCCAACAGTTCAAAACAAAGTGACTGCTGTACCCTAGTAGGCTGGCTCACTTGAGGTTTGATGTTATGGTATTATGCACACAGAAGCCAAAAGGAAGGACAGATTTGGGCATAATGTAGTAAATAGTGAGAAGCAGGGAGATATCTGATGTTGAATTGTAGTGGTAGTAAAAAGTCTCCCAGAATGGAAACACTTCACTACAGCTACACCAACACAGTACAGCAACCAATTACAATTACCTCATTACTGATCAGCACTGGATATGAATTACACGTGTGATTTTGGTTTTACATTTAAACACCTGCATGATCCATGGGCATGTTTAATAGAAGTTAGATTCAGTATACATCAACAGACGTAGAGCTATCTGTGAGTGGGGTGTAAGAACAATTTGTTTGTATGACAGTGTAACTATCACCTTGACTTATTATAAAGTTTAGGGGTTACCTTTATAGTCCAAGGACACACTGCTTACAATTAAAGCTAATACAAACAAACAAACAAACAAACAAACACACAAAACACAATAGACCCTGTTTAACCTGCCATCCAAAAAAGCTTTATATATTTAAATGCACCTGCCAAAACATACACCATTCGTGATCCACAACCAGAACCCTCACACAATCAAATTTGAACAAATTTAACGCTAATTAACACAAATTTAGCCTCTCCCAGTTTCCCCAAAGCCCAAAATGCAAAAAAAAACCCCACAAAAATGGTTTTAATCAAAAATTCAAGTCCTTAGCAATGCTTTGCAAAAACCAACAAAACATGAACCAGCTGGATCTCACCAGCAACGACAGGCCTATCGCCAAGCTACTTCCAGATCCCAAAGGCTTAATCCACTTTTCTCTTTGATTCTGTTTTGAACATGCTTGGTGCACCAGACTGCCAGTTCATAAGTAAAGATATAAGAGAAAAGGTTGGCGGCTTTTATTTGTCAACCCCCTCGGTACACACGCAAC
This sequence comes from Prochilodus magdalenae, assembly GCA_024036415.1. NCBI lineage: Eukaryota > Metazoa > Chordata > Actinopteri > Characiformes > Prochilodontidae > Prochilodus > Prochilodus magdalenae. Next base: position 18,736 of record JAMWET010005547.1, read on the forward strand.
ACACCAAACTTTCCTTTGCCTTGCACCACCATCTTGTCACTCTCTTTCCTCCTCTCTCCTTATCAAGGCAATGCTCCTCCTGTGGCTCCGCCCCTTGCATTGCCAGGAAGGTTCTTAAAAGAACAGTGCTATGATGGCTCAGCAAACAATTTCATTCTGGTCCCCTTTTTACCTGACCTCGAATAGCACATCTCACCCACACAGGAAAGTTTTAACCTTGCAAGGCATTTAAGATTTAAAACCCTTTCTTTGAATGAATGTGCTACATATGCATTTCCTATACAACACCTTTCATGTGGCTGTGCCACAACAGTGGTGTAATACCGAATTACACATCACAACTGTAGGAGAACCCCAGAAGAAAAAGGCATACCAATTCTGCTTTAACGTCTGTCAGATATTCCACTCCTAAAACCATTTATATCCATCCTACCGATGGACACACTGTTGCTCTCTTTGAAAGATCTTCTGCAAGGTGTCCAGCAAGGAACATATAAACCATCAGAGCCCCGATATTATTTACAATGTCAAAGAGCTTGTGTGAAATTCTGAATGGCCAAACAAAGTAATAAACACTGTTTACTAAGGTTTCCATCACTGCCTGAAATTGAACATGGTAAATGAACTGAGAGAGAGAAGACAAATGAAAATCAGTGCTGTTAAAGCAAATTGCCTGCACCGCCACATGCCTACTGCTGCGGAGTGCTAATGTATCCATTACTGCCTTTGTGCCTCCATCCATAATGTGATGCTATGATGAAGTGAACGCTTCAGTTAATCCTAGTAATCCTGTACATATTGGTTTAGTGAGATCCAGATAGAAACACAATCATGAGAGAGATATGATGCAGTAGAGTGTCCTGCCATGACAGGGCTGATGGATGTGTAACTTCATGATAAATTCCCCTGTGCATTATCACAGATAGAGTCCCAGACAGGGACTTTGTCCTCATTTCAGCAAAGTCAATAATGCTACACTGATTTTCACAGGGTCACGGTGTCTCTGGTGCCCAGGCAGTGGCAAACCATAAGAAGACTATTTGTTCTGTTCATGGAAATATTCTCTCTAGTCTGCAATAAAGCAGCGAGCCATAAAATGTATAGTAGAAGTTTAGTAGAAAGCTACTGTAGACTGTTCATGTTTGGTTAAGCTGATTGACTCAGGCAGTGGTTCCATTTATTCAGAGTGGGCACTGAATAACTAGAAGCTCCTCCGAAGTGGTTTCCTCACATATAACTAAGACCCAGATTTACTAAAAGAGGCACTAACAGCCTACCGTGACTTTGTGTCTGTGATGGAGGCTAATTTTTGTGGTTTGTGGTTAATGGACATCAGCACAACTTTGTGATTAACGTATATGCAGCGTAGAATAGTTGCATGCTCAGGTGCTTTTTCTGTCAAGTAGGAGTAAAACAAAAACCATCACAAACTGCATACTACATCTGCTAAATATCGTCACTGTCCAAAGAAAAACAGGGATCTCCAAAATGGCAACTTTACAGGAGAGGCCAAAAACCTCATTCAATTTAAATCGTCTTTTTTAAGACGTCTTTTCAAGCAGTATTATGGGGCCTTTCCTGGTTGGTCCATTTCCTTCAGTGACAATTTACACAGAGTGGTAACAGCAAATGAGATGTACATCAAAATGAGTCATAAAAGTAAAAATCAAACAAAAATGGAGAATACATTTTTTTCCTTTGGACAGCGACGATTCTAACATACTAAATACATCACTAATACTACTACAATGTGTACAAAGTAGTGCACCACCATTAAAAGTGTATGCATTAGGGTCATATATAAAATATAGAAATGCATGGTTTGGTTTTCTTGATTCTGGTTGAAATTGTCTTGAAAACTTAAAATCTTTTCTTGATTTTGTATACCGAATGTGCCCAAGCTGGGGGAGGGGCTGAGCATACTGACTGAGAAAGCGCTTGATGAGACCCAAAAACACACACACCAACCACCCAGCGTGAGTCACCATGTTTACTTTACTTACACATTTCACCAAATAAACCAATACGCCACAGAAACACGGCGTACTCAGACCCCCGAGTGCGTCCTCTGCCCCTCAGGGTCACTCGCCCTCCAAAGAATGTAGGTATGTATTGCATGTAGCCCCCCATCCCTTCGGCCCACCTCACTCTGAAGTGACGGAGGTGGATCACGGAGGTTACGCTTCCGATAATGGCGGGGCAGGTGGTAGTTCCATATGATTAGTTATGCGCAGGCGGTATTCGCCTGGGTCATGGAGTGATCCACGCAGTAACCCACGTCAACACGTGAAGAATCCTGACGTCTTT
>JAMWET010005548.1:0-22500 GCA_024036415.1 Prochilodus magdalenae
GAAGTCTGTTATTCCCATTCCCGTCATTATACAGTACCCGAGCTCAGCTCCTGCGTTCGCTGTAGCCTAATGTAACCCCGGTTCTAACAGTGCTGTCATGTCATGTGAAAGCCAAGCCGTAACACAGGGAACTATTTCGGTTGCAGCCCTCTCAAGTACCAGCCACCCACTTTCAGGATTTGCTTCCCTGCGCGTTCGGAGTATCCCTCTACGGTTGCGTAACTCGTGCACGCTACGGAGGATGCAGTCTAATTTGAAACGCACCCTCGGGCTGTATCTGTGCGAGCTCTCTCTGGCTCCGTGTACTCAAATTAGGGCATAGCTGTGCCGTGAAGCCAGGCATAGCCGCGTGTGGTGGTAATCTGCTCTCATGTGGAACGCAGCCTCCGGCACCTATCCGCTCCTTCCTCTCTCCGGCGCGTGCTGGTAAGTGGGAACGCGTATTCGTAATAACTTCATTGCGGTTAATTTAGGGTTGCAGCCGCATAGCTCACCTGGTGAAGCAGGTAACACATGGAACGGGTAACCAGGCGGATTAGTGGATGTTCACCGCACCGTCCCAGTTCCCATTGATAAGGCCTGTAGTTCCAACGGGAAGCCAAACGAAGCTCGTGTTCGGGCCAGGACGTGTTTGGAGAGGTTGCAGAAGTTCACTTCTTAATTTTAGTGCTGGCTTTGCACAGTTAAACTTTCAACATCGTTTCCATGTAACTAGCCGGTTAGTTCAAAAGCAGTTCAGAGGTCACACGCAGTGCCATTGGTTACTCCACCGGTCAGCCAAAAAACATACATACGTCCATACCAGTTAAAGTACCAGTTAAAAGTTTAATCGCATCCATCTAAGTGGATGGTGTTGGTGGTCTTAAAGACTCTACAGTCGTACACTGAACAGCTCCACCTGATGAGAGTCTGAACCAGTCCATATCCTGATACACCACACATACTCTCAATGTACTTTCCTACTTTGGGCTGCAGGGTGTAGCTCATGAAGGAACTCATCCGTACTCCTCCATACGGAGAACCTTCTACACCCTTCTGGGTATGAATCCATCCTTGCAGGTCACATACACCCATACATCCTCATCGTCTTCCCTGGGGCGGATGGGATCCTCCAGCAAGACAATGCCACTCGGCTAGAAATGTCTGACATTGTTTGGAGGAGCATGACCAAGACCCCCCTGGTCCCTTATTCCCCAGACTTTAACCCCATTGAGTATCTGTGGGACCACCTAGATTGCTGTGTTCGCTCCACATTGGTCCTACCCTATGTACCCTCCAGCAGCTGTGGGATGCACTGCAGTCAGCATAGTCAAGTCAAGTTACCATTCATTTTTATAGCGCTTCTTACAAAGAATCTTTACAAAGGATCTGGTGTTCGAGCCCCCCGATGAGCAAGCCGAGGCCGACAGTGGCAAGGAGAATCTTCCTTAGTTAGGAAGGAAGAGACCTAGAGAGGAACCAAGACTCAGAGGGGGAACCCATCCTCCTCGGGTCAACACCAGATACAAGACAGCACAGGAAAGGTGAGTATAGTGTCTGAGTAGTCTGTAATTAAGTTGGTGGGTGATCAGATGGGTCAGCAGGACGCAGGCCGGGCCTCCACAGTGCAGGACAGCCAGGAGCTCCATGGAGGTTAAAGGCATCAGTGGCTCCCAGTCAGAGCAGATAGAGCATCAGCTTCAGGCCGCACAGGATGGGCAGCAGCTCAGCTCAGACAGAGAGAACAGACAGACTGTTAGCTCTGACAGACCTGAACACACTATATGGTGTTGACAGAGACATCAGACAGACGGTTAGCTCTGACAGACCTGAACACAGTATACGGTGTTAACAGAGAGATCAGACAGACGGTTAGCTCTGACAGACCTGAACACACTATATGGTGTTAACAGAGTGCAGCAGTGACTCCGGCAGGCCTGGCTCTTACAGCAGGACTAACAGGGAGAGCCACACCTGAGTGAACACGAAGAGCAGCAGGGCGACAGCACCAACACTCCCAGCTTACCCAACACTCTCTGTCAGTGGACCCCTAAACCTGCACCTTTCATCTATCAGAAAGAAAAGACTAATTACCAAAAGCTCGACTGAACAGGTAGGGTTTAAGCCTGGATTTAAAGACTGAGGCTGTGTCTGAGTCCCGAACACTGACAGGTAGGTTATTCCAAAGCTGGGGGGGCCTTGTATGAGAAGGCTCCGCCCCCTGAAGTAACTTTGTTAATTCTAGGCAATAAAAAAAAATAAAAAAAAGAGGCCGCACTTTGAGACCTAAGGTCACGTGATGGCTTATAGTACGAGATAAGTTCAGTGAGGTAAATAGGAGCGACCAGATTCCTGGGACAACCTGGGAAGGACCTGATTGAGTCACTCCCAGCCCGTCTAGCTGCTGTCCATACTAGACACAGTGTTTACTCTGGATATTGGTCATAATAATGTGACTCACTGTGTATATCTCCATATAGTGGTGTAAAAACTTTGATCTCTTTTTCTGCACAGTGTAAAAGCTCTAGTTCTCCTTTCAGGTTAGTGAATATTCATGAGGGACCGGCCAATAGAATCGCTCCAAACCTGCTCAGTAATAAACCTTGTTCTATCAGCTCCACTGCAGGGTAAGGAAGCTGCTCCATCCTCCTGTACAGCTCCACTCTGGTGGGTTATATATGCTCCGTGTAAGCTACGCCTTTAAAAACCGTATCTTTCATTAGGCACTGCATTTACACTTGATGCCTCCTTCGTCTCATCCTTGAATGACCGCGAGTTCTTCGAAAAGCAAATCTATGTCTGCTGTTCGAATCCCAGAATAATCTCAGCTCTAGGCAAAACGAGGGGTTGTAGAGAGGAGGAAATGAATCTGGCTGGCCATAGAAGAACAAACGCTGGAACAAACAGCCGCTGTAACAGCTGTTAGCCATTAGCTGGCTAGCTACGCCAGCTGTCTACAGGAACGTTAGCTTCGAGAAACCCAAATTTAATGTTACATCTCAGGAAACTGACCAAATTAAAATGTATCCTTTCCAACTGCCCAATAAAATGTTTATATTTTGGATATTCCGTCTTCATACCATCTTATTGTTTGATGGGAGAAGCGCTGAGCTGTCAGGGCAATTTCGGAGGCGTTCCAAAGCATGCCAAATAAATTATGATTTGATTTAATGTAGTCACATCATCGTTTGGAATACGTTGTTGATGAAATCTCCTTCCACAAAGTTGAGCCGCTGACTTTTAAGTGAGCTTAATAGTGACTGAAGTTCCATGACCGTAAAGCCAGCCTTGCCCTGGAGCTAGACCAAACTAATTCCAGTGGATCCATTCTGCTTTCCGGGGTTTCCCTCTTTCCTTCAGCGTGTAATGGAACGTTTTGTGCATGCAAATGTTCTCCAAGGTTCTAAAGCTCGAAGTACATGCCAGAGGGCGAACCTCTCTCCCGCAGAAATCCTTATTCCCAGCTGCCTAACACAGCTCACTGGATTCCAGCCCTGTTGTCTGTTACTGTGTGATGTCATCTCGTAACACAGCCCTTCATGCCAAGCCTCACACAGTGCTGAACGTTATCGGACTCTGGCTCAAACTGGTACCGTAAAACTACACCGCTCTGTTGGCTAACCAGTCCGAACAGAGTGGGTACGCTGATCAATAAGAGGACACTGAGCTCATCGGGAGGCGGGGCTTAAAGTCACAGGAGCTCTAACAAAGTCTTCAAGCTAATAACAGTCCGCTTTGAGCTAGAATCCCACCAATCAAAACCTTGGCCCCAAACCTTGTCGAGTTAGGCACGGCTATGTTTAGACCGCCAGCCCAAATCTGATTTTTGCCATACCCAGGTTGTATCCAGATGCATTTTTAAAGAAAAACGCATGAAATCTGTGAAATGTTTTGCTAATTAGATCCAAACCACATGTGTAGGTGGTCTGAAATGCGATTCTAGTCAGATTTCTTTACGGATCTGGATGCTCTGGATGCTGAAAATCCGATTTGGAAGTGTCTATTACGCCGCCTACAATATGCCAAACCACGAGAGTGGTAAACCCACAAGGAGAGGCAAATGATGCACCTCCATCTCTCCTGCATCCACTTATGAGCCACGCCACTAACGAGTCTACGTCGTTACCGAGCCTACATCATTACAACAGCAGTCCATTCAGATTGATTAGTAATGTCTGGGCACACAGATTCAATCCACACACACAGTGTGGTTTCTAACACCATATGACATTCTGCTGTCTGTCACTGGGAGAGAAGATGAAGGTGACCGGGATCAATAACTGATGATACATTTAGACTGATATGATCAATATTTATTGAGCTACACATACAGAAGTCTGTCTCTCAGTATGGCGTCGGGCCGCCGTGTTTGCTAACCCAACATGCCAGGCGTCTCGGTATGGAGCTGTAGAGGTTCCTAATGGTGTCCTGTGATAATCCATCCCATCTCTCCTGCTTCCACATATGAAGGCCACATCACTAGCACTAGTTACTACAGCAGTCCATTCAGATTGATTGGTGATGCCTGGAGATGAATAGCATAGTCGACAGTGTGGTTTCTGACACTGCTGATATCAGTAATCCATACATGTTCATGCAGACCAGGTCACTTGTGACTATAGCCTTTCTCCTTTCATGCTAAATTTCAACCTCTGAACTTCCATCGCTCGGTTTCAGGCCGGAAAAGCCGCTGGTAGCTGGAGGTTCCTGGTTTCTGGGCTGTTGTTAACCTAGCAGTTAACCCCAGCAACACCGCTGTGCACAGTGCACCGCTGTGCTGAGAATGGACTACCACCCGAATAATATCTGGACAACAGCGGTGGTCTGATAGTATTCCCTTCCCGTTGGTGAATGAGGTTGGGGGGTTAGCGGCTTCGAAATTGTGCCGGCACAGCTGGGCTACAGTCTGGGAATCATTATTTTCTGCACATACAGCGGTTTTAAGTTAACGTATGTTCTCTGTTGTCTGCCTTTGGTTATGTAGGCATGTGGTGTTTTGGGAGAGGGCATGTTTTTGTCGCAGCGGTACAAAAAAATAAAAAAATTAGCAGTACACGGAATGCAAAACATGAAAACTACAGTGTTCTCTTATTGTTTTGTGTGCCCGAACAAAGAACAGTGGTTTGTGGATGCCAACTGTTTCACGGTTTGATCCTGTTTGGTGAACCTGTAACTAATTCATCACATGTGGGTCAAAACAGAACATGTGTGGACAACTGCGTAACACAATGTGCCGAAATATTTCGTCAACAGAACAGCTGCACCCAGAAGGAGGTGTGGGAGTGCGGTGCTGTTGGGAAGGAAGGTAAAGGTGACCAGGATCAATAACTGATGATAAATTTAGACTGATATGATCAATATTTATTGAGCTACACATACAGAAGTCTGTCTCTCAGTATGGCGTTGGGCCGCCGTGTTTGCTAACCCAACACGCCAGACGTCTCGGTATGGAGCTGTAGAGGTTCCTAATGGAGTCCTGTGATAATCCATCCCATGCAGCTTGAACATCCTCACACAGTTCCTGCAGATGGTGGGGTAGGGGTGGAGGTGGAGGGACACCAGGTCTTCTGGACGTGTGACCACAAACCGTTCATCTCGGTGCTGACCACGGTGCCTCCACACACGGATTCGTTGGGCGTCTCCACCGAGACTAAAGCGGGACTCGTCACTGAAGATGACCCGCTGCCATTCTGAGTCACTCCATGACAGTCTGGTACGACACCACTGCAGTGTTTGGTGACGGTGACGTGGTGTTAAGGACAGTCGTGGTAACGGTCTGTGTGCATGTAGTCCTGGGTGGTGCCAATGGTGCTGCACTAACAGGATGACTCATGGAGGACACAGGTGCAGCCGAGTGTGAAACTTGAATCCCTTGTCTTGAATCATTCCCGGGTTGATTCCTTCTGGGTGAAGATTGTGTATGCTAATAACAGACATGCTGTGTAGCTTTAAACAGGCTGGTGTTGATGTTTGTGTTTGTCCTTTCTGTAACAGCAGGTGCCAGTGGGCAGCGTGCCGGCCGGCGTCCATGAGGCCAGCAAGAGCATCGACAAAACGGAGACGCTCTTCTCCCAGGAGAGGGACCCCCGCTTCAGCGACATGTACACAGGCATCTCCGGCTGTACGTAACAGACTCGCCTTGCACCAGCACTGATTCCCATTACTGTCCGGATGAAGCGCCAGGGGTGGGGAATGTGACGATATGGCGATAATACACTACCAGTCAAAAGTTTAGAGACGGCTCCTCATAGCATCAAACTATAAACTAGCCCTCATGGAATTATACAGTCCACCTTAAAACCCTCCAGAGTGGAATTATACAGTCCACCTTAAAACCCTCCAGAGTGGAATTATCCAGTCCACCTTAAAACCCTCCAGAGTGGAGTTGTACAGGAGGAGGAACCAGCTTCCTTACCCTGCAGTGGAGCTGACAGAACAAGGTTTATTACTAAGCAGGTTTGGGCCAAAATATTAGACCTAGTTGTTTATTAATTGAGCCAGTGATCCAATATTATCGACCTTTTGGATTAGCCGATAATTAAAGAGGGAGATTAGAGTGGCCTGTTTTCGATGGGATAGTGATCAGGTGTGATTGGCCGCCCTGATGTATGTACATAACGGGATCTATCAAAGTCAGATCTTCGTGACACGTTTGTGGAGGTGTATCATGGCATGAACAATGCCAATGTTCAGGAGTCCATCATCAGGAGAACCCTGAACAACAATGGTGTTTATGGCCGGGTTGGAAAGAAACACTCCAAAAACTGAGAACAATGGTGGATGTTTGCTAAAGGTCGTATGGACGAGCCAGAAGACTGTTGGAGACATGCTTTGTGGACAGATGAGACCAGAATAGAACCTTTGGGTTTAAATGAGGAAGAGCAGTATGTCTGAAAACACGTCATGTGTGAAACACGGTGATGGTAGTATCATGGTTCGAGCCTGTTACCTTGGTGTCCTGGGATAATCCATCCCATGCAGCTTGAACATCCAACGTTCCTGCAGATGGTGCGGTAGGGGTGGAGGTGGAGGTACACCAGGCCTTCTGGACGTGTGACAGCAAATCGTTCATCTTGGTGCTGACCACGGTGCCTCCACACACGGATTCGTTGGGCGTCTCCACCAAGACTAAAGCGGGACTCGTCACTGAAGATGACCCAACGCCATTCTGAGTCACTCCATGACAGTCTGGTACGACACCACTACAGTCTTTGGTGACGGTGACGTGGTGTTAAGGACAGTCTCCCAGAAGACTGTTGGAGACGTGCTTTGTGGACGGATGAGACCAGAATAGAATCTTTGAATGAGGAGGGACAGTATGTCTGGAGAAAGGAGAACACTGCATACCTACATAAGAACCTCATAGGAACCATCTGTGGAACACGGCGATGGTAGTATCATGGTTTGAGCCGTCTATCCAACAACATCAATTCATATTACTGTTGTGCGCTCAGGAGTATGTGTGGTATACCATGTTAAGCGTAAGCCTGTGGAGTCCGTCTAACCTTTTGACTGGTAGAGGGTCTTGAATTTCCCTCTGGGATCAATAAAGTATCTATCTATCTATCTATCTCTATCTATCCGTCAGCCTCCAGACACTGCCAGGTCCATGAGCGCCAAGAACCGAAACCCAAAAGAGGAAGGCTCTTATTTATAGTGTATACTGTATATACTGAATCCCTGTCTAGACTAACACGTACGACCGTCTTCTAGTAATATCACTGATGTTAATGTTAATGTTAAGGTTTAAAGCTGTCAAACACATCACCCTGATTAACACAATATCCCGAGGGTGGTGCACAGTTCGCAGGTTCGTCGGCTAAGCAAGGTAACGTCAACAGTGTGTATCGTTTATACTGTGGAGCTTCGCTCGTCTTTTCTCATTCACCACACACTGGTTTCCTCTCCCGTGTTTTCGTCCCGCTTGTCCATGCAGCACCAAAGCACCGGACATCAGCAGCAGTGCGTAACTACGTCAGTGCAGCTACACTCAAGTTATAGTCACACAGCTCGGCTGGTTTGCTTTAAGCAGGTAACCCAGGTAACACAGGTAACCAGGCGGCCCCTTCATTTTCTAGCTCGGATTATTACGGCCTTTAGTTCCAGAAGGAACCCAAACGAAGCCCCGCTCCACAGCCAGGACGTGGTTTGGGGAAGTTTCAGAGGTTCAGTTGTTTAGTTTCGTGCTGGCTTTGCACAGTTCAACATCATTTCCACAGAACTTGCCGGCTAGTTCCAAAAGGTTGCAAGCAGTAGGCTTACTTCACGCCGGTCAGCATTGGGAAATGTCCTTGTGTGGAAACGAGGCTGGGTTGGGAGGAATCATGGAGGTGTGGTAAGAACTGTGCCGAGCAGTGCTTCAGTGAAGCAGGAGGCTGAGTTGAGGTGGAGGTGATGGTTTGATTGTGTACCAGGCTGTAGATCTTATCAAAGACCAGAATGTGGCCATGGCTCGCCCCGTCCCGTCCATTTCCGAGTAACCCAGACACCTGGCACCGGAGGATCACCAAGACAAACAGAGCCAATATGGCGTTAGCCTACCCCGGCAGTCACCTACAAAAGCTTCAGTCATGTTCGTCATGCTGACAGTCAGATGATTTGGCGACTGCCAGATGGGCATCACCTCTGGATGCTCTGTGTTGTCCATCTGGTCTTCGGCTGACAGCATGTAAACCAAGACCTGCACACACACTCTAGTGTTTCCCAGTTAGCTCTAACCAGTGAGCAACCTTACTGGGTTGTTGCATGTTTGCAATCCCTGTGAGCCGAGTTGAGAGATGTACTATCGGGAATGTTGATGTCTAAATGAATCTTCTTAAGACCTTTGTGTTTATCCTCTAACATTCGCATGCAGTTGATGAGCCAAGACATGCGTGAAGTTTGCTACTTCCACTTAACACTGCAGCGACAAGGCTAATGTAGCTAACCACACTCCTGATTCATCAACAGTTTGTCTCAGAGTTGTAAAGGACCCTGGAAACCTGCATCTGTGTGGTCCTTTTTAATGAGTTCAGTTCGTTTTTACAGTAAACATGGTAAACCTTTTGAATAATAATTCGCTGACCCATAAATGACCTATATATTTCACCATATTTCTCCCCTAAATCCTGATTAAGCATTCCCCTGACCAATCACAAGGCTGTTTTCGTCATGCTTTTGCTAGCTTAGCTGATGTTAGCTTTCGATACATTATCTGAGAATAAGGTCCTACATCTTTGCTTGTCTTGGCCATCCATTGACGACAGGTGACCTGGGCCCAATCCCATTTCTTATTTTTACCCCTACCCCTCGTTTGAATCCCTCCCCCTTGGAACTGAGTTATAGGGGGTAGTGGTCGAAATCTCCCCCTTATGAAATGGGACAGCCCTTCAAAACAGGATGGGTCATCAGGTCGTCCGTGGCTTTTATGTAAACAGATGAAAATCAGACTTTAATTTTACACATCAGTCAATCAAACGAGTCACTCAGTAAACAAGAGCACAGACAGAACCTACCTGACTTCATTAACAGGCTGTTAGCGGAGCTCTGTAGGCGACCCTGCCAGTCTGCAGTGCCAGCAGAGGTGGGTGGAGTTCAGCTCCTCACTGCTTAAACACATTTAGGGCATCATGTGACCTCAAAGAGGCGGATGACCGTTATTTATTATCTCCACCCAGAATTCCTCATCTGAGCTCCTTAGTCTCCAGCTTCGTGATCGAATTCCCCCGTTCCACCTTAAATGGTGCAGCAACCTCAGGTACCAGAACGTAACTGCTGCACCATTCAAGGTGGAATGGGAGATCCCGCTAGGTGGCACCGAGACATCATCGCATCACTAGCGATTTTTTTGCATGTTATGAAGAAAACCATAAAACACTGTTACCATGGTGATCTTACAGTACAGCGGCTTTACCAGAGACATACTCATATTTAGGGGTCTCTCTGGTCGCTTGTGCAGCCATCTTGCCAATGACTCGCAGGGCATTCTGGGAAATTCCTCATAACACTCAGTTTGGAGTGTGCCTCTGAAAAATCTCTGTTTGAAGGGCCATGTAGCCCTAACACTTCGCTCTACCCCTTCGTCTCAACGGCAGTCTGGACCACCCTACCCCTAGAGATGAACACACAAACGAAGGTGCCAGAATGTAACTGCTTCGCCATTTAAGGTGGAATGGGAAATTCCGCTAGGTGTCGCTGAGACATCAGCGTATCACTAGTGATTTTTTCGTGTGTAATGAAGAAAATTATAATAAAATGACCATAAAACACTGTTACCATGGTGATCTTACAGTACAGCGGCTTTAACAGAGACATGCTCATATGGGTCTCTCTGGTCGCTTGTGCAGCCATCTTGCTGATGACTCGCAGGGCATTCTGGGACATTCCTTAAAACGCCCAGTTTGGAGTGTGCTTCTGAAAAATCTCAATTTGGAGGGCCATGTAGCCCTAACACTTCACCCTACCCCTCCGTCTCAATGCCAGTCGGGACCACCCTACCCCTAGACGTGAACACGCAAACGGAGGGGTAGGGCTAAGTGTTGGGGCGAGGGGTGAAATGGGTTTGGGGCTTAGTCGGAAATCATTGAAAAATCGAACCATGATCACATTCCATACGACAGTATTCCATCAGTCCTCCTCAGACCTCAGCTCAGTGTTCTGCTTCAGGGTGTAGTGTAGTGGTAGTGTATCTTGGTACCCACGGGATGACCATGCTGTGGAATCCATGAGCGCCAGGAACCGAAATGTCTTATGCGTGACCCACAACCGACTGTATACGGTGTATATAGTGTGTTCCAGTCTCGGCTAACAGATGTTAACGTGTAAAGCTGTGTAAACAGATCACACTGATTAACACAGTAAACACGGCGCCGGTCCGCACAGCTCACAGGCTCATCGTAACGTCAGCTGTGTTTATACCGTATACAGGCCACTCTGTATCTCTACAGTAGTCTTTCTCAGACCTGCCCTGAGCTCCATGAGCTTTGTGTGCTGGCCAGTACGCCGTAACACTTTCTATGAGTCAGGTATCCATAATGCATTATAAGTGAATTTTATAAAGATCTATAAAGCATTCATAATTCTTGGCTTAAGTCAACATAAGTCATTTAACATGCACATAAATACTCATAATCAGAGACACACACTGGCTTCATAGCGCAAAGCCACACATGTTGAGATGTGCGGACCCTTCATTCACATAATGCCATAATTCATAGAGCTGCAAAGAGAGCTTATAAGTGTTCATTAGGTGTCATGTACTTACAACGTCTCTGTCATTCTCTGCATTCTGTTAATGTTATTATGCATTATGATGCCAGTTTTACCAATAATGTTAATAATGGACATAAAAAATATGTGTATTATAATGCGTTATGTCACTTTGTGCTATGAAACATAATACTGTCGCGGTATAACGGTTTATACATGTGAGTCCCAACATATATACACGGTTCCAAAGGCTTATGTCTAGTACTAAAAAGTCTTTATACCACTTTATGAATGCACTTATAATGCATTATAGAGACCTGGTTGATAGAAAGTGTCATTAAAATCCATAATGTATTAAAGGTGAATTCATAAAGCTCCATAAAGCATTCGTTTTGTTGTATAATGCTTGACATAAGTTGACGCAAGTCTTTTTACATGGACATAAATGTTCATAATCACACACATAAGCTGGCTTCATAGCTCAAAGCCACATGACGTTCAGATTTTTCCTGTTCTTCACATCATTGTTGAGACCGTGTCATAAAGCTTCATAGAGCTGGTTAGTAACATCATTTTAGCCTGCAAAGAGAGCTTATAACTGTTCATTAGTTGTCATGTACTTACAAAGTCTGTGCATACTGTTAATGTTATTATGCTTTATGATGCCAGTTTTACCAATAATGTTAATAACAGACATAACAACATGTGTGTATTATAAGGCATTATGTCACTTTGTGCTATGAAACCTAATACTGTTGCGGTATAACGGTTTATGTGTGCAAATTTGAACATATATACACGGTTCCACAGGCTTATGTCTAGTATTATAAAGGGTTTATACCTATTTATGAATGCACTTATAATGCATTATAGAGATCTGGTTCATAGAAAGTGTCACCGCCCTGGTGCATTAAAACCCATAATGCATTAAAGGTGAATTCATAAAGATCCATAAAGCATTCGTTTTGTTGTATAATGCTTGACATAAGTCGACATAAGTCTTTACATGCACATAAATGTTCATAATAACACGCATAAGCCATGTGACAGTTCAGATTTTCTTCACATCATTGTTGAGACCCATGTCATGAAACTTCATAGAGCTGATTAGTAACATCACATTAGTAACATACAGTATATACACGGTTCCAAAGGCTTACGTCTAGTATTATAAAGGCTTTATACCTCTTTATGAATGCACTTATGATGCATTATAGATACGTGATTCATATAAAATGTTTGGGCCCTTTTCTTATGGGCGGCCGCGGCTAATCACAGTCACTAACAGGACGTACGGAGGTACAGTCTACACCACTGAATTCATACAAGGGGGTGTAGGCATGTTTACGACCCTGATAGTCCTAGTCCTGTTTCTTTTCGCATTGAGCCCTGGACTGAACTTGGGCAGTGAAGGATGCTGCTTTCTGAAGGTTTGGCGCGCTCCTCCGGTCCCTTCTGTGCAATAAAAACCTGATGTAATGATTCAGTCTCTGACTCTGAGCCGAAAGCTCTCCAGCCCATGTTCAGAACAGTCAATAACACGTTGTAGAGTTTAAGTGGGCTTTACCGGGACTCCAGCAAAGACCTCTGAGCTCATTTTAGCATCAGCTGCTCTTCAGGAACAGCAGCTCGTAGGGTAATGGAGTTTGACAGCAAGCATAATCAAAACTTTCTGCGGTAGCTTTACACCTAACAGAGTTCCCCCAACAGCTTATCGCGTTTATCCTCGTACTCCGAAAGCAGTCGAGGAGCCAAGACGTGCGTGAAGGCTACTGTAGCTAACCACGCTTCTAATCCACACTGAGTTGTTAAAGACCCTGCGGTCCTGAATCGCTGTGGTCCTTTTTAATGAGGTCTATCTCCAAATCATGTTCCACTGATCAGTGACTAACCGTTATAGTTCACCATGTGAACTGGGCGGTCCTAATCTTGGGTACAACTTCCATAAGAGTTTTCACCTTTCCACAATCACAAGGCTGGCATCTCTGGCTCCAGCCACACAAAACAAGTTTCAGAGTCAGAGAAACGTAGCGAGCTAAAGCTAACTACCATAACCAACAGCTAGCACGCTAGACCTCCTGTCTGTAGCTGCCTGCCTTCGTTCCTTTACTCTCAGGGTCGGGCATGTCAGGACGTTCGTAGAGAGGCTTATGAGTAGAGGACACAAACCAGAGGGGACGTCAAAACACAAGCAAGTGGTCTGGAACTGGCAAACAAAACTAACACTGGGGAAATCCAGAGTGGTAGTCAAAAAAAATGGCAGAGAGTCAGAAAACCAAAACAGAGGACAGAGTAAATAAGGCCTGGGACGCACTGGCAAGACAGAAACGTTACTTCGCCAGGATGCAGTTAAACCAAACAGGGAAGGCACCAGGTGGGAATAATCAATACTCTGGCGATGCCAATCTGGGATTGTCTGCTGGCTGTGAGTGAGAGGTCACGTGGTAACCAGAGGAGTTCTGGGAGGTGGAGTTCACTGGCAATATAGTCCGTGCCGGGCATGACGGGCATGTGACACGCCACCATTTTTAGTTCATCCATTCGGTTCTTTATCCATACAGCAACATCACTCCTTCCCTCAGTGCTTCATCTGTTTGTATTAACGGACGTCCGTCTGCACATCTGTTAGTCCGTGACTCTGTTGGTCTGTCAAAGCTGGACAGTTAGTTCTGTATGAGGGGCGGAGCAGGCTAGGACTGCTGGACAGATAGCTGTCAATCCAGTTGCTCATTAGCCACGCCCACACAATTTTTAACTGTGTGTGTATATATATATATATATATATATATGTATGTATGTATGTGTGTGTGTGTGTGTGTGTGTGTGTGTGTGTGTGTGTGTGTGTGTGTATATATATATATGTGTGTGTGTGTGTGTGTGTGTTTGTATATATATGTGTATGTGTGTGTGTGTGTATGTATGTATATATATATATATATATATATATATATATATATATATATATATATATATATATATATATATGTATATAGTGAGAGAGATATGTATGTGTATGTGTTTGTATATATGTGTGTGTATATATATATGTGTGTGTGTGTGTATATATGTGTGTGTGTGTGTGTATATATGTGTGTGTGTGTGTGTGTGTGTGTATATATATATATATATATATATATTATTATTATATTATTATATATATATATATATATATATATATATATATATATATATATATATATATATATATGTATGTATATATATAGTGAGAGAGAGCGAGAGAGAATTCCAGCTTTGCTCTGTATTTAATATACACACTCATGTTTAATATTATACAAATGGTTCTGGTGTTATCCTCTGTGCTCGCTGGGACTTCATCTTTGAGGTTTCTGATGCTGTATGACATGCTCATCTGCAGACGCAAACTCCAGACCACCAGTGTTAGTGAGCTGTCGGATTAAATCCGGGTTAAGAGGGAGTTTGTGTAAATTGGATGTTCCCCAAATTATCGCCTTAAATCTCCTTCGTCTGGGATTCGGTCCTCACTCTTCTGTGCTGCACTCCATCACTGCGGTAACTGATAAACACCAGTCAGTCTACAACGAAAGCCTCGGTGGTCTTATTACTTCCCCTTTAAAATGAGTCCTGGTTTATCTGTTGTCCCCGCAGTCTGTTCCGCCGCTACCCTGCTTTATGACACATCTGCTGCTGATACAGATTGGACTGGACCGTGCCGCTTGGGCTGTGATGCATTAGCTCGCTTATGAGCCCTTAAGTTTAAGTTGTGTATTGTATAGTGTGAGGTCATAGGCTCACATCTTCACTCTGTGTCTCTGTAGCCGATAAGAAGATGATGGTGCCCTCGTCCACTGCCGGAGGTCAGCAGCTGTATTCCCAGGGCAGTCCTTTCCAACCCGGGCATTCAGGCAAGAGTTTCAGGTGGGCATGTTTTTCATCATTGTATATATAAATGCGTTTATGAGGCATTACATGGCATACATGTCAGGCATAAGTAGTTATAATCACATGGGTAACATCAAGCCAGGCTATATAGTCAAGTTCCAGGTTATCATACACTCACTGTCCATCGTATCAGCTCCACTGACCATATAGGACAGTCTGTAGTTGTAGAGGTCCAGACTGTAGTCCATCTGTTTCTCTGTATACTGTATTACTCTGTTCTTCAATGGTCAGGACCCCCACAGGACCACCACAGAGCAGGTGTGATGTGGGTGGTGGATCATTCTCAGCACTGCAGTGACACTGACGTGGTGGTGGTGTGTTAGTGTGTGTGGTGCTGGTGTGGGGGGATCAGACACAGCAGTGCTGCTGGAGTGTTTAGACACTGTGTCCACTCACTGTCCACTCTATTAGACACTCCTACCTTGCTGGTCCACCTTGTAGATGGACAGTCAGAGACGATAGCTCATCTGCTGCTGCACAGTGCAGTGTTGGTCATCCTCTAGTCCTTCATCAGTGGACACAGGACGCTGCCCACAGGACGCTGCCCACAGGACACTGCCCACAGGACGCTGCCCACAGGACGCTGCCCACAGGACATTGTGTCTGATCCATTCACACCAGCACCACACACACTAACACACCACCACCACGTCAGTGTCACTGCAGTGCTGAGAATGATCCACCACCCACATCATACCTGCTCTGTGGGGGTCCTGTGGGGGTCCTGACCATTGAAGAACAGGATAATACAGTATACACAGAAACAGATGGACTACAGTCTGGACCTGTACACCTACAGAGTGTCCTGTATGGTCAGTGGAGCTGATAGAATGAATGATGGGTATGGATACATGGAGGTGGTTTTAATGTTATGGCTGATTGGTGTAATATGCATAACCCACGTCTTCACATTTCATGAAAACAAACATGAATGTGTGTGTGTGTGAAAGAGAGAGAGAGAGGGAGAGAGAGAGGTTGCGTGTGGAATGTCCTATCTGCTCTAACACTTTCCAGACCGAATTCTTTGTCCGTTCAAACTTGTGCACACTCGGGTTGTTTGTTCTGTCTTGGACGTAAATGTGCGGATTATACATTGTATTATTCTAGCACATTCCACCCACCATATACAGCGTCTATAATTAATCCCTACATGAAACGAGCCACATGAGGAATTTCTCGTGTTTGAGGCTCCGCAAAGAAACAGATGCACAGTGGAAAAAAAATCCCCGCAGATAAACTCACCCCCGCGGAGTTCATACGAACCCTAAACCACTACTGCATGCAGGGTTCACCAGGGCGTTCGCTGAGCGGAGGCTGTCTAAACACACGCGGGGTGATGAATGGATTTGACTCGTCTGTGTACACTTCAGTGCGGGGAATATAACCGTACGGAACGTGCGACATTAATTATCTCGTTGTGTTTTACGTATTTGATAAAATACGTCTTAAATATTAAAAACACTGAAAAAAACACACATCTATTCTAACATGGGCGTGGCCGAGGGACTTGTGTGGTCTAGGGATCCTCAGGCCAGGGCCAACAGCCTTCATCTGTGGTCATGAGAATCGGGGAGTGACCGAGAGAACGAGATCACGGATAAACGGGCAGGAATGAGATTCTTCGCAGGGTGGCAGGCCATACTCTGCCCCGTTGGAGACGCTGCAGGGATTAACCCTCCAAGCTGGGTTTGGGATTCCTCTGAGTGAGGACGGAGGAGAGGGCCATCTGGGGTTCTCTTCTTGCCCTACTGCGTCCTCAGTCCTAGTCTGGATAAGATAGAAGCAGCAGAAACTAGCTTTCCTCACCGGGTGGTGGACCACACTCTACTCGATGGGGTGAGGAGCTCAGTCATCCGGCAGGATGCCCCTTGGCTGCCTCCTGTTGGAGGTATACCAAGCACAGCCAACTAGGACTAGACCCAGAGGTTGTCCCTGCACCTGCTATAGGGAGCCACCACCACATGTGGGAGACTGGGGTTTGAATCCCAGTCTGGGTGACTACACTGTGGTACACCAATGAGAGTCCCTGGGCAAGACTCCTAACACTACATTGGCCCACCTGTAATATGATTCACCTTGTCAGTCGCTCTGGATATCCCTGGGTTTGGGATTCCTCAAATGAGCTGTAGGAAGAGACGGAGTATACAGCCGTCTGGGGTTCTCTGCTTTCCCGACTGCATCCACGATCCTAGTTTGGAAGGGACCATGGATAGAAACAGCAGAAATGAGCTTTCTTCTCCTGGTGGCGGGCCATACTCAACTTCAGGAGCTGCTACTAGAGCTGCTACTCCTCCACATTAAGAGGGAGCTGGTTGAGGTTGTTAGGGCATCTTGATTCGGATGCCCCCCTGGCCACCTCCCGTTGAAGGTGTACCAGGCACAGCCAACTAGGACTGGACCCAGAGGTGGTCCAAGGACCTGCTGTAAGGATTATACCTCCAAGCTGGCTTTGGGATTCCTCTGAATCAGCTGATGGAGGAGACAGAGGAGAGGGCTGCTTGGGATCCTCGACTTTCCTGCCTGCATCCACAACCCTAGTCTGGACCTAGCAGTATGATGGAGGGATGAATGAATGATGGAATGAAGCTTCTAATTTCTACTAATGCAGTCTGTTTTCAGCAGTGAGGCGTATATATAACCTTATATATATTTAGTCACCTCCTGACATATGACTCACCCTGAATTTCATGAGCTGGAATAGACCATAGTTTGGCCATAACAGTCCTAAAATTAGAATACAACAAATGGGCATTATCATGCTAATTTCTGCTAGCACCCTTATGGAAATCTGGTGGTGTGTTAGCGCTAAGCTAACACTGGTGTGTTTTTGGTCGTTTGGATTTAACCCAGACGTTTGTGACTGGTAATAAGACGCTGTTACGGTGGCCGAGAAAGCCCAACGTCCTGCAAAGTCTCAAAACACAACGGAGGTGTTTCCAAGGGACACTGAAAGTGGACGGACCCATTCGAGAACAGGGTGCGAAATGTAAACACGACCAAACCCGGCCAATAACCCGACTGAATATTCATTAGTAAACAGACTTTTGCTGGAACTGGGGCTGTCTCGACTCTATGTCCAGGTCCACGCAGCCCGCTCTCGATTGCTACTACATATCATATAACATGTGCTGTATCTAGAACCTCCAGATGTTCTTTCCTCACTAATTCTGCCCCACCCATTAAATAACACGATTGGTTGATTCCTAATCTTTCTAATTATGCTACATTAGCACCAGCTAAAGACCTCCAGGTGCTCTAAAGGGCTCCTCTGATGTATTTAAATATGCTCACTGGACTTTATGTTGACGAGCCCTAGTACATCTTGTACTTGGCAGGTAGGAAGATTCTGATTCTGTGCCTGTTTGTTTTCAGCTCGTCGGTAATCCACGTCCCCGGGGTGAACGACATCCAATCCTCGGCCGGCTCGGCAGGTCAAAACCTGGCGCAGATCTCTCGACAGCTCAACCCGGGCCAGGTGTCCTGGACAGGCAGCCGACCGCCCTTCTCCGGCCAGGTGAGAGTCTCTCCCTGTGGGCAAAGTGAATGTTCAGCCAAACATGGGATTTACTTAATATCCCCCCGTTTCAAGGGAAAGCCAACAACACCAGCATTCCGTGCAGAGCTGGGAAAGAAGCTCTAACCCAAATACGCCACTACTACTGCAAATAATATGGGTCAGTAAGGGTTCTTTGGTAAAGGAAAAGGGGCTACCACTTTAGAATGAGACCACCCTACTCTTCACTATCACATAAAGCAAGTTTCATTCCTGTTGGTGGATTCCTTCTGGGTGCAGCTGTTTGGTCTGGTGGGACCAAGATAAACGTATCTGGTTCAGATGGTGTCAAGCGTGTGTGTCGGCAACCAGGTGAGGAGTACAAAGACAAGTGTGTCTCGCATACAGTCAAGCAAGGTGGTGGGAGTGTCATGGTTTGGGAGTGTCATGGTTTGGGGCTGCAGGAGTGCTGCCGGCTGTGGGGAGCTACAGTCCATTGAGGGAACCATGAATGCCGACATGTACTGTGACAGACTGCAGCACAGCATGATCCCCTTTCTTCGGAAACCGGGCCGCAGGGCGATACTCCAACATGATAATGACCCCAAACACACCTCCAAGACCACCACTGCCTTGCTAAAGAAACTGAGGGTAAAGGTGTCGGACTGGCCAAGCATGTCTCCAGACCTAAACCCTGTTGAGCAACTGTGGGACATCCTCAAACGGAAGGTGGAGGAGCACAAGGTCTCTAACATCCACCAGCTCCGTGATGGCGTTCTGGAGGAGTGGAAGAGGATTCACGTGGCAACCTCTGAAGCCCTAGGGAGCTCCATGCCCAAGGGATTAAATTCAGTTCTGGAAAATAATGCTAATAATGGAAAATGACCTCTAGGCCACGACTGCACCCTCTAGCCCATGACTGCCGCACCTCTAGGCCACGACTGCACCCTCTAGCCCATGACTGCCGCACCTCTAGGCCACGACTGCACCCTCTAGGCCATGACTGCCACACTTCTAGGCCACGACTGCACCCTCTAGGCCATGACTGCCACACTTCTAGGCCACGACTGCACCCTCTAGGCCATGACTGCTGCACCTCTAAGCCACGACTGCACCCTCTAGGCCATGACTGCTCTCTCTCTAGGCTGCTGCCGCACCTCTAGGCCATGACTGCCGCACCTCTAGGCCACAACTGCACCCTCTAGACCATGACTGCATCCTCTAGGCCACGACTGCACCCTCTAGGCCATGACTGCTGCACCTCTAGGCTCCTCGGACTGCGCTACCCTCTAGGGGGCCATTGGACTGCTGCACCTCTGAGGCTTCCGACTGCACCCCTCTAGGCCATGGGCCGATGTTCATCTCTCATCTAGGGCCAAGATGCACTGCCTACAAGGACCACAACTGCCACGCTCTAGACCCTGTGACTGCCTGCAGCGCACAAGGCCACAACTGCACGCTCTAGGCCATGACTACTCTGTGTCTAGGTCACAGCTGCACCCTCTAGGTCATGACTGCTGTACCTCTAGGCCTCAACTGCACCCTCTGGGCCACAAATGCACCCTCTAGGCCATGACTGCTGCACCTCTAGGCCAAGATGTCTCTGCCTCTTATCGTCCACGGACCTGGGCCACGATTAGAGGCGCTTTCCACCTCGGTTGCACCAGCAGATTCGACGTTAATGGACTGTGCCGTGCTGCACGTTATTTTCTGAGGGCCCAGAGCAAATTTACCCGGCTATCCATCAGCCGAACGAGCTGACCTACTTTACTACATTAAAAAAAAAATAAAAACCTACTTTAAACATAAAACAATAAAGCAAAGTTGCAGTATCATCGCAGCGCGTCGTCCTATAAATAGATAGATATGAATCTATTTACAGGAGCACTGTGCACGCGGCTGGTACTTACTTTTGTGGAGCTTGTATATATTATAAGTTAGGATAGTGGCGATGCCATACGCACAACACAGACATATATAGCGCTGCGGCGTGATGAAGTGCCTGGCATCTCTTCACGTCTCCCATGTGTCACTCCGGAGTAAATCCGTGTTCTAACGGTGCGCCGTGCCGTTAATTGCCTTGCGTGCCGGCGAGTACCTGGACGTCTAGCGGTGCGTGCAGGCTAGCGGGTCGACGGCGGATTGGGGCTGTTTGAGGGCAGGTTGGGCTGTGGTCACCGAAGAAGCTCGCGTGTGGTGGGCTGGCTATGGCTTTTAGGGGTCACCGTTTGTGCCTGTGAATGAACTACAACTGTGTCGTAGCGATAACCTCTTCGACGATCCTGTTTAGCTGATGGCTACCAGATTTGCCATCCGCACTGCTTCAGCTCCCCGTCGTAGTCACGCCCCAGTGTTTTACTCGCACGACTTCTGGTCGCCGTGAGCGGTATATGTACCATGTGCGCTTACGTCAGTTCCTGTTTATGGTAAATCAGAGGACTAGTCGCCACCAGAACTGTCCTGGGAAGTACCAATGCATGGGTGGCTTCTAGACGTTAATTTGGCTGATGTTGCTGCGTTCGCAGACCATCAGCCTTCACTGAAGGAGCGCAAGCCCTCAGTCCCAAGCGTTGGGTTTTGATGTGATTACTTTTTTTTTCTGTTCCTTAGTCTGAGAACAGATTTTTGGGTCAGTTTTTGTCTTGTTGTTGCATAGTTTTTCCTCCGCCTTGTGTATTTGAGCTTTTCAGCATAAACACATCAATAAAGCATAAATATATTAAATATACATACATACACAGCCACCAGCTCTACATAGATTGGTTTCCACACCTCACTGTTCCATTCTATCAGCTCACTAGACCGTATAGCGACACTCGCAGGTGTACAGAGTCGCCAGGGACTGTAAGTAATTGATTCTCTAGTACTGTATTATCCCTGTTCTGCAATGGTCAGGCACCCCCCACCAAGGACCACGCACAAGGGGAGCAGATAATTTGTGTGGCGTGGGTGGATGACATTCTCTTGTAGGTGGCACTAGCAGTGGACAACTGTACGTGTGTGTAGTGTGTTAGTGTGTGTGGGTGGCTGGGCTGGGAGAAAAAGCTCTCAGATACAGACAAGCAGTGGTGCTTGGCCTGAGGGGGGGGGGGGGGGAGAAAAAAAGGAAAGGACAACCTTAGTGTCAGTTGTTTTTTGGTTTTGGTACATTCTGCATGTAAACTGAGAAATAGTCCACTGACCACAACCTATCCAGCCATAGGCGTCCCTGTGTGGGTCGAGCGTACACCTGTGGCAGCGTGCCTGTGCGCACGTCCTGTGGGCAGCGTCCGGGTCGGCACGTCCTGTGGGCTAGAGTCCCTGTGTCAGTCATCCTGTGCACAGCGCACTGTGGGCATGCGTCCTGTGGCAGCCGTCCTAGATGGGACAGCGTCCTGTGTCCACTGATGCTAAGGACTAGAGCTGATAACTATGAAAGGATGACTCAACACTGGTGGGGGCACACTCACTGCGTGCAGCAGGCAGATGCTGCTATCGTGCTCTAGACTGTCCATCTTACAAGGGTGGCCGCAGCAATGGTAGGGAGTGTGCTAATAGGTGGACAGTGGGAGTTGGACACAGTGTTCTAAACACTCCAGAGGCAGCACTGCTGCTGTGTCTGATCCAAACTCACACCCCAGCACCACACACACTAAACACACGCACCACCACATCATGTCCCCACACCTGCAGTGCCGTACTGAGATGATCACACCCACCCTGAATCTATACCTGCTCTGTTATGTGGTTCCTGTGGGCGGTCCTGACCATTTGAAGAACATCAAGGGTAATACAGTGTAAAGAGGGGAACAAGTTGTTTTATGTATGGACAAGTCTAGTTCAGATACTATGGGAGCGTCGAGGCCCCTCACATGCACAGGTGTGTGTGTACAGATGATTAGTGGTGTTATTAAAATGAGCTTTTTCTGTGTATCTTGTTA
>JAMWET010005548.1:27500-87789 GCA_024036415.1 Prochilodus magdalenae
AATGTGTTTGCCATAAAGCGAAATGGAACGTTTGCTCTCGCGCCGCTCTCGCAGTGAAACGGATCTGAACACGTGAGCGAAGCCGGGGCTGGAGTAGAGGCACGGAGCGTCTCCTCTCTCTGTGACGGGATTAAGGCAGGAGCCTTTGTTCTGCTCAGCTGAGATGTGCTTTGTTTGTTTTCGGCCTCTGCTGAGTTTTGTGTGAACGTGCCGCCCACGTTCCCAACATTACCGTTAATCGGGCCGGTTTCCGTGTGTCGGTGCATCACGATGGATGTGACGGTGGTGACTGAACTGCTGTTGATGTAGGAGTGTGTTCTCCCCGTGTCTGTCTGGGTTTCCTCCAGGTGCTCAGGTTTGCTTCCATAGTCCATAGACATGCTGTCAGGTGAACTGGACATGCTAATTCGCCCCCCTAGGTGTGGAAGTGCATGGCTGGGTGTCTGCCCTGTGATGGACTGGTGGCTTGTCCAGGGTGATGCCTGCCTTCTGCCCGATGAGCACTGGATAGGCTCCAGTACCCCACACGTCCAGGACGGCTTAGCAGATGAAGGAACGCGTAAATGAATAAAATACAATCCATAGAGGGCATACTGCATCAGGCCTACAGCTGACCGCTACAGCTAACAGCTAACTGCATCAGGCCTACAGCTGACCGCTACAGCTAACAGCTAACTGCATCAGGCCTACAGCTGACCGCTACAGCTAACTGCATCAGGCATACAGCTGACCGCTACAGCTAACTGCATCAGCCCTACAGCTGACCGCTACAGCTAACAGCTAACTGCATCAGGCCTACAGCTGACCACTACAGCTAACTGCTAACTGCATCAGGCCTACAGCTGACCGCTACGGCTAACAGCTAACTGCATCAGGCCTACAGCTGACCGCTACAGCTAACTGCATCAGGCCTACAGCTGACCGCTACAGCTAACTGCATCAGGCATACAGCTGACCGCTACAGCTAACTGTATCAGGCCTACAGCTGACCGCTACAGCTAACTGCATCAGGCCTACAGCTGACTGCTACAGCTAACAGCTAACTGCATCAGGCCTACAGCTGACCGCTACGGCTAACAGCTAACTGCATCAGGCCTACAGCTGACCGCTACAGCTAACTGCATCAGGCCTACAGCTGACCGCTACAGCTAACTGCATCAGGCATACAGCTGACCGCTACAGCTAACTGCATCAGGCATACAGCTGACCGCTACAGCTAACTGTATCAGGCCTACAGCTGACCGCTACAGCTAACTGCATCAGGCCTACAGCTGACCGCTACAGCTAACAGCTAACTGCATCAGGCCTACAGCTGACTGCTACAGCTAACAGCTAACTGCATCAGGCCTACAGCTGACCGCTACAGCTAACAGCTAACTGCATCAGGCCTACAGCTGACTGCTACAGCTAACAGCTAACTGCATTAGGCCTAAAGCACAACGCTACAGCTAACAGCTAACTGCATCAGGCCTACAGTTGACTGCTACAGCTAACTGCATCAGGCCTACAACTGACCGCTACAGCTAACTGCATCAGGCCTACAACTGACCGCTACAGCTAACTGCATCAGGCCTACAACTGACCGCTACAGCTAACTGCATCAGGCCTACAGCTGACTGCTACAGCTAACTGCTTGAGCCCTACGTTTAACTACTGCAGTTAAAAGCTAACTGTTTTAGCCCTTTAGCTAACTGCTACAGCTGATAGCGGACTATTAGTCCTACAGCTAACTGCTACAGCTAACAGCTTGAGCCCTACATCTGACTTTTACAGCTCAAAGCTGACTGATGTAGCCCTTTAGCTAACTGCTACAGCTAAAAGCTGACATAGAGGCAATATCGGTTATGTTCTCTCTCTCTCTCTCTCCCTCTTTCTCTCTCTCCTGTGAGCGGAAATGAAGGATGAAGAAAGATGATTGAAGCAGATGGAGGAGGGAAGAGTAAGTCAGGAGAGCGGGCTGCTGAAAAAACTTACAGGAAAAGAGATTCACAGGGAGAGGGAGGGGGGGGGGGGGGAGGTAATCAGAAACAGGAAGAGAGATGGGAGAAAGGGAAACAGAGACAGAAAGAGAGAGAGAGGACAGAGGATAGCAGAGATAGAGGAGGAGCGAGAGGAGACAGAAAACAGAGCAAACGAGATGAGACACAGAGGGAGAGAAAGGGAGAGAGGAGAAAAGGAAACAAGAGAGAATGAGATAATAGAGAAATAGTGAGAGAGATGAAAGGCAAACAGAGATGGAGAAGGAGAAACAGAAATAGAGAGAGATGCTGACAGAAAAAAAATTAAAAAGGGAGAGAGAGATGAAAAGAGAGAGAGGAAAACAGAAAGAAAGAGAGACAAAGAGAGCAAGAGTGAGGGTGAGAGAGAGATGAGTAGAGAGAGGGAGAGAGAGACAGAGCAAGAGTGAGGTGAGAGAGAGATGAGTAGAGAGAGGGAGAGAGAGAGAGCAAGAGTGAGGGTGAGAGAGAGATGAGTAGAGAGAGGGAGAGAGAGACAGAGAGCAAGAGTGAGGGTGAGAGAGAGACAGAGAGCAAGAGTGAGGGTGAGAGAGAGATGAGTAGAGAGAGGGAGAGAGAGACAGAGAGCAAGAGTGAGGGTGAGAGAGAGATGAGTAGAGAGAGAGACAGAGAGCAAGAGTGAGGGTGAGAGAGAGAGAGAGACAGAGAGCGAGAGTGAGGGTGAGAGAGAGATGAGTAGAGAGAGGGAGAGAGAGACAGAGAGCAAGAGTGAGGGTGAGAGAGAGATGAGTAGAGAGAGGGAGAGAGAGAAAGAGAGAGAGACACAGAGCAAGAGTGAGGGTGAGAGAGAGATGAGTAGAGAGAGGGAGAGAGAGACAGAGAGCAAGAGTGAAGGTGAGAGGGAGATGAGTAGAGAGGGAGAGAGAGAGCAAGAGTGAGGGTGAGAGAAATGAGTGGAGAGAGGGAGACAGGAGAGAGAAAGACAGCACGAAGAGCAGAGAGAAATGAGTATAGAGAGGGAGAGAGATGAGTAGAGAGAGAGATAGAGAGAGGGGGAGAGAGATGAGTAGAGAGAGATAGAGAGAGGGGGAGAGAGATAGAGAGAGGGGGAGAGAGATGAGTAGAGAGAGATAGAGAGAGGGGGAGAGAGATGAGTAGAGAGAGAGAGGGAGAGGGGGAGAGAGATGAGTAGAGAGAGAGAGAGAGGGGGGGAGAGAGATGAGTAGAGAGAGAGAGAGAGAGAGAGAGAGAGGGGGAGAGAGATGAGTAGAGAGAGAGAGGGGGAGAGAGATGAGTAGAGGGAGAGGGGGAGAGAGATGAGGAGAGAGGGAAAGGGGGAGAGAGATGAGGAGAGAGGGAGAGGGGCAGAGAGATGAGTAGAGAGGGAGAGGGTGAGAGAGATGAGTAGAGAGAGAGAGAGGGAGAGGGGGAGAGAGATGAGGAGAGAGAGAGAGGGGGAGAGAGAGAGAGGGAGAGGGGGAGAGAGATGAGGAGAGAGAGAGAGGGGGGGAGAGAGAGAGAGGGAGAGGGGGAGAGAGAGAGAGAGAGAGAGAGAGAGAGGGGGAGAGAGAGAGAGAGAGAGAGGGAGAGGGAGAGGGGGAGAGAGAGATAATAGAAGCCCATGATGTCTCTTAGCGGGGAGCTCTCAGCTCCTACAGTAAGGAAATGAAACAGTCGACCTTCCCTCCCTCTCATCATAGCAGAACAGGGGAAGAGGCCCACGGGCTCACAAACAACAACCCTACTCAAGCCCAGTCTCTCTCCCTCTCTCTCTCTCTCCCCCTCTCTCTCTCTCTCTCTCTCCCCCTCTCTCCCTCTCTCTCTCACGCACTCCTGCAGCCTCGGGCGCCCAACATAAGGCTGAAATGATGTACCAGCGGTTGTGTCAGCTCCAGGGAGAACATCTTCAGCGTTGACGAGTACAGAAAAGGAATTTGAGCGATTTACATATTTCCCGTGAAATTAAGCGGATAGACCACTGGAAACACTTTCATTCAGCCTCGGGAGGACCGCTGTGTTCTCCCCTCAGGTCGGAGACACGTGACCTCAGTTTCCCCCCACCCACCTCGGAGATTTGTAACATATGCTAATCAGGCTAAACAGGCTCTTAGACCATATAGATTCACACTGTAGTCCGTGCATACTGTCTCCACAGGACCACCACAGGACCACCACAGAGCAGGTATGATGTGGGTGGTGGATCATTCTCAGCACTGCAGTGACACTGACGTGGTGGTGGTGTGTTAGTGTGTGTGGTGCTGGTGTGAGTGGATCAGACACAGCAGTGCTGCTGGAGTGTTTAGACACTGTGTCCACTCACTGTCCACTCTATTAGACACTCCTACCTTGCTGGTCCACCTTGTAGATGGACAGTCAGAGACGATAGCTCATCTGCTGCTGCACAGTGCAGTGTTGGTCATCCTCTAGTCCTTCATCAGTGGTCACCAGATGATGCCGCCCCACAGGACGCTGCCCCACAGGACGCTGCCCCACAGGACGCTGCCCCACAGGCGCTGTTGGCTGGAAGTTTTGGTTGGTGAACGATTCTCAGTCCAGCAGTGACACTGAAAGGGGGAGGGGCTATGCAGTAATTCAGCATCTCAAATTCACCTAGCTGCATGTCTTTGGACTGTGGGAGGAAACCAGAGCGCCTGGAGGAACCCCACAAAGACAGAACACGCACACCCCACACAGAAAGGGTCCTGGCTACCCAGCTGGGGAATTGAACCCACACCCCTCTTTGTGTGAGGCTGAAATGGCTGCACACCCCCGGTAGCACCCGGCACGGTGTTTCAGGGATGAGGCTTTCAGCAGAGGTGGTGTTTCACTCCGTGTACAGTTTGTGAAATGATGATGCTCATCATGCTGCGTCTGCTCGTTTTTTAAAACTAGTCCCGGGACACTCTCTGAAAACCACTTATGTCTTGTTTATTTATTACATTCCAAGATTAAAAAAAATCGTTTATTCGTTTGTATCCAGCAGGAAAGTTATAACCACCAGCAATAACCGCTACACTGACTGCCAGGCCGAACACGTCCACGTCTACCTGCATTCACCGGCCACTTTATCAGAAGCCTCTCCCTTACATATGCGCCGCAGCCCTTCTGTTACCGCTCACTTTATCACCCATCCAGTGACCGCTGTGTCCAATATGCCTCACACACACTACCATGTCAGTCTCACTGCTGTGCTGAGAATGGACTGCCATCCGGATCATTTCTGGCCAGTGGTGGTCCTACGGTGCTCCCTTCCCGCTGGTGGAAGTCGAGGAGAGCAAGCAGCTGCTGAAGGGCTTTTTTTTTTTTGCAAAGTCGTGTGTACATGTAGTTTTGGATGCTACTGACCACAAATCTTTGCGTGTGTTCTGCAGACGTGTCGGGTGAGGGCAGTCAGAGCGGCGGCCAGTTCCAGGGTCGGCCGTCTGAAGTGTGGTCCCAGTGGCAGAGCCAGCATCACAGCCAGCAAACTGGGGAACAGCACACACACACTCAGCCCAGCCAGTCCGAGGTGTTCCAGGTAATAACACACACACTCATACACACTAACACACATACACACACACATACACACACACACACACACAGACAAACACACTCACACACACACACACACATACACACACACATACACACTGACTGGGATTTTATCCACTGCTGGTAGACCCGTATTCAGCTACTTCCTTCACACAATGGTCTTTGGCCACGCCCACTTGCAGTCACTCCCTTCAGCCAACCATTAACATCTCGTCACCATGTCTACAACACACATATCCACCAGTGAACCACATGTGTCTGATGAGTGTCTATATACGGGATGTTAATGAAGGTGGACGTCTGGTTCCATTCACCACCACTGTGAACAGTTCTGCCCGGTGCACCCCCAAAGCCCCCTGAACTGGCTCCCTGTTTAAGTGGCTCTCCTTTGTGTTGCAGGATATGCTGCCCATGGCTGGTGACCCCACCCAGGGAACGGCCAACTACAACATAGAAGATTTTGCTGACCTGGGAATGTTCCCTCCTTTTTCCGAGTAATTGCGGATTGAACTTTTTTTCAGGGCTGCTTTTTCTTTTTTCCCCTCCCGTTTCCATGACTGCAGTATCGTTGTCGTCATCATCATCATCATCATCATCAGTCGCACGCACATGAACAGTTTATGAAAGTGTTACTGCACAAGTTGTTACAGTGTTTAGATGCCGATGCACAGACAGTTCAAGGTCTGGGCCATTTGACCGTCTGGTACACGCAGACCTACATGCGGTACTGTGCAAAAGTCAGAGACCCCCTGCATGTCCTTGCGTTTGCAGCCGAGTAGAAGTTTATCAGGAAACTTCAGAAAACATATTTAATATAACAGAAATTGGATCTGTGTGTTCACGCTGTACTGCAAAACAATTCTTGGCAAGTATAATAATCTTATATCTAGATTTGTTTTTATATTTCCAGACATATTTTCACGTGTTTTAAGTGATTTTAATAAGCCATTTTTATTTTCTCACTATATTGGCCAAACATTTAACGTGTTTCCAGCTAGTTTTGTACAAAAAGCTAAATTATCAATATAATAATAACATGGATAATCGATAATATTGTGTATATAGTGAGAAAATTTGGATTAATAAAATTACAGGTTAAAAAATGTCTGGAAATTCGATAAAACTAATCCTAAAATTTTTAAAAATGAGAATTTGAAGATGTATTTATTAGATATAAGGTCATTGTGCTTATCAAGATATCAGTGCTGACCATTACAGCTTCCTCAAAGGGCTGCAACCTCCAAAGTTCAGTCGTAGAAGTCCTTAGCAGTGGTGTTGAGGTTCTGGACTCCGGAATGGTCAGTCCATTGCTCCGGGAACACCAGCAGCTTCTTGGTTGGATGTGTCTTCTTGAACAGCTACACCTCTATTCAGACCTCCATAGCACTGAGGTGTCTTCTCACAAAGGAAGGATGGATGGAAACGGCTTTGGATGTTCTTAGGTGGAGCTCAAGGTTCTCTTCTGGGTCAAAAGCTGTTTATCTAGCGGGGTCCAAAGTTTGGGTGGTCTACCAGGTCTTCCAGGTGGTTGCTAGGAGCCTCCGTAACTCCAGTATTTCTCTCCGAAACCTCTTCCGAACTTCTGCTCGTTTGGACCGTGCGGGAAATGGGAAGCGTGGGGCTCTGGCTTGCGCACCGTACTGCATACGCATATCCCAAACAGTCCTCCAGTCCAGACTGGGTTTGCACAGATGGGTATGTATCCTATGGAAGGATATGATGCGGCGCAGGCGTTCCGGTTTTGACACGTTATCATGTAAGATAAGTATTTTTGCCGTCTTTCCCGTAAGCGGAAGAGACTCGTTCGTTCGTTCGTTGCCATGCAGTTCTTTTCCCTGCCTTGCACTCATTCGCCAAGCGGCATCTGTCCGACAGATCCCGCCGATCCGAACATTGCACCAGCATTACCCGACGCAGCATTACGCTTACTGTGGAAGATGTAGTCTATGTAGTGATGTCCATAATATTAGCTGAACTAATAACTAGTCGTAGATGGATATATAAGCAAAGTGTTACATTTAGAGTCCAGTTTTTCGACACTTATGTTGTGTTTTTTCATCTTTTTTGTTGAAACCGATTTTTAAAAAGTCGCTTCAAGTGCTCTTCATCAGCTACCGCCACCAGCCTCGCCGCGGGGAGACGTGTAGAGCACCGCAGCGTGTCCGTCTTTGTCTTTGTGGCTGCAGCGATTCCTTGTGACTTCCTTTCGAACTAACGACATGGACTTTTAACGGCCTAGACCTTTTACACGACTAAACTGTGTAACCACGGAAAGGACTGATGGGAAAGACTTGAAACGGAGAAGAAAAGGAACAAAGAGAAGAACCTTTTGCTACATCGTGGATGTTTTTATGTAAATAATGTGATTTTTATTTTTCTCTGTTCACAAACGCCGCTACATGCGTCCCCGTGTAGGTTTAACACCATCGTGTGCAATGTGTGTGAGTACGTGTTTAACTCTCGGTATTCAGTTAGCCTGTTAATTGTACAATGAGTTTAGCCTGTATAAATTGGTGTAAATGTGCTCCATTATTTTTGTGTAACTATGGCGACAAAGTTGTGCTTGTGACAATAAACTCTCATTGAACTATCCGGCTCTCGCTCGAATGTGTTTGTCCGTTCTTAGTCCTAGGTCAACAGCCAGTGAACGACCTTCACCAGCACTGCCAGGACCAGAGGCTGAATTTACGTATACGGTATTTAGCAGTTTTGTTTTTTTTATCTAGAACCGATTACAAATTGACCATGTCTTACACACACATAGGCGAAGGTAGTGTTGGGAGTCTTGGGATCAGGGTAAATGGTGTGGGAGAAAGGTTGGGGTCTGGTTAAAGGGGGGATGGGATATGGTTGGGGTATGGGTAACACGGGTGTGTAAAGACCGGCTGGGGGTGTTTGGGGTGTGGGTAAAGGAAAGGGCTGGGGATAATGTTGGGATCAGGGTAAAGGTGGTGGGAGTAAGGTTGGGGTCTGGGTAAACGGGATGGGGTATGGTTGGAGTCTGGGTAAAGGAGGGTATAAGGTTGGGGTGGGCATAAAGGGGGTGGGGTAAAGAGGGGTTGGTGTGTGTAAGGGGGGTTTGTGGTATGGGTAAAGAGGGATGGGGTAAGGTTGGGGTGAGGGTGAAGTGGAGGTAGGGGTATGGTTGGGGTATGGGTAAAGGGGGTGTAAGGTTGGGGAGATGGTGAAGTGGAGGTAGGGGTAAGGTTGGACTGGGGTAAAGGGTGGTGATACTGTTAAGATCAGGGTAAATGGTGTGGGAGAAAGGTTGGGTTCTGGTGGTATGGTTTAAAGGGGGCATGAGGGTAAGGTTGGGGTATGGGTAAAGGGGGTGTGTGTAAATAATGCCTGCGGATCCAGGGTGTTTGGGTGTGTGGGTAATAAGGAGGGCTGGGTAACGTTGGGATGGTTGGGTAATGGGTAAAGGAGGGAGTAAGGTTTGGGGCTGGCATTAAAGGGGGGTGGGGGTAATAAGGTTGGGGTGGGTGGTTAGGTTGGTGGGAGTAAGTAAGGGCTTGGGTCTGTAAAGGGGGGTTTGTGGGCCCCATGAGTAAAGGAGGGCATGAAGGTAAGGGTGGGGTAGGGGGTGGGGTTAAAGAGGGGGTGTGTGTAAGGTTGGATTTTTTTTTTTTGAGGGTGAAGTAAAGAGGGATGGGGTATGGTTGGGGTATGGGTAAAGGGGGTGTAAGGTTGGGGTGAGGGTGAAGTGGAGGTAGGGGTAAGGTTGGACTGGGGTAAAGGGAGGGTGGTGATACTATTGGGATCAGGGTAAAGGGGGTTTGGAGTAGGTTGGGTCTGAGAGATGAGGGTAAAGTTGGGGTATGGGTAAAGGGCGAATGGTAGGACTATGGGGGGTATAAGGTTGGGGTGAGCATAAAAGGGGGGTGGGGGTAATGTTGGGGTCAGGGTTAAGGTGGTGGGAGTAAGGCTGGGGTATGGGTAAAGGGGGAATGCTGGGCCCATGGGTAAAGGAGGGTATAAGGTTGGGGGGTGAGTATGGGGCGGGTGGGGGATGAGGGTAAAGGGGGTGTGGGTAAAGGGCGGGTGGGTATAAGGTTGGGATCAGGGTAAAGGCGGTGGGAGTAAGGCTGAGGTCTGGGTAAAGGGCGAATGGTTGGGCTACGGGTAAAGGTGGGTATAAGGTTGGGGGGAGCATTAAGGGGGGTGGGGGTAATGTTGGGCTCCAGGTAAAGGTGGTGGGAGTAAGGTTGGGGTCTGGGTAAAGTGGATGGGGTATCGTTGGGCTATGGGTAAAGAGGGGTATAAGGTTGGGGTGGGCATTAAGGGAGGTGGGGGTAATGTTGAGGTCAGGATATAGGTGGTGGGAGTAAGGCTAGGGTCTGGGTAAAGGGGGAAGGGTGGGTCCATGGGTAAAGCAGGGTATAAGGTTGGGATGAGCATAAAGGGGGGTGGGGGTAATGTTGGGGTGGGGTTAGAGAGGGGTTGGTGTGTGTGTAAAGGGGGTAAGTGGTATGGGTAACGGGTGGATGGGAGTAAGTTTGGGGTCTGGGTAAAGGGGGCGATGGGGGTAATGTTAGGGTGGGGGTACTGGAAGGGTGGTGGTGTAAATTCAACATTTGGCCGCACCATTGCTTTAAAGGCACGAGGAGAACCCATCCGAACAGCGCCGAGTCTTTCTGCCCTGAGAGAGAGAGAGTACATGAGCGTCTGCTTCCCCTGGTGGCCTACCGCTCCTACCTGAGCCCGCCGCACTCCTCTAACGTTATGCAATCTCTCCCCCCCTGAACTCGGGCGAATCTGAATTCCACACGAACCGCGGTTAAGCTCCTGGGCTTTGTCTCAGGTTGCTGCCAGGCCAGAGACATTTCCAGCAGGCTGTGCGAGCGTAATGGGGGTTCTGCCTGTTCGGCTCCAGCTCGGTCTCATCAATGGACAACCTAAATAATTGATGTATGCGTGTCTCTTACAAGGGTCTTCTTCGTGTTCCTCGTGCCTGGGGGGCCAGGCCAGGTTTGAAGCGGACCTGGGTTGTGTAATCCGTGTTTTCCATGATGTGGAATGCAATCCCAGTTTGGTTTTCCTCTCTCCCTCGTGCACACCTGCAGCACTCCATCAGAGTCTGATTAGAAGCTGTATCAGAGAGGAGCATGGCGTGACACGGCTCACGCAGGGCCTTAGCCAGAGGTTGTTATGAGCACACCCCTAAGCTTGTTTATAAGACTGAGCTTGCATTCCTTCTCAGGTTTTGGATTTGCTGCAGAACAGCAGCTCTATACAACGATGGTTCAACGAAAGGTCAAATGTACAGCCCCCCCATACTGTGGTTTGCTGGAAGCTAAAGACGCTACACCTCCCTGTATCTACCCTCATTGTCTATTCTGTTAGCTCCACTGACCATACAGGACACTCTGTAGGTGTACAAGTCCAGACTGTAGTCCATCTGTTTCTCTGTATACTGTATTACCCTGTTCTTCAATGGTCAGGACCCCCACAGGACCACCACAGAGCAGGTATGATGTGGGTGGTGGATCATTCTCAGCACTGCAGTGACACTGACGTGGTGGTGGTGGTATGGTAGCGGGTGTGGTGCTGGTGTGAGTGGATCAGACACAACAGTGCTGCTGGACACCTCAGGGTCACTGCTGGACTGAGAATCGTCCACCAACCAGAACTATCCAGCCAGCAGCGTCCTGTGTGGCAGCGTCCTGTGGGGCAGCGTCCTGTGTGGCAGCGTCCTGTGGGGCAGCGTCCTGTGGGCAGCGTCCTGTGGGCAGCGTCCTGTAGGCAACGCCCTGTGAGCAGCGCCCTGTGTGGCAGCGTCCTGTGGGGCAGCGTCCTGTGGGCAGCTTCCTGTGTGCAGCGTCCTGTGACCACTGATGAAGGACTAGAGGATGACCAACACTGCACTGTGCAGCAGCAGATGAGCTATCGTCTCTGACTGTCCATCTACAAGGTGGACCAGCAAGGTAGGAGTGTCTAATAGAGTGGACAGTGAGTGGACACAGTGTCTCAACACTCCAGCAGCACTGCTGTGTCTGATCCACTCACACCACACACACTAACACACCACCACCACGTCAGTGTCACTGCAGTGCTGAGAATGATCCACCCCCACATCATACCTGCTCTGTGGTGGTCCTGTGGGGGTCCTGCCCATTGAAGAACAGGGTAATACAGTACACAGAGAAACAGATGGACTACAGTCTGGACCTGTACACCTACAGAGTGCTCCTGTACGGTGAGTGGAAACGAGCGTGCGATGATTTACACATGTGGTTAGCCCAAAAATAAAAACGAGTAGGCCGAACATGTCTTGGCGGATCGTCAGCATACTGGGTGAGGAGACTGAACGCTGTGCTCCAGGCTCTGCTTCTCTGCAGCTACATGCAGTTTGGCTGGCTTTTGCATTCAGCCAGCATACCATGTCACCCTTGATTGCCTTTAACGGCGTGCTCACTCGAACCGCTCAGGCTGAAGCGCTGCGAGGAGTGCTCGGAAGACGGGGGGTCGCCCTTGCGCATGTTTTGGGCTGTTTATATTTTTCCTCGGAATTGAAGTGCGATGCCATCTTCAGGTGGGTGCAACCTGTCTCCATTGTGACAGGCTTTCGTCGAGCCCACTTGGGCTTTTGCGAAAACCATTTCTGAACAAAAACAAATTGTGCTGGCAGCCTATCATTAACGGGTTTCTGACGGGTGCAAGCAGGCCATAGCTGTGCTCGGCTGGGCTGTGTATTTTTATTTTTATTTTTTTTGGCCCGGGTTCGTTCAGTTGTCTAAGGAAGGGCGTTCGGAGGACAAAGGCCGCTTCAGTTGTCCCGGCTAGTTTCATATTTAGCAGGACACATTCATCATTATTCAGTACGCACGCTACACGGGGACGCCGCTGGCCAAGTGTCACGGGACCGGCCCATCGATCATGCACGTGGCCACACTTTTTCCACACTAGCATTAGCGCTAATAGACACATCAAAGCTAATTCCTGGCCTCGTTTCCAGCAGCATCCTCCCCACCAATAGGGCACTACGTGACCGGAATTCTGAACCACAGCCCCAGTCAGCTGCTTTTCCGTCTCTCCTGGATGATTTTTCCGCGGCTCCGGATGTACGCGGGAGACTTTGATGGGCTTTCGCACCGTTTCCTCCGTGTTATCAAGGCCCTATTAATAGTTCCACACACTGCTCAGTTATTAGGCTACTTATCTCTCGGTGGCCTTCAATCCCCAAGTGTAATTGACTTTGGAGGATGCTGGACTCCCTTCGCTGATGGAGAGACACACGAGTCTAATGGAAGACTGCAGGCCTTGTGCACTTTGCTGGGAGATGAGTTTCACGGCTGCAGCTTTCGCACGTCTGAGTCATCTTACAGGTACATATACATCCATCTATATATATATATATGTTTGATATTGTAAGACATGCTAATGATTCAAGTTTCACGCTCAGCCGCACATGTGATGTAAGCGAGGACAGGCCTTATCTCTGTACCTGACTGACCCAACAGTGAGCAGTGGGGTCCTCCATGAGTCCTCCTGTTAGTGCAGCACCATCGGCAGACGGCTGCACCACGCAGGACTACATGCACACAGACCGTTATCACGACTGTCCTTAACACCACGTCACCGTCACCAAAGACTGCAGTGGTGTCGTACCAGACTGTCATGGAGCGACTCAGAATGGCAACGGGTCATCTTCAGTGACGAGTCCCGCTTTAGTCTTGGTGGAGACGCCCAACGAATCCATGTGTGGCAGCACCGTGGTCAGCACCGAGATGAACGGTTTGTCGCCACACGTCCAGAAGGCCTGGTGTCACTCCACCTTCACCCCTACCGCACCATCTGCAGGAACTGTGTGAGGATGTTCTAGCTGCATGGGATGGATTATCACAGGACACCGTTAGGATCCTAGGCCTCCTTCTCACAAGGATGGAAACACGTAAAGTTCTCCTCTCTCTTAACGCTGTTTATCTGGCGGAGTTCATTTGTCTTCCAGGTCTCCCAGGTGGTTGTTAGGAGCCTTTGTAGCTCCAGTTTTACAAGCTTCCCTCCATATAGTGTTTATTTCAGAAACATCTGGGTGTTCTCAGATCTGAAGCGAGAGTGGAGCTAGATGTTCTCCTCTGGGTGATGGTTGGGGAGTTTTGGTGGTCCTCCCAGTTTAGCAGGTCCCATTTTTCTGCAGCTTGTACAGATTTTTTGAACTCAGGTTTGGAAACTCTGGTCTCCTCTGATCTCCTGGAGATTAAACGAATGCCGTGCACTTAATGGCTGTTTTGACTGTTTTGCTTCCTGGTGTTCATTAAGTGCACATTTTGTGATCAATGGGACAGAAAAGGTCCAAAATTGCTCGGAGTCAAATCTTGCTACATTAGCGCACATTAGAGTTCTCTGATTCTCCTATAAAACTACCAGGCATGCTAATATTACTCCCCATAGGCATCCATAGAGCAAAGCACTGCATCCAGCTAAGCGTTAAACTTATAGGGCCACCAGCAACAAATCCATAAAGGATTCAATGGAAATCAATGACGGCACGTCCTCAGGTTAGTGTGCGGATTATGAATATGTACATTAATACTTGGTAATTGTTTCAGCGTAATGTAAAACTTTGATAGGTAGTGTTCTGGTCCTATTAGCTTCCGTTAGCCGTGTTCCTCGTCCCGCTCTTATTAGGTTCCTGACAGTTTAATTTGTGTGAGGTCTCGGGACAGGAGCATAATCAGTGCGTTTTGTAGTAATTCTGATTCTGACATGTAATTTGCATCATCTTGATTACAGCCTATTGACTTTCACTTCTTGTTAGCGGTGTTAGCTTCTGGAGCTGCTAAGAAACTGCAGCACCATGTACAAGCTGAAAGTGTCACTTTGGTTATTGATACCATCTCTCCATTTATGGGTGATATAGACTCATCCAAACCAAACTATGCTAACTTGAAATTCAAATTTAGCCCCATGCAATTGAAACCTGCCTAAAAGCCTATAACCCCTCCACCAGCACCAGTAACAGCTGGGATTGGATTGGGTATGGACTGGTCAAGTTTCTGGATGTAGCCACATCAGTGTTCAGTCACTCTGGCAGTAAAGGATTGGTCAGTTGGGCCAGATTTGGTGGATGCCTTCCCTGGCACGATTCCGAGGAGAATTCCCTGTAGACTGGGATTTTATCCACTGCTGGTAGACCCGTATGAACGTACGCTTCCATACACCTGCAGATTCAGCTACTTCCTTCACACTATGGTCTTTGGCCACGCCCACATGCTCAGTCACTCCTTTTAGCCAATCATTAACATCTGCTCTGGAGCGTTTCCCACACATGGAACGAGACATTCCCTGCACTGTAGCACCTCTTCCCAATCTATGGATCCCACTCACACCCCATATCCTAGCCCCATTCTAGTGCAGTGCCACCTGCCATTTGAGCCATTTCTTTTAATCTATTCGTCATGAAATATACACACGGTGTGAAGAACAATAAACTTTCAAATACTGGCAAAAAATGAATAAGAATAATTTAATAATGACACAATAATAAACTAATTGTAAACAATGTCATTCCGAGTGGGTAAAATGTTTTATTCTAGAGAAACTTAATCACAGTGGAGGTGAATGGAACCAGACGTCCGCCTTATAAAGCTAGGGCCCGCAACATTATTCCATGAAATGGGTATGAATAGGTCTGAGTATGTTGGCTGGTATCTGAGATGTTGGTTTTTGAAGGTTTAGAAATAAAATCTTTGGCCTAAAAATATCATTTTAAAAGTCACTCCTGGTGGAAGGATACATGAAAGGCGTTGTGAGGTAAAATAGTCCCCAAAGGACAGGAACTATTTTAGATCCATCACTGTTGTACTGTCAACAGTCTAGGTTCACTGATGGTTTAGAGGTGAGCTCAACAAAATGTGAGCCCTTGGTGTCTACAATCAACCATTTCACACCAAGCCACTGACACTGTTTTCATCTCTACCACCAAAAACTGGTGGGAATGCCTTCTGTCAACAATTGTCTTTAAAGTGCTTTATCATTCTCGCAGTGTTGGTTTGTTTAGCTTCCCATATTTCTGGATACGGAGCCTATACATGCCCGTTATAGTGGAGCACCCACCTTCACAGTAGCCGTGGCTACAGCTGGAGTGCCGGAGCTGTGTTATTAAATATATGCAGTGTTCAAATGTTAATGACTTTTATTAAAAGAGTGGCAGTTAATCAAAGAAGCGAGTGTCACGCAGACGGTGTTGTAATGCTTCGTGGCAGCAGGTCGTGATGGGAATCTTCTAGAGGCACTTCGGAACTGGAGGGTTGTTCTCAGAGCAGTGACCCTAATATTACTCATTACTGCTACAATTAGATCACAGCCTTAACACTGCACAGCCTTAACACTGCGTCAACCTCCTTTATCTGGCTTCAGGAACAGTAAGCTTACTATAACCCCATACTACAAAACCTACTTCAGAACTAACCCCAGGATATATTAATCCCAAACTACAAAATCCGCGTCAGAACTAACCCCAGGATATATTAACCCCCATACTACAAAACCTACTTCAGAACTAACCCCAGGATATATTAATCCCATACTACAAAATCCGTGTCAGAACTAACCCCAGGATATATTAACCCCCATACTAAAAAATCTACTTCAGAACTAACCCCAGAATATAGTAACTCCATACTACAAAATCCGCGTCAGAACTAACCCCAGGATATATTAACCCCCATAGTACAAAACCTACTTCAGAACTAACCCCAGGATATATTAATCCCATACTACAAAACCTACTTCAGAACTAACCCCAGGATATATTAATCCCATACTACAAAACCTACTTCAGAACTAACCCCAGGATATATTAATCCCATACTACAAATCCTACTTCAGAACTAAACCCAGGATATATTAATCCCAAACTACTAAACCTACTTCAGAACTAAACCCAGGATATAGTCACCCCTACCCTAAAACTAACCCCAGGATATATTCATCCCAACCTTAAAACTAACCCCAGGATATAGTAACCCCATACTACAAATCCTACTTCAGAATTAACCCCAGGATATATTAATCCCAAACTACAAGACCAATCTTAAAACTAACCCCAGGATATAGTAACCCCATACTACTAAACCTACTTCAGAACTAAACCCAGGATATAGTCACCCCTACCCTAAAACTAACCCCAGGATATAGTAATCCCATACTACAAAACCTACTTCAGAACTAAACCCAGGATATAATAATCCCATACTACAAAACCTACTTCAGAACTAACCCCAGGATATATTAATCCCAAACTACAAAACCTACTTTAGAACTAACCCCAGGATATATTAATCCCAAACTACAAAACCTACTTTAGAACTAACCCCAGGATATATTAATCCCATACTCCAAAACTAACCCCAGGATATACTAATCCCAACTTTAAAACTAACCCCAAGTTATTAGCTGAATAAATAATCCCAGGTTAGAGTAAACACATACTTAAAAATGACCTCTTCAAATAATCTCAGGTTATATAATCTAAAACATTTCTGTTGCTGTATTCCATTACATGCAGGTCACTTGGTGTAAAAGACAATGAGAAACGAAACAGGAACCAGAAGAAATGAGTTATGAGGTTTTGCTATAGTGGAACGATACATAAATAATTCATAACGTTACATTAAGTCTGTGCTCGGATTGCGAAACGCGCAGTTTCAAACGAGCACTTGTGCCTCTTAATTCACCTATGACCAATTTACATCTACGATCAATAACGTCTGTCAGAAACGGAATTTATTAGCATATAAATAAATGCGGACTCCTACACGCCGAGTAACCTTTCATTACACGCCACTCCGGGACGGATCCAGTAGCGCGGATACACGCGCGGGCCTGAGCCCGAGTTCCTCCCAGGTTTACGTTGTATCTGGCCCAGATAATGCAGCAGTCTAACATTAATATCATCTCCAACAATGTGTCAGAGTCATAAATCAAGCGAGCGGTTCGGAACATTTTGCCAGCAAAATAAAAAGCTCAGTGATGGCTTTCCTCTCCGGTCGTTGCCAGTAATACGTACGCTCGCCCCAGCAGGCACGCTTTAAAAGGTCTTCATCCGACTTCCAAAACAAAGGTGCCTTTGACGCTCTTAGCTGGCCCAGTTTCTTGGACAGGGCTATTCGTCTGTGGCCACCATACTGAGAGATGGGCTTTCGCGCTGGACCCTCAAAGTAATGCTGAAGGGTGGGAGGTGCTATCTTTCCGCCCATCCGGGATTGATGGTGTGGAGGCCCAGTCCAGGGCATAAAGACTTTCCTGGATATCCTGAAACAGTGTATACGTGTATATACCCTACGGGCTCATCGCCTTCGCCCCTGTAGTCGAGAAACCCTGGGAGACTGGTGTTAGCACGACTGACGGATCCCAAGACCCTCTTCCAAGACCCCCTACAGCTTGCACATTGGGCCAGTATGTCTGTTGACGGTCAACAAAGACCTATGCTAGGTTCTTCAAAGCCTTGGCCGGCCAGAGACCCGAGTGTTCTTCACGCCCTCAAATATCGTCATCCCAAACCTGTTCCACTGTAACCTCTCCAAAGCATGTGGGCCTGCTTCCACCGGCATTCTCCCAGAAACGGAACAGCTAGGAAGGCTGGAGAAATTCCCATCATTCCCACAATTAGCATCCCAAAATCCAATTACACTACTTTACAGATGTTGATTTTGTTCCTGTTCCCGGGTTCTAAGTGTGTTCTCTTCATTGGTTCCCAATAACTCATTCAGTGCTGAGTAGACTTCAAGTAGCTTCTGGAACTGTGAGAATCTGAATTCCTGAATTCCGTCTGGAATGTTCTAGAACGTTTGGAGAAATACATGTGTGCTAAAACAGCCATATCGGTGGATGCTCCAGCTGAGTGAGTGGATAGTGGATACAGAGCTACAGGTCACTTAGAGGCCTCTAGAGGCTGCAGCATCCGGCAGACGCCTTCTGCTACGTCTGGGTCGATTTGACACCATCAGAGTCTGTGATGAAGCCAAACTCACCAGAACAGTGGAGCATGGCCTTCGGGATAACAGAGATACAGACCCCGGGATCTCTCTAATCTGCATCCTGCTTAGGCGCACCCTAGACGGCCTTGCTGAGACGCTCGACTGCAACCGCTGTTCAGAGAGCCAGAGCACCGTAACTCGGTGGCATCAAGAGGCTGCAGCATCCGGCAGACGGGTTCAGCTCCACCTGTGGCTGATTTATCAAGACCCTAGTGGAGCAGTACTCAGTGGAAGCCTCTGCTAAGATGGGCGATGCCTACAAGGCATTCTTCGGCATGCCTGTCGGAGTTCAGGACAAACCGGGGCCACCTCCTTTCACGTGTGAGGACTGCAGGAGAACTCTTGAAGGTAAGGTGGATGATAGCTGCTCGCTGAGATGGATTCTGGTGAGGTTAATATCTTACACATTACCGAGTACATGAAATGAATTGTGTCAAGTTTCATTGTCCAGTTTACAGAAACACCGCTTGTGATGAATATGGATGTTATTGTTTACCATTTAAGAAACTGGAATGTGTCACAATGTAGTCTGTCAATCTATCAATCTATCAAGAATCAATCTATCAATTAGTCGCCCTCAAGAATGTTCAGAACCATTTAATACAGCCTGAGATGTGGAACTGACCTGTTGGGGGCTTGTCAAAGAGGCATGGAGGTGATCATGCAAGGAGACTCTTAGGAAGCGTCACGGTCACAGTAGGACAGACTTGTATGTTGTAAGTAGTTGTTGCTGATGGTTGAAGATAATTGTGTGTTGGGGTCACTGTCAGCAGCATTGCATGTGCATGCGCCATTTCTGCTTTGCCCTCAACAAAAGAGCAACTGCTCAACTGGCTATGTTTCCAGCATCACCTTCTATGTCAATGCCCCACTGGTGGTACCTTCGGGGGCCCCCCACTGGCCTGGAGGATAGCCCCCACATTAAGGCTTGGTCTGGAGGAGAGTGGCACTTCCATGTCCTCGAAAGACCCCGGCCGAGGATTGCAAAAGAAGACGCATGGTGGGGACGGGTGACCATGACTGTATGGGGTACTGAGGCTGGATTACAGGATGATGGTCAGGCAGCATGGCCGCCTGGTGGCATCGAGTATGGCCCTTCACCCTGGGGGCATGGTCAGCTGAGGCCGCAGGTCATGGATTCAGCGTACACAGGGAGCACTCTTGTGGAGGATGAGGCTAAGAGTGGCCGAGGGTGCACCGCTGTTGTTGCTGCCGCTGCTGTTTTTAATATAAGAGAGTTACCTTAAAGGCGCACCCAAGGCAGCCTTGCACCCAGAGCACAATAAC
Source organism: Prochilodus magdalenae (assembly GCA_024036415.1). NCBI lineage: Eukaryota > Metazoa > Chordata > Actinopteri > Characiformes > Prochilodontidae > Prochilodus > Prochilodus magdalenae. Next base: position 47,263 of record JAMWET010005548.1, read on the forward strand.
TCGGTGGCATCAGGAGGCTGCAGCATCCGGCAGACGGGTTCAGCTCCGCCTGTGGACCAATTTATCAAGACCAGAGTGGAGCAGTACTCTGTGAAAGATGGGCGAGGCCTGCAAAGCATACTTCAGCATGCCCATTGGGGGTCGGGACAAACTGTGGGCACTTCCTTTCACGTGCGAGGACTGCAGGAGAACTGAGCTGTCTTCTATGCACATCTGGGCACCACTAATCAAATACATTTACATTTACGACATTTAGCTGACGCTCTTATCCAGAGCGACTTACAAGGTTAATCATATTACAGGTAGGCCAATGTAGTGTTAGGAGTCTTGCCCAAGGACTCTTATTGGTGTAGCACAGCACAGTCACCCAGACCGGGATTCAAACCCCAGTCTCCCAGTCTCTGGTAGTGGCTACTTGGAGGGTAGTGGTGTTATCCGCTGAGCTACACCAACCAACTACACCAAATACACATCCTGTTCGAGGGTAAATATAGTTAAACAACTCAGAATGAAATTTCAAATACGAAGAATCCAACAAATAGGAAAAAAGTTAAATATAAAATCTGTTAAAATAATTCTGTAAGGTCACACAGCTTATTAAACTCATTAAGCATTCATCTAAGTCAGGTCTGTACAATTCCAGAGTGTCATAAGCCCTGTGACCCTTTAAAACGTCTCAAGGTGTTTTACACTCGACAGTCATGAACTCACAAGGCGGCTGACCGAGGAGCTGAAATTAGAGAGAACTGACTCTCACCAAGCAAGAGCAGAGTCTGAGGGACATCAGAAGTCTTCCTGCTTACAGAAACGCCAATCAGAAATAAAAATAAAGGACTGAAGTCACGACAAGATCTGGAAGACCAACCTTCCCATCCCCACCATGGACTGTTCTCGCTACTGGCCTCTGGAAGGAGGTTCTTTAGTCTTTGAGGCAGAACAGCCAGGTTGCAGCATGGTGGGGACGGGTGACGATGGCTATATGGGGTGATGAGGCTGGGTTACAGGATGAAGGCCAAGCAGCATGGCCGCCTGGTGGCTTTGAGTGTGGTCGGCTGAGGTCACAGGTCATGGATTCAGCGTGCACAGCAGGTGGATGAAGAGTGGCCGAGGGCGCACCGCATTGAACAGCCAGGTTGAAAACCAGCTTCTTCCCACATGCCATAAGACTGTTGACTGTTGAATGCTGTTCCATTTTTGAGATTACTCCATACCTGGGAGCTCCAGTGCCACACTCTCTCTTGTATATATACTTACAGAAAGGTATTTATCCGTTGATTTACATACAGAGCGTTGCTGTCCAAAGAAAAACAAGTATCTCCAAAAGAGCAGCTTTACAGGAGAGGCCGAAAACCTCATTTAACTTTAATGTAAGTCAATGGAACCAGACGTCTTTCCAAACAGTTTTGGGCCATTACTGTTGGTCCATTCTTCATGAGATTCTCACTCAGTGTAAACAGTGACAGATGTGTTCAAATAATGCAAGAAAATAAAAATTGAGATACATGTTTTTTATTGGACAGTGACGATATGTTTTCATATGCATTGCACTTCGCACGTTCTCCCCAGTCTACTATGAGCCAATGCCACGTAATTTGGTTCTAATGTGCTAAAGTCTAAATATCTAAGACAGGACTGTTTTTAGGCTGGCCAGGTATGCAAAGCAAAACCCCCACAACACCGTCAGTGACCTACAGGAAGACCTGGGGACTTTTAATGATGCCATAACATGGCCCCTCTTTCATAAACACATGTCAGACCAAGTTTTTTTTAATGTTGGGCTGCCTGACATTTAAGGAGATAAGAATTTTTTTAAAATTTGTTTCAATTTACAACATGTTTTTTTATACATAATATTTCTAAACATAAAATCTATTCCTTTTTAAGTATTCCATTATTTAGAATAACTAACCTACCTTTTTATATTAGCTTGTCACCACCTGACAGATTTGGACTCCATTTTTGAGACAAAAAGAAACAAAAATGAAATTTTGAAAGCAGTGAAAATTATATATATATATATATTCAGCTCCACAGACTGGCAGAGAGCCAAACCCACTCTCTACTGACCGTGATGAGCGCCACCTCATTCCAATGTCCCGTAAGATGACCTCGAGTGACCTACAGAGAGACTGGCGAGCGGTGGCTGGGGTGAAACGCACAGCGAGCATGGTTCTAAAAACAGGCTTCTGGAGGTCATTAGTGATTTTCTAAATACACAGATCTAATACAATATCTGATCTGGAGTTTGGGAGACATGCTTCCAGTAGTGTAGAGAATCAAACAGAACCAACACAAACCCAGAACCTGTACACCTAGAGACACTGATCAGGTACAGGTGGTCTCTTAAGTTTTTCCCGAGCTGTGTGTTTATGGGTGTAGAGATGTTTTACTCCCAACAACAATGACCTCACCCGCCAGCTAGCTGAGGAGCTGAAATGAAAGATAACTGATCGATATAAAAGCAAGACTATAACAGATATCTAAACACGTCCTGCTTATAGATATGCCAGTTCAGACATGCAAAGCAAAAACCCCACAACACTGTCAAGCACCCACAGGAAGATTTGGGCAACATGGAAAAGTTTGGAAAAGTCTTTTGGAAAGTTCATGTACGATATATTTCCTGACAACAGACAAATCAAGACGCGCAGACGTTAATAACACGCATACAGAATTGAATTTAGACGGCCAATGGGGAGTCTCGTTTGTGGAATTGCCGTACTTATTGGTAAACACAAGTGCTTAAGTTCCTTTTTGACTGGCTGAATATTCCTGTACTCGGTAGTAATAAATTCTATCTGTGTACTAAATTACGATACCCAGCCCTGTACACTAATGACATCACCTCCACAGACTCCTCTAACAATGTCCTCTAGCTCAGAGACAGCTGAACAGCTGGTGCTCTGGAGCAGTCCCACCGACTTAGGGTTGAACCCACTCATAACTGTGGAGATGGCATTGATGGCACCATCCTCAACCAAACCATGATGGCTGTGGAGTTCCTGGGATGGGTGCAGGGTAGTCCCTGAGAATTCCGATTACCAGGGACCTGAATTGGGACATCATATCAGCATCGCTAAGAAACGAGGGTCCATCACCACCACCATCATCACACTCAGGAGCAGCTCCGCCATTAAATATGACATTCACAACTGGAGTGCATCATCAGACCATTGCTGTTAATCTGCCCATCCTGCTTGTACCCGTCCAGAATATGGAGGCATGTGGGGAAAATCACCGCCTGGACGTTACACTGCACTCCGATAACCGCCTGCTTAAGCTCCCTCCCTGTAGCCGGGCTCTTCAGCCTGTTAAAGCTGGTCTGGTTTCACCATCTGACTTCATCTTCATGGACGCCTGTAGAACACTTTTTGTAAACTTGATAGTTTAAATAAACAAACATCGTAATAGTAATAACACACGGTTTTGCTGAGAAGGTTGTACCACATGACATGGTAAACTTAACCGTTCTACCCAAAATGACGCATGGGGGGCTACTGACCTTGGCATTGCGCCATGGAGGTCACTGGGGTCTTCTTAATGAAGCCGTACCCTTGCCCTTCTTTAATACAGGCATGGCAAAATAAAAGTCCTTCGTTTTTAGTTGTGCCGTCTGACGTTTGAGGAAATCAGGTCATGTATGCAGAGCAAAACCCCCACATCACTGTTCATGACCCACGGGAAGATTTGACCAATGTGGTTTATTTTCACATTTCCAACATAAAAATCGCACAGCATTTTTAGTATTGAATTAATTAATTAATTAATTAGTTATTATAATAATAAGTACCCTTTTAGATAAGTTTACTGAATCAACATATATATGTTTGGATAGTTGTACCACCTGACATTTCTGGAGGCAAAGAAACTAAAATTATGTTTATGTGAATGCACCAAAAAAGTGACTTACATAAAAGAGATATTGTTGAATTATTTGATATTGAAATGATTTGATATTGCCAAATTAATGGACCTGGACACAGAATTGCCGAAATACTGAACATACATATCGCTGTACCAAACCTACGTTAGTCTATTTTCACTTTTTGATCATTGTGGAGTTCGCACTCCTCCATTGGACAGGGGAGACAGGCTAGCTGAACCTGGAGTTCCCTCTGTTGGGCCTGACACCAGGCAGAAACGTAGGGACAGCGCTATTAGCATCCATAGCTAACGGAAGGTTTGACTGCATTGACGGACGACTGGCTGTACTGAGGGGGGTCCCCTATCTGCGGTCGAGTCACTGGTGACCAGCCAGACTGAGGAGGGGGGGGTACTTTAACGGCGGAAAGCGAAGGACCTGGTTCCAAAAGCAAGTAGAGTCAAGCACCCTACTGACCTTGTGGCTGAATGCAATCAAATCCTCACAGCAATGTTCCTACATCTAGTGTAAAGCCTCAGATGAGTGGAGGACCATACGCTGGCCGTGGAGGTGTCTTCAAACGTTTGGACATACGATGAAATGTAAAAGGCACATTTGCCACTGGAAGCACAGCGGAGTCCCTCTCTCCCACTGATGTAATCATGCGCCAGCAAATACGGACCTGCGGGTCGGACTGAGTCGCTCGGTTAGCATTCTCGTCCAAGCCTCCATGATGGTGTGTGGCCAGCAGGCTGAAAAGACGCAGTGGCAGGCCTTTCCGCATTGGTGGAAGGCATGTGTGAGCCTTACAAAGAGTTTGATGGAGCATCTAATCCTGATTGTGGCTTGGGTCTCACTTTGCTGCTTCGGAAAGCCAAGCTCTCATTGAAAGGCGGTGGAACCGTTCTTCTACACACATGCAAAGTGCTCAATCAAAATTCCCAGGATTGTTACCATCGGCTTCATTTTAGGATTCCTGGCTGAATGCTGTCCTTTCAGCTGAGGAAATTGACCAAGGCCTCCTGGAAATGCTAAATTATTCATCCTTGAGATTTTAGTAGTTTCAGTCACCAAGAATAACGAAAAAATGATTAAATGGTTCTCTACAGAACCAGAAAGGTTCCATTATAGCTAGAACACGAAGTGCAGTGTGATTAGCCCATGATGGGTAAGCGTGTGATTGATAAGAGTGTCTCTTGTTAACCTCTGATTGGTTATTCTCTGATTGCTTAGCCTGTGTATGTAGAACTAATGACTGGTCAGCCAAACTGGTCACTCTTTGATTGGTTAGCCTTTGACTAATTGGCCAACCAATCAAAGGCTAACCAATTGTAGACTGGTCATTATATAACTGATTAGCCTGTGTTGGGTTTTTTGTATGATTAGCTTATAATTGGTCACCAAATCATTGATTAGGCTGTGATCGATTCATTGGCTAACCTGTAATTGGTTAGTTAGTCAGTGTACGATTGATTAGCCTGTGTTGGGTTTTTGTGTGATTGGTTAGCCGGTAATGTGCTATTCTATGCTCTCGGTTCTAGTGTTCGGTTACCCTGTGAATGGTTGGGCGATGGTTAATTAGCTTGTGGTTTGGTTAATCTGGTTAACCATTGATTGTTTTTATTTATTTAATTGATTAGCCTGTATTGGCCTGTTACACCTTTATATGCTTATTGTATGATTACTTAGCATGTAATCAAAGAAATGACGATTGGTTAGCCAGACTGATTATTCTATGATTGGTTACCCTTTGATTGGTTAGCCTGTTATTGACTAAACTATGCTTGGTTTCTGTGACTGGTCAGCGTATGAAATCACCAGGTCAGTCCATGATTGATTAGACTGTTATTGATTCATTGGCTTTAGTGGCATTAGTGAATTTAGTTATTTTATAATTAGTCAGTCTATGATTGATGTTTTGGACTCTCTTTGGTTTATCTGGTTAGCCAGTGATTGTTTTTTTTTATTATTTAATTGATTAGCCTGTATTTGTTACACCTTTGACCTGTTATTTTATGATTACCTAGCATGTAATTGAAGAAATTATGATGATTGGTTCGCCATATTGATTATTTTATGATTGGTTAGCCAGTTATTGGTTAGCCTCTTATTGGCTAATCTATGCTTGGTTTGTTCTGTGACTGGCCAGCATATGAAATCACCAGCTGATTGTGTGATTGCTCAGTCCATGATTAATTAGGCTGTGTTTGATTCACCTGTGATTGGATGATATATTAAGCTGTGTCTTGGTTTGTGATTGGTTAGCTAGTGATCTGTGATTTGTTTTTTCTCTGTCTGGTCAGCATATGATTAACTAGCCTGTGTTTGATTTGTCCATGATTGGTTACCATATCATTGTTAAGGCCGTGATTGGTTAGCCTGTTATTGGCTAACTTCTAATTGCTTAGCTGGTGATTTGGTTATTTTATAAATGGCCAGGCTATGATTGGTTAGCCTTTGACTGGTTAGACAGTGATCTATTAGGTTGTGTTTTAGGTTGATTGGTTAGCCTGTGTATGTAGAACCAGTGGTCAGCCAAACTGGTCACTTTTTGATTGGTTAGCCTTTGACTAATTGGCCAACCATCAAACGCTAACCAATTGTAGACTGGTCATTATATAACTGATTAGCCTATAATTGGTCACAAATCATTGATTAGGCTGTGACTGATCATTGACTAACCTCTAAGTGGTCAGCTAGTGATTTTGATTACGTGATAATTAGTCAGTCTGATTGATTAGCTAGTGATCGGTGATTGGTTTGCCAGTGATGGGTTATTTTATGATTGCTTAGCCTGTATTTGTCGAACTAATAATTGGTTAGTTGGCTAAACTGTGACTGGTTTTTCTATGACTATATGATTAACTAGCCTGTGTTTGATTGGTTACCATATCATTGTTAAGGCTGTGATTGGTTAGCCTGTTATTGGCTAACTTCTAATTGCTTAGCTGGTGATTTGGGTTATTGTATGAATGGCCAGGCTATGATTGGTCAGCCTTTGACTGGTTAGACAGTTTTAGGTTGTTATCTGTGATTGGCTAGCCTGGGACCCATGACTGGTTAGCTTGGTTACTCTATGAGTGGTTAGCCTGTGATTGGTCAGTACCACCCGTACCAGCCCCTACCCTTACCAGCTCTGTGGACAGAGGACTATATGTTAGGGGTACATAGGAGCCAGAACAAACTAGCTAGCTAATTCTATGAGCCACAAAAGATACAGTGACAGAGGCACTATGGAGGAGCTCCGGAGGAAGAGATATTTCTGTCCTTTAATGAAACGTTGCCAGATTAACAGCTCAGTACAGAGCAGCAGTAGCCACCCACACCAGCACCCAGCAAAAAGAGTGGGTTGGCTGTCCTCCTCGGGCTCTTCGGTCCTCATGCATCTCTGTTTTCAATCATCCCGAGCACACAGCACCATCTTTCCAGAGCCTTTGATGGCTGGAGCAGCCACTCACCGCTTACATAAACACTGTTATTGTGTCAAAGCAGCCTTGAGAGAACATCCAATAATACTATTGTTTGAAAAAAGTGTCAGATGCTAGTTATTGTGTTCCGAGAAGCGCTGAGTCATTCAGGTGGTCCTGCCCCAGGTTGGCTAATCGGACCGGATGGCTCCCTCCAGTTTTGCTTTGACCCACACCATCTGAAGGCCTTTTGTCGGTATTTTAGCAGGACTGTCTGGCTCTGTTTGGCAGGGACCCCCGAGCATTCCAGTCATTGTTAGCGTAAGCTCCCAGGCAGTCGGTCTTCATTTGCGTAAGGCCGTTGTCATTGCACCATCTGGAGAACTCTGCCACTGTCTTGTTATGCTAATGCCATGGGGGAGATACAAAGGAGTCCTCCAATGACCGGTAAGGGTTGGGCTCCTTGAGGTTTGGCCTACTACTGGGTTCTGGTGGGCGGAGGGATGTGGAGATGCCTGAATCAGTGTGCAGAAAAACCCTTGGCATTTTTTGGGGGGTGGTTGGGGGGGGCATTCTCATGATGACTGACTAATCCAGCATTGACTAGCGGCTAACTCACTTGCGCTAGTGACGCGAAAGCTACTTCAGTGGCCACAAAATGTTTTGTTTAAGAGCTCTTCTTTTAGAAATGGGCTTTGCTAGACAGGTCTTCCACCCGTCACCTGAGATTCTATTCTGTCTTCGATTTGAGAAATGGGTTTCCACACAGCCCCTTGAGAAATTGGGAAGAGATTTCAGATTTCGGAATATTGTGTGACATATGTTTTTCAGTTTGCTATAGCACCACGCTTGCTGACCATTGCTGCATCTCTGGTTAGGTAAGAATTCCCAAGACAGAAGCTCACTGACCCTCAAGCTTGACCCCTACCTTGATCTTCAAAAGGAATAGCTGCACCCAGAAGGAGGTGTGGGAGTGCGGTGGTGTTGGGAAGGAAGATAAAGTTGACCAGGATCAATAACTGATGACCGGCAAAACCGCCCGGCCGCCGTGTTTGCCAACCCAACATGCCAGACGTCTCGGTATGGAGCTGTAGAGGTTCCTAATGGAGTCCTGTGATAATCCATCCCATGCAGCTTGAACATCCTCACACAGTTCCTGCAGATGGTGCGGTGGGGGTGGAGGTGGAGGGACACCAGGTCTTCTGGACGTGTGACTACAAACCGTTCATCTTGGTGCTGACCACGGTGCCTCCACACACGGATTCGTTGGGCGTCTCCACCAAGACTAAAGCGGGACCCGTCACTGAAGATGACCCGCTGCCATTCTGAGTCACTCCATGACAGTCTGGTACGACACCACTGCAGTCTTTGGTGACGGTGACGTGGTGTTAAGGACAGTCGTGGTAACGGTCTGTGTGCATGTAGTCCTGCGTGGTGCAGCCGTCTGCCAATGGTGCTGCACTAACAGGAGGACTCATGGAGGACACCACTGCTCGCTGGAGGTCTGTAATGGTGGCTGTTGGGTCAGTCAGGTACAGAGATAAGACCCGTCCTTGGTACGTCACATGCACATTTCTAACGATGCCAACCCTGCCCACCGAGTTTCATTTCTGATGGCTGATTCCTTCAGAGTGCAGCTATTGGAGAACACCCATCGATATTTCACATGAGCACATGGAATCAAATCAAGTTACCACCCAGCTCTGCTGGAGAGGAGCTGTGGGAAAGACTCGAGCTGGAGCAGAGCAGGCGAGAAACAAACATCCCTAGGAGGAGAACAGGAAGAGTGGACTGGGCACAGAAGAGGGCTGGTCGTTTTTCTTCCGTTTTCCTCCCCCTGAGCCCTGGTGTGTCACGTCCGCTCATTACAGCCTTGCTGAATAAAGATTGGTGTAGTGACCTTTCCATTAGTGACGTTCCGAGTACAAATGGAAGAATGGGACGCCAGCGCAGAAGTGCATGAGGCGGATTTGTAGCGCTTGTTGCGGTGCTGGCAGACTCACCAGGCAAAGGCAGGGTTTTCAATGGAGCTAAGGTCAGGGGACTAGGATGGGCATGTCAGACGTCAGTGTCCATTAGAACATGTTTGATGGGTCATCGTCCTGCTGGTAGAGCCAACCGTGACCTAGTCTTAGCTGGTGGGCCGCCAGATTTTCCTTCAGAATCTCCTGATACGGCACGGAGTCCATGAGTCCCTGTATCCTGAGGAAATCCTAGGAAGATCGTAGGACCTTTGGAGGATGAATGGCCCCAGGACAGCACGAGCATCCGAGTTTCAGGTTTCAGGTTTATTCGTCATTCGCACACCATGTCAGGACATTAATGCATTGAAATGCTTGTGGTGAGGCTCAGGATGATACTCTACAGCAGGACAGCGTTATATACAGAATACACAGAGACAGGAGGGTCTGTGGAAATTCTCTGATATGTACAAGGATAGTCCGAGAGCGACCGGAGACAGTGACTAAGTGATACTGGCGATAGCCATCAGGTTGCTGAACAAGTTGTGAGCCTTTCACCAATACCACCAACATCACCAATACCACCAACACCACCAATACCACCAACACCACCAATACCACCAACACCACCAATACCACCAACTACACCAATACCACCAACAGCACCAATACCAGCAACTACACCAATACCATCAACAGCACCAATACCACCAACTACACCAATACCAGCAACTGCACCAATACCACCAACACCACCAATACCACCAACTACACCAATACCACCAACATCACCAATACCACCAACTACACCAATACCACCAACTACACCAATACCACCAACAGCACCAATACCACCAACACCACCAATACCACCAACACCAGCAATACCAGCAACACCACCAATACCACCAACACCACCAATACCACCAACAGCACCAATACCAGCAACACCACCAATACCACCAACTACACCAATACCACCAACACCACCAATACCACCAACTACACCAATACCACCAACACCACCAATACCACCAACACCAGCAATACCAGCAACACCACCAATACCACCAACACCACCAATACCACCAACAGCACCAATACCAGCAACACCACCAATACCACCCTGCCAACCAATACCACCAACACCACCAATACCACCAATACCACCAACAGCACCAATACCACCAACACCACCAATACCACCAACACCAGCAATACCAGCAACACCACCAATACCACCAACACCACCAATACCACCAACAGCACCAATACCAGCAACACCACCAATACCACCAACTACACCAATACCACCAACTACACCAATACCACCAACAGCACCAATACCACCAACACCACCAATACCACCAACACCAGCAATACCAGCAACACCACCAATACCACCAACACCACCAATACCACCAACAGCACCAATAACAGCACATACCAACACCACCAATACCACCAACTACACCAATACCACCAACACCACCAATACCACCAACTACACCAATACCACCAACACCACCAATACCACCAACACCAGCAATACCAGCAACACCACCAATACCACCAACACCACCAATACCACCAACAGCACCAATACCAGCAACACCACCAATACCACCCTGCCAACCAATACCACCAACACCACCAATACCACCAATACCACCAACAGCACCAATACCACCAACACCACCAATACCACCAACACCAGCAACACCACCAATACCACCAACACCACCAATACCACCAACAGCACCAATACCAGCAACACCACCAATACCACCAACTACACCAATACCACCAACACCACCAATACCACCAACTACACCAATACCACCAACACCACCAACACCACCAACACCAGCAATACCAGCAACACCACCAATACCACCAACACCACCAATACCACCAACAGCACCAATACCAGCAACACCACCAATACCACCAACACCTACAAATACCAGCAACACCTACAAATACCACCAATACCACCAACACCTACAAATACCAGCAGTACCAGCAACACCACCAATACCACCAACACCACCAATAACAGTAACACCACCATACCACCAATACCAGGAATATCACCAGCACCACCAATACCAGGAATACCACCAACACCACCAATACCAGCAATACCACCAATACACCAATACCACCAACACCACCAATACCAGCAACACCACCAATACCACCAACACCTACAAATACCACCAATACCACCAACACCTACAAATACCAGCAGTACCAGCAACACCACCAATACCACCAACACCACCAATAACAGTAACACCACCATACCACCAACACCACCAATACCAGGAATACCACCAACACCACCAATACCAGCAATACCACCAATACACCAATACCACCAACAGCACCAATACCAGCAACACCACCAATACCACCAACACCTACAAATACCAGCAACACCTACAAATACCACCAATACCACCAACACCTACAAATACCAGCAATACCAGCAACACCACCAATACACCAATACCACCAACACCACCAATACCAGCAATACCACCAACACCAGCAATACCATCAACACCGCCAATACCACCAACACCAGCAATACCAGCAATACCACCAACACCACCAATACCGCCAATACTACCAACACCACCAATACCAGCAATACCACCAACACCACCAATACCAGCAATACCATCAACACCATTAACACCAGCAATACCATCAATACCACCAACACCACCAATACCACCAACACCAGCAATTCCACCAATACCACCAACCCCACCAACACCACTGCACTTCTTAATACATCGCCACTCCATCATACTTCATCATACTTAAAACATGTTGGAGGGTTTTGTACCCCTCTCTATGTGACATCAAAACATAGTTCCTTTTATTTATATATATATATATATATACTGTATATATAGTGCTTTTATTAATGGACAGATGGAATAATAGGCCTTCTCCCATCACACCTTACACAAGGTTTATCAGAGGTTTGGTGGGTCCAAAATGGTATCGTCTCCTGCAAAGCTCCAGCTCATCCTCTTCAACTAATCACACCATCTGCAGGAACTGTGTGAGGATGTTCAAGCTGCATGGGATGGATTACCACAGGACTCCATTAGGAACCTCTACAGCTCCATACCGAGACGTAGGAACACGGCGACCCGACGCCATACTGAGAGACAGACTTCTGTATGTGTAGCTCAATAAATATTGATCATATCAGTCTAAACTTATCATCAGTTATTGATCCTGGTCACCTTTATCTTCCTTCCCAACACCACCGCACTCCCACACCTCCTTCTGGGTGCAGATGAGTGTAAGGTCGTGTAAAAATCGAGGAGTCAACAGCAAAGCTTGAGGTTTGAACAATGTCAGTGCTTTTAAAGCCTCCCATTGCAGCCACTGGCTGTATTTTGATGGCATGCAGTCCTCAGTGTGTGCGCCCCGAAGATAAAACTAAACCGCCTGCCACCCAGTTATCAAACAGAACTGTGATTTATCCTCCGCTGACATGTGCAGAGGGTGCACGCGTGAGAGAGTCACAGCACTAGTGCTGATACAGCACCAGCTTTATAATCCAGCGCCCTATAAAAGAGCATCTGTTCCAAGTTACCGCGTGCAGAACCCCGGAGCTCCTGATTAAACAGGCTGCGCCGTTTCGTTTATGCGTGCTATCATGCTTTCCTTGCTGAAGTCAGGCAGAAAACACCACCACAATGTGGATTCAGAGAACACACCGAGACGCGGTGACGGAGGTGAAGCTCAGGCCTGCCGGACGTCCGGCTGCAGGCGTCTGCTACAGCACAGACCAGACCTTTCTCCACCCCAAGCTCCCGAGACGCAGGTGACCGGATGCAGGTGAAGCGGATCCGGACCTGCCGGACAGCACAAGCCATTTTTTTGACCTTTCTCTTCCTGGTCCCCAAGCTCCGCTTCTCAGCTTCCTCTTCTGAGTTCCTTCAGCAGCAGCTTCGAAACGAAACCACATGCAGGTGTAGCGGAGAACCGGACCTGCCTCAGGCCCTCAGGGAGTTTCATTTTTTGAGTCTTGGTTCCTCTCTGTGGTTCTTCCTGGTACTTCTAGGGAATTTCACCTTCTCAGTCTCTCGGTTCTTCTGAGTGGTTCCTCCTAATGCCCGCCTGAAGCTTCTGCAGCTTTCTCTGAGCCTTCAGCCGCAGAGCGAAACACCACATGCAGGTGTAGCGGAGAACCGGACCTGCCTCAGGCCCTCAGGCTAAGTCTTGGTTCCTCTTAGTTGTTGTTCCTCTTCTTCTTAGGAAGTTTCTTATTTTGGTTGGTTCTCCTTGTGCTCTTAGGGAGTTATACCGTCTCGGTTTTTGAGTCTTGGTTCCTCTCTGTGGTTCTTCCTGGTACTCCTAGCGATTTTTACCTTCTCAGTCTCTCGGTTCTTCTGAGTGGTTCTACCTAATGCCCTCCTCAAGCTTCTGCAGCTTTCTCTGAGCCTTCAGCTGCAGAGCGAAACACCACATACAGGTGTAGCGGAGAACCCGATGTGCCTCGTTTCTCGTTCTAAGTCTTGGTTCCTCTTAGTAGTTGTTCCTCTTCTTAGTGCTTTACGTTTTTCTTATTTTGAGTCTTCTCCGTGGTTCTAACTCATGTTCATAAAGACTTCCATTTTTTGAGTCTTGGTTCCTCTCGGTGGTTCTCCCTGATACTCCTAGTGATTTTTACCTTCTCAGTCTCTCGGTTCCTCTGAGTGGTTCTACCTAATGCCCGTAGGGAGTGTTGCTGCCCAAAGCTTCTGCAGCTTCCTCTGAGCCTTCAGCCGCAGAACGAAACACCACATACTGGTGTAACGGAGAATCGGACCTGCCTCAGGCCCTCAGGCTCTCTGTGAGTTTCTCGCTCTCAGTCTCTCGGTTCCTCTGAGTGGTTCTACCTAATGCCCTGAGAGTTCTTGAGGAGTTATAACTTCTTGGTTCCTCTCAGTGGTTCTACCCTTTCGATTCTTCTCTGTGGTTCTACCTCATGCTCTTAGGAAGCTTTACCTTCACAGTTTCGGTTCCTCTCTGTGGTTCTACCTCATGCTCGTAGGTAGTTTTACCTTCACCGTTTTGGTTCCTCTCTGTGGTTCTACCTAATGCTACTAGGTAGTTTTACCTTCACCGTGTCGGTTCCTCTCTGTGGTTCTACCTCATGCTCTTCGGGAGTTTTACATTCACCGTTTCGGTTCCTCTCTGTGGTTCTACCTCATGCTCATATGTAGTTTTACCTTCACCATTTCGTTCCTCTCTGTGGTTCTACCTCATGCCCGTAGGTAGTTTTACCTTCACCGTTTCGGTTCCTCTCTGTGGTTCTACCTCATGCTCATAGGTAGTTTTACCTTCACCGTTTTGGTTCCTCTCTGTGGTTCTACCTCATGCTCATAGGTAGTTTTACCTTCACCGTTTTGGTTCTTCTCTGTGGTTCTACCTCTTGTTATATTAACAGAGGTGTAATGTTCTACCTCATGCTCTTAGAGAGTTTTACCTTCACTGTTTCGGATACAACCACTGCTGTAAAAGCATATTTATCTAGAACGTGTCCATCAGGTTCTGTCTGTAAGAAGGAGCAGTGGAATAGAAATGCAATGAAATGTTCTAGCCAATGCTAAACGTTGACGTAATATATTATCAGAGATGTAATGTTCTAGATAGATCTTGGTGTTTAGCACTAGCTTATGCTAAAAGCTGACGTCATATATTACCATATGTAATGTTCTACCGCATGCTCTTAGAGAGCTTTACCTTCACCGTTTCGGATACAGCCACTGCTGTAAAAGCATATATATCTAGAACATGTCCATCAGGTTCTGTCTCTTACTGTAAGAAGGAGCAGTGGAATAGAAATGTAATGTAATGTAATGTTCTAGATAATGTTAAAAGCTGATGTAATATATTAACTAAGATGTAATGTTCTAGATAGATCTTGGCGTTTAGCACTAGCTAATGCTAAAAGCTGACGGAGCAGTGGAACAGAAATCTGCTTCATCTTCATGCCAGTTCACCGAGGTGGTAGACCGTTTTAGGATTGATGGTGGTTTCCAAATCAGCTGTAGAAGCGTCTGCGGTCACCAGCGCTCTCCTCTCCCGCCATCCGCGCTGCCGTATGACCGGATTTCACCATCGGCATCTGGTTATGTAATCTGAGAGGAATGAAAGGATTCTGGAGCTTTACCAACTATGCCTTTTGAACGTCTGGCGGCCAGCGTCTGCTTTCAGAGCCGCTGGAGAAAATTGCATAGAGTGGGTTTAGTAATTTCGTCCGAAGTTCACGGAGTTCATCCTCAGTCCGCGCTTTTCTTATCCTCGGCATATTGAGACATTTATGGAATTTCAAGGTCCTTATTTTCCACCGAGCTCTTTCAGGCAGACGTGTGGCGTTCTCTGAGGCTGGACTTCGAGGAATGATGAATGTCACTCATCCTTCAGGTAGTGTTTATATCACTAGCGCAGTGTGTAAACAGCACTGATCACCGTCTGTGTGCCTCTCGAATCCGAGCATTAGATTATATATGAAATAAAAACAGACACGGATACGGAACTGGATTTAAAGTCACCTCAGGGAAACACAGAAAACACATTCCAGCTAAACGGTGCAGGCCCCTGCTGGAATCTGCCTGGGCGGTAAATGTCATGACGGTGGGATTCACTTATCTCAGCATGTGCATCGTCATCATCATCATCTAGGAAAAGGAACACCGTGGCAATTATGACTGTAGGAGACGTTTGGTGGAGAGGGTTCTCCTGTAGTGCTAGGACACATCAAGAGTGTATAGGGGAACCTACTGCGAGAACCTTATCAGTTCTTGTGCTCGTAGATTTGGCCATCTGGAGTTCCTACCAACCCACAGCCTGTGAATTACGACTGCCAGGTCAGGGCTCCCCATGGACTCCCGTTCAGATTCGGCTCCCCTTCCCATGGCCAGTGCCGACACATTGGAATCAGTGACGATACTAGAGTCCGTTGGGGCCCTAGGCAAAGAATTTCAGAGTTCTTGGCTAGCTAATGCTAACAGCTAAGGTGATACATTAATAAAGATGTAATGTTCTAGATAGTTCTTGCCATTTAGCACTAGCTAACGCTGATAGCAGAGGTAATATATTAACAGAGATGTAATGTTCTAGATAGTTCTTGCCATTTAGCACTAGCTAACGCTGATAGCAGAGGTAATATATTAACTAAGATGTAGTGTTTTAGATAGTTCTTGGTGTTTAGCACTAGCTAATGCTAACAGCTGAGGCAATATATTAATGAAGATGTAAGGTTCTAGAAAGTTCTTGGTATTTACCACTAGCTAATGCTAAAAGCCGACGTAATATATTAACACAGATGTAATGTTCTAGCTAATGCTAAAAGTCGACGTAATATATTAACACAGATGTAATGTTCTAGCTAATGCTAAAAGCTGGTGTAATATATTAACAGAGATGTAATGTTCTAGCTAATGCTAAAAGCTGGTGTAATATATTAACAGAGATGTAATGTTCTAGGTAGTTCTTGGTGTTTAGCACTAGCTAATGCTAACAGCTGAGGTAATATATTTACAGAGATGTATTGTTCTAGATAGTTCTTAGTATTTAGCACTAGCTAATGCTAACAGCCGAGGTAATAAATGAATAAAGATGTAGTGTTCTAAATAGATCAGTGTTTAGCACTTTAGCACTAGTTTATGCTATCAGCTGAGCTAATTAATTCATGGAGATGTAATGTTCTAGATAGTTATTGACAAGCTAATGCTAACTTATAGATTAACAGAGATGTAATATTCCAGATAGTTCTTGGGATTTGGGATTTGGCACCAGCTAACACGCTAACAGCTGAGGTAATATATTTACAGAGATGTAATGTTCTAGAAAGTGCTTGGTGTTTAGCACTAGCTAATGCTGAAAGCTGACATACTTTATTAACAGAGATGTAATGTTCCAGATTGTTCTTGGGGTTTGGGATTTGGCACCAGCTAACACGCTAACAGATGAGGTAATATGAGATGTAACGTTCTAGAAAGTTCCTGCCAGTTAGCATTAGCCTACCGTGGATGTAATTACATATGATCATAACATAGAAGATAACAGTTAAGACAATTACAGCTACCTCATGGCATCCTATACCAGACTGACAGCTGTCCCGAGAGAACCTGAGAGCTTTGTATGCATGTACCTGCATGCCAAACAATCCTGTACAACTGACCCATTAAAAAAAGAACACTTAAAACAATAAAAAACATTTTTATTATTCATTTATTTTATTCTTTTTAATATTATTATTAATTAAATATCAGTATTTATAAATATGCTGTACTGCTTGCTGAATTAATAGTCCAGTTTGTGTCATGTATCCCATCAGCATTATATTGGAATGAATACTGAGGGGAAACAGATGGAAATTTCATTTATGGTTAAAATGGTACGGAATGGTACGGAATGTCAGATCAGGAAGACCTGGAAATTCCTTCCATATCCACCGCAGCCAGTGCAAAGCTCCAGATTACTACATATCACTATACCGTCTACAGTGACGTCATGTCATATCAGTCAGTGGCCTTTCATCGCCATGAACAAATATATTTCCCATTGAACCTGTAGATCGTATATCCTTCCCAGTGTCTTCCATTTCAATGGCGGCTCTAAATCCAGTTTTTCTCGGAATGTCTATAAATTCCGTGAACGTGGAGCAGTATTGACCATAAATGCCGGTTCAGCCTCATAAAGTATCCAGGCCATGCGCATGAAAAATGTCCACCTTATCTCTCAAAAACTTTCAGGCCAGAGTAATCAGCACCCAGTCCGGTTCCCAAGCATGCCAGCGGCCTTCGGGGCAAATCCCAACGTGCAACAGCAGCTCTGTTCTCTCTCCAGTATCTACAGAACCGCTATCTAGAAAATGAGGATCATCCCTTCAGCTCCTGGTAATCCTTCCTACTTGGGGCCCCATGTACTCCTTGGCCGCTTCTTAAGTGATGCCGACGTTAAGCCTAAATCAAGTCCATCGTTGAAAATACGCCAGGAGGTTTTCCAGGAATCCTTGAAGCTTGGCTCGACGTCTTGGGCCGCTATTAGAGCTATTAAAAACTATTTATCTTATTAGTAAATGTGGTTTGGCTAATCAAAACATAATACATAATAAATAAATTATTAATGGATACACTCATCGTCAAAAATATAGCTGCACCCAGAAGGAATCAACCGACAGGAATGAAACTTGGTGGGAAGATTTGACATGGCGAGACATGCTAATGATTCAGGTTTCACACTGGGACACACATGTACAGCCACTCAGCGAGCAGCGGTGCCTCCATGAGTCCTCCTGTTAGTGCAGCACCATTGGCAGACGGCTGCACCACGCAGGACTACATGCACACAGACCGTTACCACGACTGTCCTTAACACCACGTCACCGTCACCAAAGACTGCAGTGGTGTCGTACCAGACTGTCATGGAGTGACTCAGAATGGCAGCGGGTCATCTTCAGTGACGAGTCCCACTTTAGTCTTGGTGGAGACGCCCAACGAATCCGTGTGTGGAGGCACCGTGGTCAGCACCGAGATGAACGGTTTGTCGTCACACGTCCAGAAGGCCTGGTGTTCCTCCACCTCCACCCCTACCGCACCATCTGCAGGAACTGTGTGAGGATGTTCAAGCTGCATGGGATGGATTATCACAGGACTCCATTAGGAACCTCTACAGCTCCATACCGAGACGTCTGGCGTGTTGGGTTAGCAAACACGGCGGCCCAACACCGCCATACTGAGAGACAGACTTCTGTATGTGTAGCTCAATAAATATTGATCATATCAGTCTAATAGCAGCCATGTTGTATGATTGTATCCGTGTTTGCCGGTTGAAGCAGATCGTCTTAAACTGAGAGTTCCATAGTGAGGAACTTTAATCAACTGTGTGATGAAGTCCAGATGGAAAGCATGTAGGTAGCGTTAGCATTAGCATTAGCTCCAGATAACTAGCATAGCTAACTAAATAGGATGAAGGCGGAGCTTATGTACATGGAGTCCATTTACAGATGTTGTGTCTGGGTGAGTATTGTGGGCAGCATCTCGCGTCACGCCACGCGTAAGCCAGCCAATCAGAGCAGGGCTCTTTTAATAATTTATGCGCTCACCGACAGCGGGAAACAGCTCGCTTCGCTCTCGCCGCAGATCCGTAGGTGTAAATGGACGTGCGGAACATCAGTGCTGAGTAAATGAGACGGTGCAGGCCAGACTGGGGGAAGTTAATATTGGTGAAACAGCAGGCGAGATGTTTTTATGGTCCTGCGGATAAACAGTACTGTCTCAAAATCAAATAATCCCTTTATTTTACAGCAGGAGTGAAACCCGCGTTCCGCCTGAGGGTCCTCGTACGATTCAGAGAACCTGAGCCTCAGAACCTGGATCTACAAGACCTGAAATACCCGGCCCCAATTTATTCTAACGCCCCAGAGAGGCCTGCTCTAACCAGCACAGCGGTATCCAGCACGCCGTCCTCTGTCTACCCCTCTCTCCCTTCTCTTTCTTTCTCTCCCTCCTCTCCCTCGTTCTCTCTCTCTATCCCTTTCTTCCTCCCTCTCTTTCTCTACTTCGTTCTCTCTCTATCCTATTCTCCCTTCCTCTCACTTTCTCTCCCTCGTTCTCTTTTTATCCCTTTCTTCCTCCCTCTCTTTCTCTACTTCGTTCTCACTTTCTCTCCCTCATTCTCTCTCTATCCCTTTCTCCCTTCTTCTTTCTCTCCCTCGTTCTCTCTCTATCCCTTTCTCTCTCCCTCTCACTTTCTCTCCCTCATACTCTCTCTCTATCCCTTTCCTCCTCCCTCACTTTTTCTCCCTCGTTCTCTCTCTATCCTTCTCCCTCCCTCTCTTTCTCTCCTTTGTTCTCTCTCTCTATCCCTTTCTCCCTCATTCTCTCTTTCTCTCCCTCGTTCTCTCTCTATCCCTTTCTTCCTCCCTCATTTTCTCTCCCTCATACCTCATCTATCACTTTCTCCCTCCTCATTCTCTCTCTCTATCTCCCTCCCCTCTCTCTCTCTCCTCTCTTTCTCTCTCCCCTCTCACTTCCCTCTCTCCCTCATACTCTCTCTCTCCCTCACTTTCCTCCCTTTCCTCCCTCCCTCTCTTTCTCTCCTTTGTTATCTCTCTCTATCGCTTTCTCCCTCATTCTCTGTTTCTCTCCCTCGTTCTCTCTCTATCCCTTCTTTCTCTCATTTCATCCCTCGTTCCTCTTCTCTCTCTCTATCCCTTTCTTCCTCCCTCTCTTTCTCTACTTTGTTCTCTCTCTATCCCTTTCTATCTCCCTCTCTTTCTCTCCTTTGTTCTCTCTCTCTATCCCTTTCTCCCTCATTCTCTCTTTCTCTCCCTCGTTCTCTCTCTATCCCTTTCTTCCTCCCTCATTTTCTCTCCCTCGTTCTCTCTCTCTATCCCTTTCTGCCTCCCTCTTGCTTTTCTCCCTCGTTCTCTCTCTCTCTATCCCTTTCTTCCTCCCTCTCTTTTTCTACATGCTGATATATATTATCCCTGACTCACTGTGATCAGTCGTTTATGAATGTACCACCTCTACCTCAACACTACCACCTCTACCTCAACACTACCACCTCTACCTCAACACTACCACCTCTACCTCAACACTACCACCTCTACATCAACACTACCACCTCTACCTCAACACTACCACCTCTACATCAACACTACCACCTCTACATCAACACTACCACCTCTACATCAACACTACCACCTCTACATCAACACTACCACCTCTACCTCAACACTACCACCTCTACACTACCACCTCTACCTCAACACTACCACCTCTACATCAACACTACCACCTCTACATCAACACTACCACCTCTACCTCAACACTACCACCTCTACCTCAACACTACCACCTCTACTTTAACACTACCACCTCTCCCTCAACACTACCACCTCTACCCTAACACTACCACCTCTACCTCAACACTACTGCCTCTACCTCAACACTACCACTTCTACATCAACACTACCACCTCTACCTCAACACTACCACCTCTACCTCAACACTACCACTTCTACATCAACACTACCACCTCTACCTTAACACTACCACCTCTACACTACCACCTCTACATCAACACTAACACCTCTACCTCAACACTACCACCTTTACATCAACACTACCACCTCTACCTCAACACTACCATCAACACTACTACCTCTCAACACTACCACCTCTACATCAACACTACACTACCTCAACACTACCACTTCTACACCACCACGTCTACCTCTACCTGACCACTTCTACATCAACACTACCACCTCTACATCAACACTACCACCTCTACCTCAACACTACGACCTCTACATCAACACTACCACCTCTACGTCAAACACTACCACCTCTACCTCAACACTACCACCTCTACCTCAACACTACCACATCTACATCAACACTACCACCTCTACCTCAACACTACCACTTCTACATCAACACTACCACCTCTACATCAACACTACCACCTCTACATCAACACTACCACCTCTACCTCAACACTACCACCTCTACATCAACACTACCACCTCTACCTCAACACTACCACCTCTACCTCAACACTACCACCTCTACCTCAACACTACCACCTCTACCTCAACACTACCACCTCTACCTCCACAATACCACCTCTACATCAACACTACCACCTCTGCATCAACACTACCACCTCTACCTCAACACTACCACCTCTACATCAACACTACCACCTCTACCTCAACACTACTGTCTCTACCACCTCTCTTCCCTTTGCCTCAACACTACTGCCTCTACCTCCACACTTCTCCCTCTACCTTCACACTACTTCCTTGTGCTGTTTGTAAATAATGTGCAAACTGTATATTATTTGTCCAAATATATTTTGTTTATTGCTTGTATATTGTGTATATTGTGTATACTATGTAGAATGTTGTACAGTGTCTGTATTATTGTGTACGTGTGGCGTCATAGTGTATATCATGGACCGTCAGTCAGTTATGTGTATATTGGTTCAGTACTAGAGAGACATGAACTGCAGAACCAAATTTCTTGTTTTCATGACATACAACAGTCCAATAAACCTGATTCTGATTCTAACATAAACATATACAGATACACAAATATCCTACCATTTATGCTATAACTTTTGCGTAAATATGGCCATTTACGAGATTTCTATTTGGGACTGAATCTAAAAAGTATCTATTGTATCGTTTTGTAAAGTTACCACCCATCAATTAGTTTTCCTATAGTTTAAACTAATTATTATTTTTATTATTAAATATATTTAATAGTGGAATACAGAGCATCCTCAATACTAACGTTATCCTATGTGCAGTCGTGACGTTCTCGTCTGCACGGACGCAGGACATCCGGTCTGACCGGAAGCTCAGAGTGTGGCGTTGGAAATGGCTGCTCACATTAACAGCGTTAGCTAAAGCGTTAAATGAGGGAAAATACACCCCTGTCTGCTTTAATTCTCCCAACTACCCACCCGCTGCTGCCGGAGACGGGGCATTCTCGCATGGGGAGGACTCGACATCTTTTAACCACCGTCGCTAACCGAGCAGGTTGATGAATGAAGCCATAAATCGGGAACGGGAAGCTGGGCAGCTAACGGCTAACGCTAACAACATCAGCAGCAGCAGCAGCGCCTCCTCGCCTCGCTCGTTTACGGCTTTTGTTTATTTGTTTGTTTACACGTTGGCAGCCGTTCGTTTGTGGCTGTATGTGCGCCGAGCTGCTCAGCCCACGGTCGTAAAGTCGTGAAGGAAGTGTGCCCGGCTATCTTTAGCACCTCCGCACCTTGGCCGCCGTGTTTATTAGTTTGTGACTGTAACCGCGCTGCTCGGCTCTCCTTCCTTATTACTATAAGCCCGGTACCCGGTCCCGTTGAAGGCTAGCCGCGGCCCCGATGCCCGAGCGCGGCCCCAGAATGAACGGCTTCTCCCTCGGCGAGCTGTGCTGGCTCTTCTGCTGCCCGCCGTGTCCGAGCCGCATCGCGGCCAAGCTCGCCTTCCTGCCGCCCGAGCCTACGTACTCGGTGCACACGGCCTCGGACGGCTCGTGCAGCCTGCACCTCAACGAGCGCGCGGACTGGCAGTACACGCAGCGCGAGCTGGACGCCGTGGAGGTGTTCAACACGCGCACCAGCCGGGGGAACCGCGTGGGCTGCATGTTCGTGCGCTGCGCCCCGGGGAGCCGGTACACGGTGCTGTTCTCGCACGGGAACGCCGTGGACCTCGGCCAGATGTGCAGCTTCTACATCGGCCTGGGCTCGCGCATCAACTGCAACGTCTTCTCCTACGACTACTCGGGCTACGGCGTGAGCACGGGGAAGCCCAGCGAGAAGAACCTGTACGCTGACATAGAGGCGGCCTGGCAGGTGCTCAGGACCAAGTAAGTGAGACCGTTCGACTCCGGGGGTTTTCTGGGGGGGAGGGGGGCGACAATTCCAGATGTGGCGGATTTCAATAAGAGATAAACACATCATCAAAAAAACAGCTGCACCCAGAAGGAGGTGTGGGAGTGCGGTGGTGTTGGGAAGGGAGATAAAGGTGACCAGGATCAATAACTGATGATCAGTTTAGACTGATATGATCAATATTTATTGAGCTACACATACAGAAGTCTGTCTCTCAGTATGGCGTCGGGCCGCCGTGTCGGCTAACCCAACACGCCAGACGTCTCGGTATGGAGCTGTAGAGGTTCCTGATGGAGTCCTGTGATAATCCATCCCATGCAGCTTGAACATCCTCACACAGTTCCTGCAGATGGTGCGGTAGGGGTGGAGGTGGAGGGACACCAGGCCTTCTGGACGTGTGACAGCAAACCGTCCGTCTTGGTGCTGACCACGGTGCCTCCACACACGGATTCGTTGGGCGTCTCCACCGAGACTAAAGCGGGACTCGTCACTGAAGATGACCCGCTGCCATTCTGAGTCCCTCCATGACAGTCTGGTACGACACCACTGCAGTCTTTGGTGACGGTGACGTGGTGTTAAGGCAGTCGTCATAGTGAACTGTGCGCCTGTAGTGGTCATAGCGTCGTGTAAGCACCTGCCAGGATGACTCATGGAGGACACCACTGCTCGCTGAGTGTCTGTAATGGTGGCCGTCGGGTCAGTCAGGTACAGAGATACGGCCCGTCCTGGCTTACGCATTCGTTAGCATGCCTCACCATGTCCAACCTACCCACCGAGTTTCAGTCCTGTTGATTGATTCCTTCTGGGTGCAGCTGTTTGTGCAGCTGTTGACGATGAGCGTGTAACGTGTCCGATAGAGCTGAGCAGTATCTAATTATTCATTAGTTAATTATTCGTCAAGTTTAAAAATTTAATTTTTAGCATCATATGTCAGTAGGTCATGTGATAGACCAGTGTTCCCCAACCCTGGGGGCACCCTGCCCTGCACAGGTTGGTGGACTCCCTGCGTTAACGCTCCCTGTGATCCCTCGGTAATAAGCTGATAAGGTGAATCAGGTGTGTCGGGAGCTGGGAAAGCACCAACGTTTCCAGGGCAGGGTGCTTCCGTGATTTCTCCCGGGTTGGGAAATGCTGGTTTAGACTGCGGTGAGTATGGTGACCCTTTGTAAGGGTTAGGGTTCTAGGCTATTGTTGTGTAATCCAGCTGTCCTGCTTTCACAGAGGCCTGACGGGAAGTTTAGCGGGGAGTGCTTTAACGTGGTGACGTCTTTACTCCCAGCATTGTAAAGGAAGTGTTCACATCATAAAATATTCATAGAGGAAGATGCCTCGACCTTTCTGGTCAGCTAATTGCAGTAAATGTCACTCGGTGGGGTTTAGAAATCCTCTCTCGCTGTGACTAACATCCTCTTGTCCTGTTTACCGATGAATTAGCGTACCTATGAAAGGCGTAAATTAGCTTGTGCTTGGTTTGTGTTTGTGTTGGCCAGGGCCTGCTGATGATTACGCTTCCGCACCTTCACTGCCACAGTACGTTCTCTCTCTGCGATAGGTGGGGTGGTGGGGGTGGGGTGACGAAACACGAGACGTGCTCGGATACCCGAGTGCTCTGTTATCCTTTAAGCCAGGCCTACGCTGTGTGATTTTAGAAATCTTGGCGTTGGCCCACAACGCACACGACACGTTTGAATCATCAGCTGGGTTGCATCAACCGACAGCTTAGCGCTGTCTTGGGCCGTTTTAAATAAAGCTGTTGATTCAAAAGCACATCTGCGCGTCCCAAATGACCCCCTGCTCCCTAAGTAGTGCGCTACGTAGGACAAGCGGCTCCTGCAGCCGTCAGTGCATCACATGTCTCATACACAGCCGTTTGGGTTTCAGCCATGTGTACACACCTCCATGCTGGGCGAATGTATTGTGCTGTAGGAGCCTGGTGTATAAATGCGCTACGTAGGACGGAAGGGGGCGGAGGGGATTTGGGATTCAGCTGCTGCCAAACCAACGGAGCTACAAGAGCTCTGCGCTGAAACTGAGAACCAGCAGAACCGCAGAGACCAAATAAGCATGTCTGTAGTGCGGTCTGCCTGTACGGACGCCGGTACTGGTAATGCCGACTCGTTAGCCTGAGGTTGTGTGTGCGCGGCCGTGTAGGAGTCAGAGTTGGGACTGTTTGTATGTGGTTTTGGGCTGGACTTTGGGACATCGGCTCACGGAGCTGCTCGAACTGTGAGACAAGCGACCCGTTTGACATGTCAGAAATTCCTCCGATAGTCCGACTTCTTAATCGGAGCTTGATCAGAATTCCCTGCTTACACTGCACAGCAAAGGTGCTGAAAATTCGGCTTTGTGAAATTCTGTTGGCTCCGACCGAATCGGGCTAAAGCTGCACAGTGTGCCTGGCTTTAGAGGTGCCACATCGGACCAACATTCGGCTAAACCCGCACAGTGTGTGTCTGGCTGTAGAGGTACCATATCGGGTCAACATTGGGCTAAACCCACACAGTGTGTATCTGGCTGTAGAGGTGCCACATCCGGCCAACATTGGGCCAAAGTCAAGTGTGCACCTGACTTTGGAGGTGCCACATTGGTCCAACATTAGGCTAAACCCACACAGTGTGTGTCTGGCTTTAGAGGTGCCATATTCGGGTCAACATTAGGCTAAACCCGCAAAGTGTGTGTCTGGCTTTAGAGGTACCACATTGGTCCAACATTGGACTAAACCCGCACAGTGTGTATCTGGCTGTAGAGATGCCACATCCGGCCAACATTGGGCCAAAGTCGTGAAGTGTGCACCTGACTTTGGAGGTGCCACATCCAGCCAACATTGGGCTAAACCCGCACAGTGTGTGTCTGGCTTTAGAGGTGCCACATCGGGTCAACATTGGGCTAAACCTGCACAGTGTGTGTCTGGCTTTAGAGGTGCCACATCGGGTCAACATTAGGCTAAACCCACACAGTGTGTGCCTGGCTGTAGAGGTGCCACATCAGGTCAACATTAGGCTAAACCCGCACAGTGTGTATCTGGCTGTAGAGGTGCCACATCGGTCCAACATTGGGCTAAACCCGCACAGTGTGTATCTGGCTGTAGAGGTGCCACATCGGGCCAACATTGGGCTAAACCTGCACAGTGTGTGCCTGGCTGTAGAGG
This sequence comes from Prochilodus magdalenae, assembly GCA_024036415.1. NCBI lineage: Eukaryota > Metazoa > Chordata > Actinopteri > Characiformes > Prochilodontidae > Prochilodus > Prochilodus magdalenae. The sequence continues at coordinate 74,074 of JAMWET010005548.1, forward strand.
TGCCACATCAGGTCAACATTAGGCTAAACCCGCACAGTGTGTATCTGGCTGTAGAGGTGCCACATCGGTCCGACATTGGGCCAAAGTTGTCAAGTGTGCACCTGACTTTGGAGGTGCCACATCCAGCCAACATTGGGCTAAACCCGCACAGTGTGTGTGGCTTTAGAGGTGCCACATCCGACCAACATTGGGCTAAACCTGCACAGTGTGTGCCTGGCTGTAGAGGTGCCACATCCGGCCAACATTGGGCCAAAGTCGTCAAGTGTGCACCTGACTTTTTGAATAATTGACTCCTCGAGGTGTACACACAGTCATTATGAGTGGTTTACCATGAAATGGGCATTGTAGAGAAACCAGCAGACTCACGGTGGTGGAGGGGTTCACCATGTTTACAACACTAGGGCTGCACAGTATATCGTTTCAGCATCGGCATCACAATGTGTGCGCGCAGTTTTGGAATGGAGGTTAGGGAGCCAGAGTTGTGACCGGAGAGTCGCCAGTTTGCCGATTCCCTGAATCGACAGTAACCACTGGAGTGCCCTTAGGCTAGGCACCCGACCCCCAACTGCTCCCCAGGGGCTTTGCATAGGGCTGGCCACCACTCTGGGCGAGTGTGATGACTGCCACCTAGTGTATGTAGCTGGGTGTTCCACTTTACAGTTGGGTTAAATGTGGAATACGGGTTCCTGACTCTGGAACTCTATACTCAGAATAATCGGCCTCACCTGAACACGCTTCCCGATCTCTGGAAATCCAAAATTTGAAATTTAAAAGAATGCAATATTCAAATCAGTGTCTTTATATGGAGAACTCCAACCTATCAGAGCTTGTGAACTGCCTGTAGATGAGGTTAGACCAATCCAAGGCAACCGAACAACTACATGCTGTGACATCACCACCACAGCCAACTGAGGAAGAGGATGCTCTGGTCTCACTGACCAAGTAACAGGCCTAATGCCTCGAGTGCCTCGAGTTATAGTTAGCTGTCTTCACTTTTATTCTAAAGGATTAAAATAAACATATGGGGAACCTGCTACGAGGAGCCGTCTCTAAACCCGTGACTGGTAGTTTCCTCTATTCTAGTATTTTCATACTGAGGATTATCTGATCATGATGTCGACGCATGCACCGGCGCTTAAAGTGGCACAGCAATTATGAGCTGCTTAGCCGAAGTAACAGCTTGAACATCACATTCAGGTGACGGATTACAAGCAATTTGGGCTGCATGATAAACGTACCAATTACAAAATACCTTTGGATCCATTTATTTAGTCCGTTGCTGGTAGAGAGGTGCACGTAGGGAGTTGGGAAGTCCACATAAAGCATTTTTCCGGTCTTTAAACATCACTACGTAGTAAACATGTAGTCTGAAGGTGCGTCCTGGTTCACCTGTGGTTTTGGATAGTAAATAAGTTGGACTGGTATTAGTGTTGTACCGTACAGGAAAACTGGAAATACTGGAAAAACTGACTGTTCAATGCTTGACTCTCATATGCAAATATCCCTGAGCGTCCCGTTCTATTGCATTTCCATTTATGGCTTTTGGCTCACGCTCTTATCCGACAAGGTTATTCCTATTACAGGTAGGCCAGTGTGGTGTTAGGAGTCTTGCCCAAGGACTCTTATTGGTGTAGCACAGCATAGTCACCCAGACCGGGAGTTAAACCCCAATCTCCAACATAGACTGGCAGCTCTCTGTCGGGAAGCGTAGCTATCCACCGAGCCATGCCAACCACTATTGGCCAGTTCTGGATCAGTCCGGCTCAGGCAGTAGAACTGTGTTCTCTGGAGTGATGGAGCTCCATTCAGTAATTTTGGGATGAGCTGGATTGGTCCCGAACTGACCAGTAGAATGGGATGCTCTGGAATAGCAGCCCACAAGCCTAAAGTCGCCATGCCCAATGCCAAGCTTGGGCTAGAGGGGTATGAAGACCCTGTGAAGCAGTAGAACTGTGTTCTCTGGAGTGATGGAGCTCCATTCAGTAATGGGATGAGCTGGATCGGTCAAGAACTGACCAGTAGAATGGGATGCTCTGGAATAGCAGCCCATCATATCTTATGACGGGCATTAAAACGCATTGACCAATCAAACGGGATGCTCTGGAACAGCCACACGTAAGCCTAAAGTCACCATTCCCAATGCCAAGCATGGGCTAGAGGGGTATGAAGACCCTGTGAAGCAGTAGACCTGTTCTTACTCATGCTTTTGTCAATACTGAGTTCAACCAAATCCTCACAGCAATGTTCCAGCATCCGGTGTCATGCCGTGCAGAAATGCTGGTGTCTGCAGAACTTTTGGACGTATAGTTGTGCTGAGAACAAAGGCTGGAAACCGTCTGAATCACATTTGAATAAATTACTCATGCGCTGCTTATAGCTCAAAGTGGAGTTTCATGCTAATCTGTTTTTAAGCATTACCATATCACCTCCTGACACCTTTTCAGACTCGTGTAGGTTCCTGTGAAGGAGTTCCAGTTCTGCTGAAGGCACGCTCGTTGGCTGTGCAGTATAAGCCTGGCCCTGAAGAGTTAGACGATGAGTGGATTTAAGCTTGTTTATGTCTGTTGTTCTTTTAATGATGGTTTATTAGTTCACCTGCAGACCTGTAGCGCACCCAGTGACCACCAGAGCAAGAAATACTTGTAACGAGAATTACTGACCACAAAACCAAAAACAAAGGTGGGTGGATTAGCTTAAATCAGTAATCAGGTAAAAGTTTTGACACTTGGGAGAAATACTAAGTATACCGGCCACACACCACATGTGCGGAACACATGTTGCGGTGGTAAGTTGTTTCACAGGGGGCGTTTTTCAACGCTGCGCCGCTAAACACGCATGGAGCCGGGCATGAGTATTACTGGAGTGGTTGAGCGTGGGGAAAATGGACGAGGGTGGTTCTGAACCGGACACTGAAGTAAATGATAATGACTCATAAGAACTTTTGCCGTGTCTGTTGTTTGGAGGTACTTCAGGTGGACCCAACACTCACTCCCTGCAGATGCTATCGACCTGAAGTTGTTGCGGGAGGCGCCAACACGAGGAATCTGTTGCACCACCTTAGCCGCAAACGTGCTTAGGAGTGCCAAAGGCTTCCCAAGTTGGAAATACTTTAGCGGAATAGCGAAATGACGTCATACATGAAACGAAAGTCAATTACCGTGGAACCGATGGTGGAGAATTTTGGTCGTACCGCCCCCAGCACTAAGCGCTAGTGTACCGAGTTGGCTAATCAAAGACACGATCTATTAGCACGGACCAACAAAAGGGCACCTCAGTACATGGGCCTTTTCATGGACCTGGGCCAACGTCAACGTCTTTAGTTATCCTGTTCCGTCTTAAACGGTGCATCATTTAAGGTGGAAGGGAAATTTGAACAGGAAGCTGGCTTCCTCCTTCCCTTCCTTATCCTGCCTGGCTAACGTCTGCTCGGAGCCGTGTGAATGCTCGTGACTAAACAGGCTTTCGAGTTATTCCGAGGGAAACGACCGGGCACAGCACCGCCTCCGAGCGTGAATCAACCCGAGGGAGTCTCATAAACGCCACTCTCCGCAAAGTGGCGGCTGCAGAGATGAAATTGGGACCCTCTACCATTTGGATTGATGGGGTCCGTTTTGATCTGAATGTGTGCTCGGTCAGATACGCATATGAAATACCCGGCCTGGCTGGCTTTGCTTGGCGCCGCGGGCCCGAGCAACACGGAAAACCGGCTCAAGGCTGAGCGGCACCATTCCGGAAACTAAATTACCTGGTAATATAAAAAACACGACGGAAATGGGAACCCGGAAATGTGAAGAGGCCCCGTCGCTCCCTGCCTCTCACCTTAGTTAACCTTCACCTTGAGTTGAGTGTGACACACTGGTGTGGAGTGGACGGGTCTTTCTGTTGAGTGCTCGGGTGCTCTCCTTTTTATCCCAGATGGATGACCCAAATGTACATCCCTAATGCGGTTACGCCATTTTATGGAAGTTTGCCGGATTTCGCGTCGGAGTGCTTGCACCCCCAGATGCCCCTTTGCTCTCTCTACTCCCTTTGAAAGCCACTTGAGCATCCACCTTTCGCTTACTCCATGTTTGTCTAGCTCTCCGGTTCGGAACTCGCAGCTCTGCAGAGTGTAATTACGGGGCCGAGCGCTGCAGCTCTTCGCCAGGCTTTCCTAATTCATCCCTCCTTCCACCGCTAGTAGTTCTTCCCTGCTGGGGGTGGGGGTGATCTACACGTTTGGCTAATAGCACAGCGAGTGTGTGGAGAGGGACGTGACGAACATTTCCGGCTGCCAAAATGGGAAATGTGAATGTGTGTCCTTTCTGGATTCCAGTGCTGTATACTCTATATGCAGGTCTGGGGGGAAAACTGAGAGACCACCACGACATGATCAGTTCCTCTGGTCCATTTTATAGATGTGTGTTTGATAAACATGAGCACTGAAGTTTTATCCTACTGGACATTTAGAACATGGCTAATGGTCAAAGGGACAGGAAGCCCTCCAGAAGCCTGTCTCGAACTGTCCTAGCCGCCACTGTCCACTTGCTGTAGGTGTCTCGATGTCCTCTAGCGTGACGATGGAATGAGGTGGCGCTCATCACGGTCAGTAGAGTGTCGCTTCCGTCCTCTGCCAGTCTGCAGCTTTGTCGTCCCGTGTGTTTGCTGCTTGACCCCGTTTTTATGAACTGCTGGGGATGGACCTGATGCTCACTGTATCTGCCAGTAAAGCTAGAACCCAACCTTCGGTTCCTCACGAAGAACCTTTCTCTTCAGCTCGTTTGGCGGGGGTCTAGTGGTGTTTCGAATACTCTGAATGTTTGGGTGGTACCAGCGCTGCTTTTGTGTTCCAGCTGGTTCTGTGGCGAGAGAACAGCGATCACGGCAGCGGTGGGTTTATACGGTTGCTCATTAGGATGGGAGCTGGTTCTAGGTGTGGCTGTGTAGGAGTTCTCTTCAGAACGGCTGCTCAAGCCTGGTTCCTCTCGAGGGTTCTTCCTCTTACTGTGAGGGAGGTTTTCCTCGCCACTGTTGCCTCTGGCTTGCTCACGCCGGGCTTGGACCCGGATTTCCTTTCCTACGTCTATACATGGACTCCGTGTTGTTCTTTTCCTCTATATAAACCGCTCCTCTGAAGCTACTTTGAGACGATGTCAGTTGTACAAATAAATAAGCTACACAAATAAATATTGATTATTTTTTCTATTATTATTTTTTATAAACCACAGCTTTTTCCAGTGTATAGTTGTTTTCTCCAACATCTATCACTTCAGACTGGACCATAGGTACTTGTAGCCCATCATAGGACAAGTAGGATGAAGTAGTTCTGGTAATATGTGCTCTATAGGGAACCCCTGCTGTTCTTATTCTGATTTTGCTAGTGTATAAAAAAGTGGAATTCCATTAATTAAAATAAAAAAAAAAAACATTTTTTAAAAATGTTTACATTTTCTTTCCATTACGTCTCAACATTTCATTGAGAGTGTTTTGGTGTGAAACAATCCATTCTTCATAAACTTGGCAAACTGAGTTACTGTACACCAACACACTACTTACAGTACACTAACACATTACACTTACTGAGTTACTGTACACCAACACACTACTTACAGCACACTAACGCATTACACTTACTGAGTTACTGTACACCAACACACTACTTACAGTACACTAACACATTACACTTACTGAGTTACCGTACACCAACACACTACTTACAGCACACTAACACATTACACTTACTGAGTTACTGTACACCAACACACTACTTACAGCACACTAACGCATTACACTTACTGAGTTACTGTACACCAACACACTACTTACAGCACACTAACACATTACATTTACTGAGTTACTGTACACCAACACACTACTTACAGTACACTAACACATTACACTTACTGAGTTACTGTACACCAACACACTACTTACAGCACACTAACACATTACACTTACTGAGTTACTGTACACCAACACACTACTTACAGCACACTAACACATTACGCTTACTGAGTTACTGTACACCGACACGCTACTTACAGCACACTAACGCATTACACTTACTGAGTTACTGTACACCAACACACTACTTACAGTACACTAACACATTACACTTACTGAGTTACCGTACACCAACACACTACTTACAGCACACTAACACATTACACTTACTGAGTTACTGTACACCAACACACTACTTACAGCACACTAACGCATTACACTTACTGAGTTACTGTACACCAACACACTACTTACAGCACACTAACACATTACATTTACTGAGTTACTGTACACCAACACACTACTTACAGTACACTAACACATTACACTTACTGAGTTACTGTACACCAACACTACTTACAGTACACTAACACATTACACTTACTAAGTTACTGTTCACCGACACGCTACTTACAGCACACTAACACATTACACTTACTGAGTTACTGTACACCGACACACTACTTACAGTACACTAACACATTACACTTACTGAGTTACTGTACACCGACACGCTACTTACAGCACACTAACGCATTACACTTACTGAGTTACTGTACACCGACACGCTACTTACAGCACACTAACACATTACACTTACTGAGTTACTGTACACCAACACACTACTTACAGTACACTAACACATTACACTTACTGAGTTACTGTACACCAACACTACTTACAGTACACTAACACATTACACTTACTGAGTTCCTGTACACCGACACGCTACTTACAGCACACTAACACATTACACTTACTAAGTTACTGTTCGCCGACACGTTACTTACAGCACACTAACACATTACACTTACTGAGTTACTGTACACCGACACACTACTTACAGTACACTAACACATTACACTTACTGAGTTACTGTACACCAACACGCTACTTACAGTACACTAACACATTACACTTACTGAGTTACTGTACACCAACACACTACTTACAGTACACTAACACATTACACTTACTGAGTTACTGTACACCAACACGCTACTTACAGTACACTAACGCATTACACTTACTGAGTTACTGTACACCAACACGCTACTTACAGCACACTAACGCATTGAGTTTACTGTACTGTACACCAACACACTACTTACAGCACACTAACACATTACACTTACTGAGTTACTGTACACCAACACACTACTTACAGCACACTAACACATCACACTTACTGAGTTACTGTACACCAACACGCTACTTACAGTACACTAACACATTACACTTACCGAGTTACTGTACACCGACACACTACTTACAGCACACTAACACATTACACTTACCGAGTTACTGTACACCAACACGCTACTTACAGCACACTAACACATTACACTTACCGAGTTACTGTACACCAACACGCTACTTACAGCACACTAACACATTACACTTACTGAGTTACTGTACACCAACACGCTACTTACAGCACACTAACACATTACACTTACTGAGTTACTGTACACCAACACGCTACTTACAGTAAAGTAACACCATTACACGCTACGTTAAGTGAGTAATAAACTTACACAGACACTTACTTTGAGTTACCGTACACCAACACACTACTTACAGTACACTAACACATTACACTTACTTTGAGTTACTGTACACCAACACGCTACCCCCAGCACATTAGAGGCACTTACCTTCGAGTTAGTGTAACCAAGATTCCGTAACTTAGATGCTTCCTTCTCTCAGTTTGGCGTACATGCATCAGATCTCAGAAGGCACATGCAGGAGAGGCAGCCATTTTGGCCAGGAACTAAATGACTGTGTTTTGGTGTGTTGACCTGTGACCCCTGCCTCCCGTCACCACATCTGTCAGTGTTTTTATGTGCAGGGAATCGATCCACACCAAGATCTTGGAAAAGTGGTGCCATTCCGCTTTATCGTAAGTGAGTAATAACACGTACCAGAGCGGTGAAGAGTTTAAGACACCAGCCCCTCTTCAGATCGTTCGCTCAGCTGTGACCCATTTTGGGCTCAAGTTATTGTTTTATGGTTATGTGGGATGTTCCAGACTGTAGTCCCATATGGTTTCTCTGGTATTACCTGTATTGAGTTCTTCAATAGTTCACAGGACTGTACCTTTCAAGTGGGACCACCACAGAGCAGGTAGCGATGTGGGTGGGTGGAATCTTCTCAGCACTGCCAGTGAGCAGATGGGGAAATGGAGGCGGTTTGTATTAGATAATGTTGTGCCCTGTCAGGAAACCTGCCGCCTCTTTCCCCACTTTCACAGGGATGGGATGGACCCGGTTTTAAAGACTGACCGTGGACCAGGAGAGCAAACGAGAGGTGCTCGTAAGAGAGTGAGGGGGCGTAGCCACGATACAGCTTTCCGTACACTGTTTGCAAAGGGAGGTAGACTACATCTGCTGAAGAAGTGTGCAGTGGGCTGGTCATGGTGCCTCTAGTCACCCTGTCATCAGTTGCCCCCAGGACTATGATGTTCACAGGACTGTAGTCACAGCTGTTGCTCTCAGGACTGTGCACCCAGGTTCTTCAATGGGCAGGACGCCCCCACAGGACGCCACCACAGAGCAGGTATGCTGGTGGTAGGACGCATTCTCAGCACTGCAGTGACAGTTTTTGGTTGGTGGACGACTCTCAGTTAGTGTGCAGTCACCCTGAGTGTGTCCATCACTGCTGTGCAGTGATCCACTGGACCAGTTGACACACTAACACACACCACCACCACCACATCAGTGTCACTGCTGGACTGAGAATCGTCCACCAACCAAACCTATCCAGCCAACAGCGTCCTGTGGGGCAGCGTCCTGTGGGGCAGCGTCCTGTGGGGCAGCGTCCTGTGGGGCAGCGTCCTGTGGGGCAGCGTCCTGTGTCCACTGATGAAGGACTAGAGGATGACCAACACTGCACTGTGCAGCAGCAGATGAGCTATCGTCTCTGACTGTCCATCTACAAGGTGGACCAGCAAGGTAGGAGTGTCTAATAGAGTGGACAGTGAGTGGACACAGTGTCTAAACACTCCAGCAGCACTGCTGTGTCTAATCCACTCACACCAGCACCACACACACTAACACACCACCACCACGTCAGTGTCACTGCAGTGTTGAGAATGATCCACCACCCACACCATACCTGCTCTGTGGTGGTCCTGTGGGGGTCCTGACCATTGAAGAACAGGGTAATACAGTATACAGAGAAACAGATGGACTACAGTCGGGACCTGTACACCTACAGAGTGTCCTGTATGGTCAGTGGAGCTGCTACAGTGGACAGTGGGTGGAGATACGATCTTTAAGACCGGCTCTCACTGGGAATTTGAGGCCACTAAACTGAGACTAATTGCTGAGGCTGGTTGGCTGGCGTGTTCATCCACCGAAGGCTTCTGTCCTCAGCTCTGGTGTTTACGTAATTGTCGTTTTTTGGGAAGATGATTCGAGACAGATGTTCTGATTATCGCTTGTGCGTTCGGCGGCCAGGCAGCATCGCACGTCTGTCCCAGCAGCCTCCGGAATGGACTGTGATATTCAGCTAATTGTGTTCCGCTTCTCTGTTTTCCTTTTGCCACCATCCTTCTTCCCGTGTCATTTTCAAAACGTTAAATAAGCAGTTACGTATCGACCGTGCCGCGAGAAGAAAACAAGCTGGTGCCTGTTAATGATGTGTGGAAATTAAAATCATTTTGCTCCCTTTGAAACCAGTTGAGATGAGTTCCTAGAAAATTGATTTTACCTTGCGTGAGAGGGCGTTTGAAATTGATTGGCATCTTCGGGAGTTGTTTACCGAACTCCAAGGCGATTGGCTTTTCTGAGCCTGTTCCCAGGTGTTGCTTCTGCCCGGGACGCGGCGGATTGGAGGCTGTATCCCGCGTCCTTCGGCGAGGGGATTTCACAGTGTTTATCCTCCGCCGCTGTTCTTTGAACGCTTCAGCGGAGAACCCCCGGTTACAGGGCTGTTTATTGGGCCGTGTGTATCCATCCCTGCCGGTTAATCTCACTCCGCAGCGGTTGCCTCTCTTATCCTTGTGCGGTCTGGGGGAGGACGAAGTGAGCCGGGGTTTAATCAGCGAGCGCTCGCAGGTACCTTGAGCTCGAGCCGCCGACTTATACGCTTCACGGCTCTGACGCCCCACTTCCATATATGGGCTTAGCTTTGGGTGTGGAAGACGTACGGGGCTCTGTGAGGCAGGTACAGCACAGCAAAGCCTGATCAACCAGCCGGAAGCCAATCATGGCCGGGGTTAACGGGTACCTTCAAGCATAAGTACCACATTCCAGTTTCTTAACATCAACAATTACAAAACCACAGTAACTCAGTAAGTGTGATGTGTTAGTGTGCTGTAAGTAGCGTGTCGGTGTACAGTAACTCAGTAAGTGTGATGTGCTACTTACAGTAACAGTGTGTGTTGGTGTACACTTACCAGAGTTACGTTGCACATTGTGTGGTGTACACTACTTAGTAAGTGTAATGTGTTAGTGCTGTAAGTAGTGTGTCGGTGTACAGTAACTCAGTAAGTGTAATGTGGTTAGTGTGCTGTAAGTAGCGTGTTGGTGTACAGTAACTCAGTAAGTGTAATGTATTAGTGTACTGTAAGTAGTGTGTAGGTTGTACAGTAACTCAGTTAAGTTAGTGTGCTGTAAGTAGCGTGTTGGTGTACAGTAACTCAGTAAGTGTAATGTGTTAGTGTGCTGTAAGTAGCGTGTTGGTGTACAGTAACTCAGTAAGTGTAATGTGTTAGTGTGCTGTAAGTAGCGTGTTGGTGTACAGTAACTCAGTAAGTGTAATGTGTTAGTGTGCTGTAAGTAGTGTGTTGGTGTACAGTAACCCAGTAAGTGTAATGTGTTAGTGTACTGTAAGTAGTGTGTTGGTGTACAGTAACTCAGTAAGTGTAGTGTGTTAGTGTGCTGTAAGTAGTGTGTTGGTGTACAGTAACTCAGTAAGTGTAATGTTAGTGTGCTGTAAGTAGTGTGTTGGTGTACAGTAACTCAGTAAGTGTAATGTTAGTGTACTGTAAGTAGTGTGTTGGTGTACAGTAACTCAGTAAGTGTAATGTTAGTGTGCTGTAAGTAGTGTGTTGGTGTACAGTAACTCAGTAAGTGTAATGTGTTAGTGTGCTGTAAGTAGCGTGTTGGTGTACAGTAACTCAGTAAGTGTAATGCGTTAGTGTGCTGTAAGTAGCGTGTTGGTGTACAGTAACAGTCAGTCGGGTAAGTGTAATGCGTTGGTAGTGTGTGCTGTAAGTAGCGTGTTGGTGTACAGTAACTCAGTAAGTGTAATGCGTTAGTGTGCTGTAAGTAGCGTGGTGTGGTGTACAGTAACTCAGTAAGTGTGTAATGTGTTAGTGGTGCTGTAAGTAGCGTGTTGGTGTACAGTAACTCAGTAAGTGTAATGTGTTAGTGTGCTGTAAGTAGTGTGTTGGTGTACAGTAACTCAGTAAGTGTAATGTGTTAGTGTGCTGTAAGTAGCGTGTTGGTGTACAGTAACTCAGTAAGTGTAATGTGTTAGTGTGCTGTAAGTAGCGTGTGGGTGTACAGTAACTCAGTAAGTGTAATGTGTTAGTGTGCTGTAAGTAGCGTGTTGGTGTACAGTAACTCAGTAAGTGTAATGCGTTAGTGTACTGTAAGTAGCGTGTTGGTGTACAGTAACTCAGTAAGTGTAATGTGTTAGTGTGCTGTAAGTAGCGTGTTGGTGTACAGTAACTCAGTAAGTGTAATGTGTTAGTGTGCTGTAAGTAGTGTGTTGGTGTACAGTAACTCAGTAAGTGTAATGCGTTAGTGTGCTGTAAGTAGCGTGTGTTGGTGTACAGTAGCTCAGTAAGTGTAATGTGTTAGTGTACTGTAAAGTAGCGTGTTGGTGTACAGTAACTCAGTAAGTGTAATGTGTTTAAGTTGTGTAGTAGCGTGCTGTTAATAGTAAAGTGTGTCGGTGTACAGTAACTCAGTAAACTCAGTAAGTGTAATGCGTTTAGTGTGTACTGTAAGTAGCGTGTCCGGTGTACAGTATAACTCAGTAAGTGTAATGCAGTTATGTGTGCTGTAAAGTAGCGTTGTCGGCGTGGTCGGTGTACAGTAACTCAGTAAGTGTAATGTGTTAGTGTGCTGTAAGTAGCGTGTCGGTGTACAGTAACTCAGTAAGTGTAATGTGTTAGTGTGGCTGTAAGTAGCGTGTTGGTGTAACAGTAACTCAGTAAGTGTAATGCTTTTAGTGTGCTGTAAGTAGTGTGTCGGTGTACAGTAACCTCAGTAAAGTTGTAATGTGTTAGTTGTGTGCTGTAAGTAGTGTGTTGGTGTACAGTAACTCAGTAAGTGTAATGTGTTAGTGTGCTGTAAGTAGCGTGTGTGGTGTACAGTAGTCTGGTAAGTGTAATGTGTAGTGTGCTGTAAGTAGTGTGTTGGTGTACAGTAACTCAGTAAGTGTAATGTGTTTAGTGTACTGTAAGTAGTGTGTTGGTGTACAGTAACTCAGTAAGTGTAAAGTGACTGTAAGTAGTGTGTTGCTGTAAGTAGCTCAGTTGGTGTTTGGTGTATACAGTAACTCAGTAAGTGTAATGTTGTTAGTGTGCTGTAAGTAGAAGTGTTGGTGTACAGTAACTCAGTAAGTGTAATGTCGTTAGTGTGATGCTGTGTGCGTGTGTAAGTAATTACGTGTTGGTGTACAGTAATGCTCGGTTTAAGTGTAATGTACGTTAGTGTGCTGTAAGTAGCCGTGTTGGTGTACAGTAACTCGGTAAGTGTAATGTGTTAGTGTGCTGTAAGTAGGTAGTGTGTTGGTGTACAGTAACTCAGTAAGTGTAATGTGTTAGTGTGTAAGTGTAAGTAGTGTGTCGGTGTACAGTAACTCAGTAAGTGTACATGGTTAGTGTGCTGTAAGTAGCGTGTCGGTGTACAGTAACTTAGTAAGTGTGCTTGTGTGCTGTAAGTAGTGTGTTGGGTACAGTAAACTCAGTAAGTGTAATGCGTTAGTGTGCTGTAAGTAGCGTGTCGGTGTACAGTAAACTCAGTAAGTTAATGTGTTAGGTACTGTAAGTGTGTGTTGGTGTACAGTAATCAGTGTGTAATGCGTTAGTGTAAAGTAAGTAGCGTGTTGGTGTACAGTAGCTCAGTAAGTGTAATGTGTTAGTGTGCTGTAAGTAGTGCGTTGGTGTACAGTAACTCAGTAAGTGTAATGTGTTTTGTGTGCTGTAAGTTGCTTGTTGGTGTTCTGTAACTCAGTAAGTGTAATGCGTTTGTGTGCTGTAAGTAGCGTGTTGGTGTACAGTAACTCAGTAAGTGTAATGCGTTAGTGTGCTGTAAGTAGCGTGGTTGGTTACAGTAACTCGTAAGTGTAATGTCAACGTTTTTTTTTTTTTTTTTTGTAATGCTTTAAGCGTGTTTGGTGTACAGTAACTCAGTAGGTGTAATGTGTTAGTGCGCTGTAAGTAGCGTGTCGGTGTGCGGTAACTCAGTAAGTGTAATGTGTTTAGTGTGGCTGTAAGTATCGTGTGGTTGGTGTACAGTAACTCAGTAAAGTGTAATGTGTTTAGTGTACTGTAAGTAGCTTGTGTTGGTGGTACAGTAACTCAGTAAGTGTAATGTGTTAGTGTACTGTAAGTAGTGTGTTGGTGTACAGTAACTCAGTAAGTGTAGTGTGTTAGTGTACTGTAAGTAGTGTTGCTGTGTACAGTAACTCAGTAAGTGTAAATGTGTTAGTTGTACTGTAAGTAGGTGTTGGTGTACGTAACTCAGTAAGTGTAAAATGTGTTAGTTGCGCTGT
>JAMWET010005550.1:0-132500 GCA_024036415.1 Prochilodus magdalenae
GGATGTAAATTTTAATCCTTCCTCCTAGGAGACTTAACAATGTGCAATGCCTGTTTACTACAGGGTTATCTACATACACCAAAATTAATGTTGCATGTTCTGTACAGTACTGTGTGTCCAAAACTGTTTATCTCAGGCATAAAGATGGGTGGGTTTTTACCAGCAAAATGATAAAGTGGCAGTGAATTATTTTTAAAATGGACTTAGCATTGGTAGAACATGAAGAGAATTGGGTGTAACACTAGTGTATTATTAAGTAGTTGGACGTAACTAACATAAAGTCAATACATTTAACATATGGTTACAGTAGCTTAAGTAAGGATAAAACAGTGTGTAGCCAATGTTTACTTAAACATTAGTATAACCCTATTGTTTTAATGTATTACTTCATGTTAAGTAATGCTTTACAATGACGTAATGCATTACTTAACATGAAGTAATACAAAAACTTAGTTATACGTCCAAGTGTTACCTAATAAATCATCCCCACAGAATTTCAAATCAACTACCTCAAGTGCCAAGTTTCGGCGTAAACTGCCCTCCCAGTTGCTCTTCAGGGTTATGCATTAAGTGCAGGCGCAGTCTAGCTGGGTCTGGAGTGTTTACATGGAACCCAGCCTTGCTGACCGGAGGGAGGAGATGCCGCGTTTGATTGCCTGAACTGACAATAACAACTGAAGGTGCCCGCTTGATGCACAAGGCCACCTAAACCCTTCAACTACGCTGTCCCCGGATAGCGCCGGCTTAGGGTCACACCTCGAGCGCCATCCAGCTGCCGCGGTATGTGATGTGCTCACTGCCCTATCTATATGGTGTGTTCACTAGTTGAGTGTGTTTGTGAGGGTGTTTCACTGGTCACGGATGAGGTTAAAAGTTGGAGGTATTCTAAATTTCACCCACTGTTAGCGGATCAAATAAGAGCAGATTAAACAGGTACTTTTAAAATAAAGAATAAGAGTCCAACGCTCATTGCAAGTTTTATCCCAAAGTTCCTGTAGGTTGGTCCTCGCCTGAGCTAAATCACTGAGAGGTGTAACCCCATTGATCAGGTCAGGGGGCTCCACTCACTGGTCCTGCGAGGAATACGTCGTAATACACTCTTCGTATCTCCACCCAAAAAAAAATAGGTGACTGGCATAGAGAGGAGAAGCCTATGGAGTTTTCCCTTCTCCTGCGTCCTCATATCTAGTATGAATGCTAGATGTTAATAAAGGTTGTCGAGAGAGCTGACAGCTGATGAAGATGCAGAGACAGAGATGGAAGGGTTCTACTGTTCTGTTGGGCAGCCCAAATGTCTTGAGCTGTCACAGGATATACAGGCACTGCTGTGCCTACTTCAACACTGTAGTGGAGGGCCTGTCCCATCTGAGTTCCATTAGATGCCAGAGATCCAGTTATCAGTTTTCAGAGTTTAGATCCAGTAGTTCTCTGTTTAAGTGAGAAATAGGGTCATTGTAGACGTTGTAGTCATGTTGGGTGATGAACTAGAGAAAGCAAGGAAGTGGCCTGAGCACTGACCCTTGAGAGACACCGTAGCTTACTAGTGTATTATTAGATTTTTTTTTAATCCCTTATTGATCCCACAGTGGGGAAATTTAGTCTGAGCATGATTAAAACCACATCCGTGAAGTGTAAACACCCACAACACAAATTCAGTTTAGATAAAATACACACACTATAGAGGGGCTAAGTAAGCCACACTTACCCGGAAGCGGTGCTGGTGGGCAGCCCTATCCACGGCCGCATCCGGGGAGCGAGTTTGTTGGGGAGTTAGGTAGCTCTATTGCTCACAAGGGACCCCTCATGTCATTACTAGTCAGTTCAGGAATCGGAACCGAACGGTACCCTAATCCTATCCGCCTCACAAGGCTGGTTCACGAGAGCCTCCCAGGCCTACTATTAGAGTTATTACTATATTGCTTGAACACTAATAAATTTGAATAGCGAAATCAAGTCAGAGTTTCTGAACAAAGGATAAAGCCTGTCCTTTAATTCCAATCAGATTTTCTAGCCTTCTAGGAGGATCTCTTGCTCAATAGTACCAAAAGCAGCACTGAGATCTAGAAGAACTAAAATAGAGATATGACCATGATCAAGCGACATCAGGAGATCATTTACATGCACTGAGAAACCTGGTAACTGATATTGGATCTCCTAAAATCTAAAAACAATATCCTAGATCAAGCATATCCTCCCTCTTGTCAGGTTCAGCTCTCCATCTTCACATGCTAAGCATATGCTCCTCCATTCATCTAGCATTAGGAAAAGGACAAGGAAAGTCATGGACGACCCATCAAACCCTGGTCCAGCAGTTTCCATCTCAGCTGGCCTCAAGGTAGGCTTTGAAAGCCACCTCCCACAATATACGGTTAACTTATTCTTATGTTTCATTAAACAAAGCAACATTTAAAGCCCAGATTAAATATCATGTTCTGAGATTTCAGTGGACAGGTATTTCAGATCAATGCAACTGAAAGGACCTTCCAACGAATGAATGAACCAAAAGCAAAGGTTCTGCTGTGAGATAAACATATTGAACTTTTCATGAAAGCCTGTACCAATAATTTCAATCTCTCGTGACATTCTAGTTGTTAAATAGATTTTATGCAGCAAACTGTTGAATGGGTTTTCAGTCAGCTTGACTCCTGTTTGTTAGTGACGCAGAATCTAATAATCTACATAAAGGCCATTCAATAACGAGAGGTAAACCATTAAGAATGTAAATCCCAAGGAGATCAATGCCAATATAGGCAGATTGGTTGCAGCACAGAAACAGCAGTACACTGACTCCCCACCTACCCCGAGTGTAGTCAGTCCAGTGGATAGACATGCATATACATGATGCTAGCCACTGTATCTTTTCCAGTCCTGGAGCAACATTAGAAAACAGCTCAACATGCTCGGAGAACATGAACAGCAAGTATGAGTTCGCTTCATCAGTTTTACACTGGAGCTACAATGTTAATGCTACCAACAAATCGTCGCTGTCCAGAGAAAAACAGGTATCTCCAAAATGGCAACTTTACAGGAGAGGCCAAAAACCTCATTTAATTTGAATGGAAGTCAATGAAACCAGACGTCATTCCAAGCAGTTTTGGACCATTTCTGTCGGTCCATTCTTCATGAAATTCACAGCCAGTGTAAACAGCAGCTCATGTGACCCAATGAGGTGTAAAAATAAGAATCAACAAAAATGGAGATACATGTTTTTCTTTGGACAGCAACGATATAATGGAAGCTTACAACTGACCATGGAACTGGATGCCTGAAGCCAACTGTATATTGTACACCAGATCTCATTATCACCTTAGAGAGTTCCGATCCAGCACACCTTGCACTACTATTCAGATGATGTTGAGGGTCTTTGTTGCCTGGATCAGATGTGTTTCCCTGAGGCTAAAGATCTCCAGGACCAGGATTGGGCACTCCTGCTACATTGTACTGTGGTTTGGGGTCAAATGAATGGTTTTAATTTTGTCAAATAGGATCTCTAGAATCTAGTGGGATCTAATTCATGGGTACCACCATTCAGTAGGGTCTCAAATTGGACAAACACAGGACTGCAGTTATGACAAGGGCCCAGCAGTGCCGGCCTTTCATGTGGCAGCTAAAGACATTTGGGCTGCCTTGAGCACTGCTGGTCCCAGTTCAACACTACTGTAACCAAATCATAATAATCAGAGAATATCAGCTGTCTGCTCTCCATCCTACATCCATCTAGCATCAGGAAGAGGGTGGGGAATGTCATGGATGGCCTCTTTGCACACCTCAATCACAAATCAGGAGTAAGAGTTTACAGGCCCTGAGGAAACTGATTACTGAGCTAAAATCCAGCTCTCTTTATTGGATCTCCTAATCTGATTTCCAGGTCTTAATCCAATCAGAGTTTGCTGATCATGTTTTCCCCCATGATCCTTCATTACCTCGTTGCCTGTTGTTGCCATGTGCTTTCATTTCATGTTTCTTTGCTATGTGCTTCTGGGTTTTGGCTTTTTTGCTTCGCCCTCTGGTCCGCCCCCTCACCTGTCCCTAGTTTGTGGCTCCTCCCCTTCCCAGGTGTTTCTAGTCAGCCCTTGTGTATTCATATCCCATGGTTTGTTCGGCTGACCTGAGTTCTGAGCTGGTTTATCTTGCCTGTGCTTTAGTTGCTTGCCTTGTCTTTTTGTTTCTGGTTTTGATTTGTGGATATGTCCGTCTTGTTGCCTACCTGTGTTATGACCCATGCCTGTAATCCAGATGTTGGGTATTGAAATGCCCTAGATAAAACACTTTGCACTTGGAAAGCATCGCTGTCCAAAGAAAAACAAGTATCTCAAAATAGCAACTTGGCAGGAGAGGCCAAAACCCAATTTTCTGATGTAAGTCAATGGAACCAGACTTTTTCTGTGGGGCCAATGATTCTGAAATTCACACACAGTGTAAACAGCTGCTCATGTGATCAAAGGATGCATAAAGGTATAAATTGACAAAAATGGAGTTACATGTCTTTTATTGGACCGCGTTGATATGCGTAGTTGTTAGCTATTAGCCTCGTGGCTCCAGTTCTAAACCACACAAGCCAACTTTCAGTAACTAAACACTGGACTGCAGGGCCAGTTCACCAAACAAAATATGAGTCACCTGTGACTGAAAGGTATGAACACCTCCACAAGCACCATAACAGCTGGGATTGGATTTGACATGGACTGGACGAGTTTCTGGATGTAGGCCACATCCATGTCCAGACACTGTTACATCAATGAATTGCACAGTTGGGCTGGATTTGGTGGAGGCCCTCCCTGGCACAATTCCAAGGAGAGTTTCCTGTAGACTGGGATTTTAGCCACTGCTGGTAGACCCGTATGACCGTACGCTTCCAGACACCTGCAGATTCAGCTACTTCCTTCACACTATGGTCTTTGGGACGTCCAAATGGAGTCACTCCTTCTAGCCATCTGCTTTGGAGACATTTTCCACACATGGAACGTGTCATTCCCTGCACTCTACCATCTCTTCCCAATCTATGGATCCTGTCACTCACATCCTGGAGGTATTTCATATGCATTAGCCTGAAATTACCACCATCTTACCACCTTAAATATTTGGTCCAGGGAGCTTATGTAAATATGGCTTTTGCCAAGAAAGTTATTAAATGCCTTTGAACCTTCAGTCTGGTCATTGGGAGAAAAGGCAGATTCAACAAAAAAGCAAAGGCTCAGGTGTGTAAGTAGCATACTGAACTGTAAATGAAAGATTGGCACCTGAGTTTTCATGTGTGGGAAAGTCTGTCATCACGTTGTAGGTGTGAAAATGGATTGGAGGTTGCTCTCATCGCTCTTCCCAGGAAGCTGGTGCTGATTATGCGAAACTGCAGGGGGTCTTGCCAAACTCTGACCAAAAAAAGTGACCAACAAACCACTTAAACATTCATTTAAGATAAAGTACAGTACCTGTCAAAAGTTTAGACACCCCCATCTAAATGGATGATAGTGGTGGTCTAAAAGACTCTACAGTCTGACACTGAACAGCTCCAACTGATGAGAGTCTGAACCAGTCCATATCCTGATACACCACATCTACTCCTGATGTACACAGTATGATACTCCTCCATATCTCCACCTCTAATATATATTTAGTGGTGTAAAACTTTGATCTCTTTTTCTGCACAGTGTAAAAGCTCTAGTTCTCCTTTCAGCTTAGTGAATATTCATGATGGACCGACCAATAGAATCGCTCCAAACCTGCTTCTAAAGGAAATTCAGAATGTAATATTTAATAATGAGTTGCTGATAGTGGATGATACACATGTCAACATCTGAATAAGGAATCTCTCTCTCTCTCTCTCTCTCTCTCTCTCTCTCTCTCTCTCTCTCTCTCTCTCTCTCTGTAGCCCGTCTCTTCCTCTCACCCTCTCTCTGTCTGTCTCTCTCTCTTTCTATCTTTGCATGTCTCTCGGTCACTCTCCTTCTTTATCTCTTGCTCTCTCTCTGCATGTCTCTCCCTCTCACCCTCCCTCTCTCTCTCTCTTTGCATGTCTCTCCCTCTCTCTGTCTGTCTCTCTCTCTCTCTCTCTCTCTCTCTCTCTCTGCATGTCTCTCACTCTCTCTTTCTCTCTTTGCATGTCTCTCCCTCTCTCTCTGTCTCTCCCTCTCTCTCTCTCTCTGCATGTCTCTCACTCTTTCTTTCTCTCTTTGCATGTCTCTCCCTCTCACTCTGTCTCTCTCATCCTCTCTCTCTCTTTATATCTGTCTCTCACCATCCCTGTTGCTTTTTCTTTGCATCCTTCTCTCTGCATGTTTCTCTCTCTGTCTCTCTTGCTCCCTCTCTGTCTCTATGCATCTCTGTCTCTTCTTCTCTCTATGCTCTCCTTCTCTCTCTTCTCATCTCTCTCTGTCTTCTCTCACCATGGTCTCTCCTCTGCTGTGTTCAAATGATGCAATTTACATAGAGATTGGCAGGTAGATTAAAAAATGATTACAAAAGGAGATGCTTTTCATTGGACAGTGACAATACGCTCATAGCTCCAGTTTAAAAACTGTGGAAACTGTATAATAGTGTAACAAAGATCAAGCTGATTCTGCCAAACCGACTGGATAAGGTATGGAAAGCTAGTTTCCCTAAATGTCCTACTAAAACCGTTCCACCATACGGCTTAACTAAACACTTCAGGCAGAATTCCAAACTTTCTTTCCCGAGAAGCTGACAGATGTAGCACTTGGTAGGTCTGACAGTGGTTTCAGGCATGCTGGGACACATACTTGTTAGGAAATGGTCAAACGAATCCATCTACATGGATCCCCTCTGTTGGAAATACCTATCCCTGTGCTTCCGGGCGCCATCGCTCGAGACACTGAGCTTTTCTGTTCATTTATTTAATGCATTTCTGTATCATGTCCTCAGGCCTTTCTCCTCTGTATGGACCATAAACCAGCTTGTCAGCTGTGCCCTAACACGCGCAGGAACCAGTGTGGTCTTTTGAATATTTTAATCACACGGCTTACTCCGGACCACCGCCTATATGCCCGTCACATTCTGACAGTGTGTTTCCCCACAAGAGCCAGTGAGCATGCAGTGAGAAAGCCTTCGGTAATGACCTCACACAGCTGGAATAACAGCTACAACACCAAACGCTTTCGTGTTTCAGTTCCGCTAGTTGGGCACATGGCCGCTCGCCAACTGCACTGTCCAACACGCTGCAGGAAAGGCATTCCCCTCTACAGATGCACATAATCAGCATTCATTTAAGACCTGTGGCTTTACACAGGTACCGGCAAAGCCCATTAAAGAACGCCCTCCCTCCATACCGTGAAGTATTCCGGAGGATGGTGGGATCAGGGAGGGGGCATTGTCATTCATTTATTAAAAATCTGATTGGAAGGTTATATCATTTCTTTTCAATTGTATATGATATGATGAATCTTGCTTAGTATGACAACCAGGAACAACCAAGGACCGTTTTGATTGAGTTTCAGGAGAATGAAACTTTAGTATCAATGTAATGGACCGGTTAACGCTTGATAGTGTACATGTAATTATTTTCATTTTGCTGCACTATACAATAATTACATTATTATTACATAGTTAACTACATAGTAGTAACACAATTACTAATACTCGACAATTTTGAGATGATATAGTTTGATAAAATAATGTGATAGAATAACAGAATAGAAAATATAGTCACATTCTGTACCAACAGGTCAACGTCTGCAAAAGTCTAAAACTAAAAATACAGATATTCTTTTCTCTCCAAAATCAAGACTATAATATTAGAGCATTGGGTGTTAGGCCTATGTTTGTTATTTTACATATATTATTATTTATTTAAATTATCGTGTGGATTGGTGGCCTGGATTGGTTTCTGTTACAAAGGTGGGGTAGACACGGAGGTCTACCAAAGAACAAAACATCCAACACGAAACCAAACTAACTAACATCCAACATGAAAGCAAACATACTCCATGAAACAAAATGCCAAGGGGACAACAGGGAGTATAAATGAACACCGACTAACAAGCAAAACCTGGGAAGGGGCGGGGCTACAAACACAGGACCTAGAGGGCGGAGACAGGAGGAGCACATGACCAACACAAACAGGCCCACATGGGGCATGACAACAAGGAGCACATGACCAAAACAAAAGCACATGGATGGGGACAGGCAGACAGACAGACAGAGATGTAACAGTTTCTTCCTTCAACCCATGCACCCATTTACATTTTACATTTATGGTATTTAGCTGGCGCTCTTATCCAGAGCGACTTACAAGGTTAATCATATTACAGGTAGGCCAATGTAGTGTTAGGAGTCTTGCCCAGAGACTCTTATTGGTGTAGCACAGCATCACCCAGACCGGGATTCGAACCCCAGTCTCCCACGTGTGATGGTGGCTACTTAGCAGGTAGTGGTTGGTGTGGCACAACGGATAACACAACTACTCACCAGGAAGCTACCGTCCCATGTGGGAGACTGGGGTTCGATTCCCATTCTGGGTGGCTATGCTGTGCTACACCAGTCCTTGGGCAAGACTCCTAACACTACATTGGCGTATCTGTAATGTGATCAACCTTGTAAGTCGCTCTGGATAAGAGCGTCAGCTAAATGCTGTAGATGTAGTGGTGTTATCCGCTGAGCTACTCCAACCACCCAGTGAACTAGAAGGAAAAAGTTGTTGAGAAGGTTAGTGAGTGAGTGGGTGAGTGCGTGGGGAAATCATCATGTTGGGAATCAGTAGTTGGTGTAGCTCAGAGGATCCACCACATGTGGGAGACTGGGTTTCGAATCCCGGTCTGGGTTACTATGTGCTACACCAATAAGACTTCTTGGGCAGGACTCCTAACACTACACTGGCCTAACTGTAATGTGATTAACCTTGTAAGTCGCTCTGGATAAGAGCGTCAGCTAAATGCCGTAAATAAATAAATGTTGGATTTCAACTCCATCAGCATCAAAGTGCAACTTCTATGTTTTGGTTAGAAATTGAGGGGTTAAATAGGGGTGAAATGGCAAAAAGAGAAATTACCCAATCAGGATTTATTCTCTCTTTGGTATCAAGGTAGATACAACCAAACTAGCTATGCCATTGGTTCAGGACTTGGCCTAGATGGACTACCAATATAATTAGGAATTGTGCTTTGATGTACAGTGGCTGGCACCAAAAAGTCACTCTGGGTCTTTTATACATAGTCTGAATACCATATTACTGAATGTAAATATGAGCCGTATTTAAGCCAAGAATTAGATTGGTAGCTCTCACTGTTTTTCAGTGTCAGATAGAACTGGAACTGGAACATGGATGCTAAAATATGTGTAACTGTGTTGCCAACTTTTAATGAAATAAGAAAGAAACATGTAATAAATAAAATGTAAATGAATTTTACAGCCTCCAAACACCTGTGTATAATCTAGAGTGGCCAAAAAATCCACTTAGCACTGACATAACATTGTGAGCTAGCAGAAATGAGCCATAGCACTTAAATCACTCTTTCCCTCTTCTTCTAAACTGCTTTATACTGATCTCGGTTGCAGGGTGGGGGTGTTGGGGATAGTGCTGGATCCTATCCCAGCATTCAAAGGGCAGAAGGCAGGAAACACCCTGTAGAGGCCCATATGCACAGCAGACATACAGTGGGGCAAAAACGTATTTAGTCAACCACTGACTGTGCAAGTTCTCCTACTTAGAAAGACGAGAGAGGTCTGTAATTTCCATCATAGGTACACTTCAACTATGAGAGACAAAATGAGAAAAAAGAAATCCAGGAAATCACATTGTAGTATTTTTAAAAAAAATTATTTATAAATTATAGTGAAAAATAAGTATTTGATCAAAAACAAACGAGCACAATTTCTGTCTCTCACAGACCTGTAACTCATTCTTTAAGAAGCTCCTCTGTCCTCCACTCATTACTGTTATAAATTGCACCTGTTTGACCTCGTTACCTGTATAAAAGACACCTGTCCACAGCCTCAAACAGTCAAACTCAACCATGGCCAAGACCAAAGAGCTGCCGAAAGACACCAGGAAGAGAACTGCAGACCTACACCAGGCTGGGAAGAGTGAATCTACAATAGGCAAGCAGGTCACCTGACTGCATGTCTTTGGGACTGTGGAAAGAACAAGAGCACCTGGAGTAAACTCCACACAGCAAGAACCCCCAATGCTGAAATCAAATCCCAGCCCTTCTTACTACCCACCCTGCCGCTGCATCTCTGATATTGCCACTCAGTGTGGATGGGTCCATCTTGGCTAGTTATGAAAAAACTTTCTTGGCGTTCCCATCATGGACATCATGTGGTCGGAGAAAGTGAGAAAAAACAAAGAGAGCGGGTCTGAGAAAAAGACCAGACCAGAGTAAATCTCAGAATGGCTTTTACTTGTTGGTGAGAGCTAAAATGATCAGAGGATCCAAGACAGTCTCACGGCTAACGGGAAACCATTGAAAATCCCACAGCAGAGTGTTTATCCCGGCTACGTAGACTGTAACCGTATCCATGTCCTCCCTGGGTTGTCTCACAGGGCTTTGTAGTTTTCCCGGATGCCTAAAGTCATGTAGCCTCAGTCCCATGTCAGACCTGCATGCATAGAAACACATTCACCTCACGCCGAAAAGTTTGGTCAGTTCTCATGACAAATAAGCCTTGAAAATCCGACAGCACAATCCGACTCTCCTTCACATGTATGTCACACAGGCGTACGGATGCAACAGATTACCCTCGCATTTGTGGTTCTTTATACATAGAAACAACCAAAATCCCAAAATCCCCAATGTAATCTGAGGTGTCCATATGTCTACGTGACCCATGTGCACGGGAATCAGGTTCTTTGTCCTTCAGCTGGTGTACAGCTGTTCATGTGAGCAGCTAAAAGCACAATATGCATTTCCAACAGTGGTGTAAAAGTGAATTACACTCCGCAGCTGTAGGGGGACCCCAAGAGCTAGAAGTCCCAGTTCTCATATATCCCTGCTTTAAAGATCTTAGTTTATAAGAATGAATGTAATAACGACCAGTGTGGTCAGTGTGGGATTGCGGTGCTGTTGGGAAGGAAGCTAAAGGTTACCAGGATCAATAACTGATGATACATTTAGACTAATATGATCAATATTTATTGAGCTACACATACAGAAGTCTGTCTCTCAGTATGGCGTCGGGCCACCATGTTTACTAACCCGACATACCCGACGTCTCAGCATGGAGCTGTAGAGGTTCCTAAAGGTATCCTGTGATAACCCATCCCATGCAGCTTGAATATCCTTACCCAGTTCCTGTAGATGGTGCAGTGGGTTGGAGGTGGAGTAACACCAGGCCTTCTTAACCATTCATGTCGGTGCTGACCACAGTGCCTCCACACACAGATTCATTGGTCATCTCCACCAAGACAAAGGTGGGACTCATCACTGAAGATGCCATGCTGCTATTCTGAGTCACTCCATGGCATGACACCATTGCAAGCTCCAGCAACGTTGGCGCCATAATGGCCTGAGTGCCTGCATTCCTGCCAATGGTGCTGGCACTAACAGGATGAGTCATGGAGGACATCACTGCTCGCTCAGTGTCAGCAATCGCGCCAGTAGGTTCAGTCAGGTACAGCGATAAAGCCCATCCTTGCTTGCGTCACATGCACAGCTGAGCATGAAACTTGACTCATTGGCATGTCTCATGACGTCAAACCTAACCACCAAGTTTCATCCCTGTCAGTTGATTCCTTCTGCGTGAGGCTATTTGGTCCAGTGTTCTTATGGCAATAAGGCTACCTCAGCAGCTTTATGGCAATAGCCAGTTCTTGAGCATATGCATTTCCACAAAGCTCGTCAGTCAGTCCGTCAGCAAAAATGCCTCTTCTAGGCCGGGTCTAGAAGATCAAAAGCCATTGTGGTAGCTTGGAGTGCAAAATTCATCTCATTAGGATTCATAGGGCTGTGTGTAATAGTGAAGTGATCTATGGTAATAATCACCTGGCTCTGGATTGACCGTCTCAGACTGCTTGGACCGCCACTGCGAGCTTTAAATCGTTTAAAGTGCCATTTTCAAAGTCAAGTGCACGACAGCATTCCTTAGTGCTTAGCACAAGAGGGCACCTGCACAGAGCAAGGCAGTCCATTTGATTGAATTTCAAAGCATCTGTTTCTCTCGCCGCGCTTCACTCGTTTGCTGAAGAACTGTATGAGCAATGAACACAGAGTACAGGTTGAAGAGGGAGGTGTCCAGGAAGAGGGGATAATGGATAAGGCCCCAGCTCACCATCCTAGAGGGATGCGCGTGCCCTCACACACACAAAGGGATACACACCGAGCGTGCACGGAAAACCCTGTAGCATCAACAACCGCCAATTAAAAGACTGCTCCGGTTCAGCAAGCTCAGGGTCGCGGCTACGCGCTTGACCTTTTGCACACCGTTTGGCGGCCACTCTGTGATACCGTGGAGACAGTGGAGAGTGTGGAGAAAAGCAGAGCAGCTGGAACTGTTACAGAGGCCATGGATGTGATGCAGCGAGGAGGACTGGATGCCAAAGCTCATTAGTTTAGTAGTTTGTTTGTATACGCTGAGAGTTAAAAGTTTAGGGACACTTTGATTTGCACTTTTCTAAAGTAACTTTTCAGGTAAATAAGACAAAAACTGACTAGTTTGCATGAAGCAGCTGCTTGATTGCTTGATAGGTAGATAGATAGATAGATAGATAGATAGATAGATAGATAGATAGATAGATAGATAGATAGATAGATAGATAGATAGATACTGTAGATAGGTAAATGGATAGATAGATACTATAGATAGATTGATAGATACTATAGATAGATTGATAGATACTATAGATAGATAGATAGATACTATAGATAGATAGATAGATAGATAGATAGATAGATAGATAGATAGATAGATAGATACTGTAGATAGCATATTTGCAACAATAGGCCTGAACTACATAATAACTATATGCAATATTATGCAATATGCAATATATACACCGTGCATACATATGTCCATAAGTCCAAAAGTATGACCACAGCTGTGACTGGAATTGGCATAGACTGGACAAGTTACCGAATGTAGGATTTGGTGGACGCCTGGCACAATTCTGAGGAGAATTTCTTGTAGACTGGAACTGCCTGTCCTCTGGGTACTCAGCTGTCCTCAGCACTCAGCTGTATGTTTACCAAAGCGTCTTACTCTGTACATTGGAAGTGAACCAAAGAAGGGGGGGATTACAGTGCTCTTGGGAAGGAAGATAAAGGTCACCAGGATCAATCAATAACTGATGATACATTTAGACTGATATGATCAATATTTACTGAGCTACACATACAGAAGTCTGTCTCTCAGTATGGCGCCAGACCAATATGACAGAGATTTCAGCATGGAGCTGTAGAGGTTCCTAATGGAGTCCTGTGATAATCCATCTCATGCAGCTTTCTGCAGATGTTGTGGTAGAGGTGGAGGTGGAGTGACACCAGGCCTTCTGGAGCTGAGACAACAAACCGTTCTTCTTGGTGCTGACCTCGGTGCCTCCACACATAAATTGGTTAGTCGGCTCCACCAAGACTAAAGCGGGACTCGTCACTGAAGATGACCCGCTGCAATTCTGAGTCACTCCATGACAGTCTGGCACGACACTATTTCAGTCTTTGGTGACGGTGACGGTCTGTGTGCATGTAGTCCTGCGTGGTGCAGCCGTCTGCCAATGATGCTGCACTAACAGGATGACTCATGGAGGACATCACTGCTCACTGAATGTATAGCATCATGGCTGTTGGGTCAGTCAGGTACAGCAATAAGGTCCGTCCTTGTTTATGTCACATGTGCAGTAGAGAATGAAATTTGAACCACTGGCATGTCTCACAATGTCCAACCTACCCACCAAGTTTAACTCCCGTCAGATGATTCCTTCTATTACTACTAGCTGCATGGTGTATGTCTATATGTGAGACAAATAAATAAAGGTTTACTTGATAAGATAAACTGTAATTTGACATGTGCTTTTTGTTTATTACTGAATTCCACAAATATTTAAAGTAGGTAGTGTGCTTATCCAATTCATAACCATTGAAATGGTCTTCCTTTTCAGACAGAAAGAGTTGGATGAAGGAGAGGTTATTCATGCAGCTCAGCTAGAGTCAGGAGTGAGATGTAAATGGAGCTGGGCTTGGCTAAAGCTAGAGGTCAACACTGAGGTGAAGGAGGTCAGTACAGTTTGGCTCTTTCAGAATAATTGATGGTCTGGCCTTGCTAAGTGCAACCTCTGTTCTAAAGGAATCAACTACAGCAATAAGGGCTTGCAGAGGGGCTCACAGAGGGCCTCGCAGAAGACAGAAGGCGCACACGATAATAACCACTCTAGGTGCTGTTACAAGGGCTCTGGATCCAACAGAGAGCAGATCTGAACGAGGCTGGTGTGGAACTGAACTAGAGTATATTGCCAACATGATAACAATGCAGCCGAACGGGGATGTGGCCTTGGCTTTGTGTCTAGGTAATGTATTTCCTGTAGTTTCATCTGAACTGCTGCTGAATGTCTCATGTCCTGCCTGATTATTGACACAGGAGACTTTAAACTATCACTAGAAAAGTTTATTTCCTGAAGTAAATGCAGAGTGACTGTGCAGCTTAAGCTTGTTGCTATCCGGTGGCTAGGTGAAGCAAAAAAGAATGGTAGTCTATGGGCAGAACAAGAGATGAATAAACAACACATATAGGAGTGTAGGTCGGTATGTCTGTGGATTAGAGTTTGAGGATCTGCCTCAAGTGAGTACATGCAGTTTTGCATTGGCTGTTGGGTAAAGGAAACATTAGGGCTTGAATTGGGGTGAAAATGAATGGACTCTATTGGAGAAAAAAAGAGATGGGGGGATGACAAACAGACAAGCGTGGGTCAGACCAATACTGAATTTGTGCTCAGGGGTCTGCCCTGAGGTAGTGTATGTGAAACGGTGTCTGACGGTCATGCAGAAGTACAGTAGATGGGCATGTATTTCTTTTTTTTTTTAATTGGAATTTAATGACATCTTTTGGAATACCGGACGTCGGATCGGAAAACCAGTATGCAAGCACAGAATTCCAGATCAGACTGAACATTCTGGAGTTGAAGCAGTGTTTATATCTCCAAAACCTGCAGGAGTAGTTAGTGGATAAAATGTGTATCCAGTAGAAGAATATACCTTCGCATAAGAACAGTGCTGAGCATTGCGCAATGGCTAATTATAGATATTTGTTTCATTTATAGCGCTGTTATGAAGCGTAATTGTAAGTAATGGCACTGGCGTAAGAACACCCCATGTTCTCATGTATTTCTACACATTTCACCAGAAATTAAATTCCAAAAATATAACTTCTATTAACCCTACAGATTTTAGGCTTATTATCCGGTGACTACTACATATCAACTAGTAACTGCTAAGACCTAAACAACCTGTACTGTCGTAAGTGCCATTTATAAGAGTTCTATGATTTTATAGATGTATATATATATATAATATATAATGTCAAACAGAAATCTATAAAATCATTCACATTTGACAACTGCACCAAAACTATCTGAGCCTATTTACTTATCGATGGCATATAATGATTGGTTAACAATCATTATATATATATATATATATATATATATATATATTATAGATTATATATATATATATATATATATATATATATATAATGATTGTTAACCAATCATTATATGCCATCGATAAGTAAATAGGCTCAGATAGGCTATATATATATCTATATAGATATATAATTTTTGGCCTACTGGGCATTAATTTGTACAATGCTACTGTATGCCCCTTCCACCAATCCATCCATCCATTTGCACATGTACAAATTTGTATTGTTTTCATGTTCCCATGTACTGAGTGTGTTCTCTTAATTCCTTTGGCCTAAAGTATTCCGGAAATGTGTGCCTGTTCTGTATTCTCTAGCACAGCTGTGATACATTCAGTGGTGAATAGTCTTCAAGTGGCTTCTGGTAATGGTCAGAACTCTCCAGAAAGTTAATAGAACTGTCTGGAATGTGCTAGATATTTCGAAAATCATTTAGAACTTTCTAGACCTGTCTGGGACTGTCCAGTAGTCCACACAGCAGTGTAAATACAGGTGTGTTAAAACAGCCAGTTCAGTTGATGTTCCAGCTGAGTGAGTGGATAGTGGATACCGAGCTACAGGTAGTTTCGAGGGCATCAAGAGGCTGCAGCACCCACCAGTCTCATTCTGTCTGCTAGGTCTGTGGGCCAATTTACCAAGACCAGAGTGAAACAGTACCTCCTTAAAAGCATCTGTTAAGACGACGAGGCCTACAAAGCTACATCAGCCCGTCTGTCGGGGGTCAAGGCAAACCATGGGCACCTCATTTAATGTGCGAGCACTGCAGGAGAACTCGTGAAGGTGGAAGGTGGACGATTGCTGCTCATTCAGATGGCAGAATTTTATTGTGTAGATATTTGAGGATTCAGTGAAGTTTAAAAGCTCGCAGAAACAGAGTGTGATGAATATAACGGTTCATATTTCACACATTAACAATTGGAATATGACACATAGAAGCCAGGAACAGGAATAGAGCTCATAGGACTTGATAGCACTGCTTCTTGCCTGTTATCTTGATTGGGAGAAAGGTAAAAACGTCATTGGGGTCATCAGGTGGGCATCCTCCTTTCTGACGTTTCATTGATTTAGGCCCACAACACCTCAAGAGGGCTCAATGGCAACACCAACACACACAATACTCATGGTCATCCCAGTTGGAGTCCTTCCTTTTGATCCAGAGCCAGTTGCTGCTTCGCTCCACAGTCTCTGAGAGTGATTTCACTATCTTGGCAATGTACCCTCTCCACCCAACTGGGAACACCTTGGTATATTACTTGGTTATGTGGTGTCATTTATTGGTTAGCTGCTTGAAATGACTTGCTAAGGGTTTGTTCATTTATGCAGTGGTATTTTGTTAGAGCACACAGTGGTATTTATCAGTCAGCCTATGATAATTTGGGCTGAAATGAGGACATGAGGACAAAGACAGCTCCAGGGCAATAACTTCATAATAGTGCTGTTATTATTGCCAAACTAGGCTCTGCATGTGTTCGTGCTTCAGAATTAGATCCAAAGCCTTTTGAAAGACATTACCCAGAATGATGAGGAAACTGGAGATTATATAGGATTTGCATTTCCATATTTTCAGCTTACCTTTGTTTCCCCAAGATCGGAGAGGATCTCCTCAAAGCCTCCCACTCTTGTCTATTTGGCATCACAATTGGTTATTTTGATAAGGCATGTAGAATAGCAGCATCTACTGCAACTCCCACAGACGCTTGTTACATGAACAAATCCTCATTTTTGTCCTGACTTCAAGGGAGAGTCTCTCAAACCAGGCGTCAGTGCTTTATGAATCACAGCTTAAGCGCTGTGAGAAGAACACTAATCATTTCAGAGGGGAAGGAAGCGTGGAGAGACACACAAAGAGCTGACATAGCAGCGCCCTCCAAAAGCACAGCTGATTTAAAGCAGCATCATGCTCGGCTTGGACAAACGCTCGTCTGACGAGAAGCTTTTGGCGGATGTCTTCCCCAAATCCATCTGCTGTAGGGTGAAATTTTGATACCTGTTCTTTTTATAGGGAGAAGAACATCTGTTGTGCTCTGATTGAGGTATCACAAGTCATACAAATCTATTTGACCATATGGAAATCTGAAGTATGGATATATGAAATATATTGGATATATGGATTTAACCTATATCAGATATATACGTATATTTGTCGCATGTAGACATTACTGGAGTCAATAATACATAGCGTTTTTTTGGCATATATATATATGCAGCAGGGGTATATATATATATATATATATATATATATATATATATATATATATATATATATATATATATCCTAAGAAAGGTGAGGAATCAGCCCAGAACTACACGGGAGGAGGTCAATGACCTGAAGAGAGCTGGCACCACTGTTTCCAAGGTTACTGTGCGTAATACACTAATAAGTCATAGTTTAAAGTCATGCATGGCGCGGAAGGTTCCCCTGCTTAAATCAGCACACGTCCAGGCCCGTCTTAAGTTTGCCCATGACCATAAGGATGATCCAGAGGAGTCATGGGAGAAAGTTCTGTGGTCAGACGGTCTTAATTCCACTCGCCGTGTTTGGAGGACGAAGAATGATGAGTACCATCCCAAAAACACCATCCCTACTGTGAAGCATGGCGGTGGAAGCATCATGCTGTGGGGGTGTTTTTCTGCACATGGGACAGGACGACTGCACTGTATTAAGGAGAGGATGACCGGGGCCATGTATTGCGAGATTTTGGGGAACAACCTCCTGCACTCAGTTAGAGCACTGAAGATGGGTCGAGACTGGGTCTTCCAACATGACAATGACCCAAAGCACACAGCCAGGATAACCAAGGAGTGGCTCCGTAAGAAGCATAGCAAGGTTCTGGAGTGGCCTAGCCAGTCTCCAGACCTAAACCCTATAGAAAATCTTTGGAGGGAGCTCAAACTCTGTGTTTCTCAGCGACAGCCCAGAAACCTGGCTGATCTGGAGAAGATCTGTGTGGAGGAATGGGCCAGAATCCCTGCTGCAGTGTGTGCAGACCTGGTGAAAAACTACAGGACCTCTGTAATTGCAAACAAAGGCTACTGTACCAAATATTAACATTGATATTCACAGATGTTCAAATACTTATTTGCAGCAGTAACACACAAATAAATTATTAAAAAATCATACATTGTGATTTCCAGATTATGTCTCTCACAGTGGACATGCAACTAAGATGAAAATTTCCATCTAGATGAACATATATATGTGCTGCACTATTATTTATAGTTTATAGTTCATTTTTTGCTGAGCTGGTGCTTACTCGTGCTACTCATGTTATCCCCTATCATCTATTCGTGCAACTAATCTTCTGATGATGAGTTTATCTAGGCTGCATCACTGAAAGGTTTGAGATATGTCTTTCACACTCTGACTGCATGCTCCTGCATCTTCTCCTTTCTCTCTCTCTGTTCCTCTCCAAAACTTTCTCCAACTCTATCGTAAAAGTGGTGATTGCCCGAAGACTGTCCACAATCGACCACCACGAGAGAAAGACTTGCTACGGCATCTTCTGACAAAATGCAGAGCTGCTCGAGCTCCACACTTCATTAACTGTGGTAATACTTCAGCGCACTGATGTATGAAACAATTCACTCTCCGAGACTGGCTCCTGGCAAAATCGCCTTTCAAACTTGCAGAGTGCCGGAATGAAATTTCGTCTCATATACGCGATCTTGAAACTTTTGTCTTGCTTCATCTAACCGGCTGAAAATGGCCCAGGGTTTCGTTTTTAAAAGGTGAGGCAGAAGACGCGGAGTACACCAGATATAGATTTCTTCGGGGAGATCAGTTCATTTCAGTCAAATCCGTTTCTGCTAAAGTAGCACAAACAAACAGAGACTGGAAATGAGTAAAACTTCTCGGAAATGGTATATGTGCCAAGCGGAACCCAACAACTCATCAATAAGACTGTGCTGAAGCCAGAACGCCCATTTATCAGCTTTATCAAGCACTCGATACGGAAGCCACTAGCTGGATTTTCAAATGATTTATCATTACGGGACGTTTCACGGAAAAGTGCTGAGGTTGTACATTCGGGAAAAGACCAAACCTCTGTGTTTATCACTAATGGATAATGAGCTTTAAGACGCATTTAAGATATGCCTTAAATTAGCATTGGCTTTAGTGATAAAGAGATGGTGGTGTTCATATACACCTACCATCAATAACTAGTTGCACCCAGAAGTAATCAACTGACACTGACTTGCTGAGACACTTCCTTTTCTTTGGACAGCGGTGATATTAGTGTAGAGGTAATGCAAAACGCCCCCAGATGCAGAACAGTATGCAATATGTACCAACGCAGCCCAAAGGATCATCTCTTTATAAAGCACTTAAGTGAGTGAGCACTAATAGAGGTGTATGTTGGGGGAATGAGTGCTGTGTTGGGTTGCCAGGTAGTGCACTTCTGCTTTATATACGTCTTTGTATTCTTCTCTCCAGATATCAGCACTGGCTTCTGTTCAGGCAGCGTCTAAGCTCAAAGTGAGTTTAAGACTCTAACCTTCCTGTATTAGCTAGGAAACATTCTCTGGCTGAACACTGAGCATGTTTATAAGTTGCTCTGGATAAAAGTGTTGGCTAAGTGCCATAAATGTAAATGTACCCACAATGCAGCTGAAATTACAAATGGATTTACTAAGATAGCACTGGACCACAATCTGAGCACCAGACTACACTCTCACAAGACGCGTAATTTGTGCAGGAATTTGGTTTTCTAAAAAGGTAGAAAAATATCCATGTAAAGACCTGTCACTCCACCTCCACCCCTAACGCACCATCTGCAGGAACTGTGAGAATATTCAAGCTGCATGGGATGGATTGTCACAGGACACCATTAGGAACCTCTAAAGCTCCATGCCGAGGCGTCTGGCATGTTGGGTTAGCAAACCTGACGGCCTGACGCCATACTGAGAGACCCTACTTATGTATGTGTAGCTCAAATATTGATCATATCAGTCTAAATGTATCATCAGTTATTGATCCTGGTCACCTTTATCTTCCTTCCCAACAGCACCGCCATCCCACACCTCCTTCTGGGTGCAGCTGTACTTGTGATGATGAGTGTAGCATGCACACACCTACACACCTTTGTTGGCTAAAACTTTGTTGAACATATAATATTGTACCTTCAGTCTGCAGTTCACCCAAAACCACACCAACTACCCCAACACAGAATTACCAGTGGAGGTGGACAGAGATTTGCATTCCATACCTTTTAAAGTCCCTTCCTGACAAAGGAGTGTGTGGTAGATGCCACAATATGTAATCATATGCACCTGCAGCATGTCTACCCATTTTTGTGGTGATGTGCCCGCACTCCCACGTTTTACAAAGCAAATGATTCTAATTGGTCATTTAACCAAGTACAGACACCGTTTCTATACACTACGTGTGGGCAGGACTCTTTACTTGGGTAGCTTAACAGGCTGGGGTCCACAAACATGCTGGCACATCAAATTCGTTGTTTCCGTATATTCATCTTTGAGATAATAACACAGCTCAGAAATATAATTCAGACATTTCCTGAACAGGGTCGCCCTGTTAGCTCTCATCACTAGATCGTTTGTGACTCAGATTCAAAGTCATGTGGCTTAGAAGAGGGGTCGAGGTACACGCACTCTGTCTGCAGTTTGTGTGAATCTGGCCAACGTACACTCAGGAAATCACTAAAGTCTTTACCCAGCATGCCAGAAGCCCTTCATTCTTCATTCAGTGGACTTCAGAGTGCCCAAAGTTTAAAGACTGCTGAAGTTGCAGCAGGGGTCTCTCAATATAGAGAAAGCTGAGTTTGTCCAGTCATGTCCAAAGGCAATTTTAAGAAGATGAGAAAATGCCCTCAGATCCAAAAGGGTTAATGCACATTCCCGGGAAAATAAAAAAAAGTACAATGGTCTTTATTGATTGTTTTGGCTGGTCGGAGTCCAGATTTAAACCCTGTAGTGAATGTTTTGTCTCACTTTAGGCACGGGCTAGCCTGGCAGTCTTTTTCAGCTGTTTAAAGCTGTCAGCATGGAGCTTAGCCCACAAAACTCACTATTGAAAGAAGTTACGGGGCAAAGCTTGCCATAATAAGCTACCGTGGCTGTTTTTCTAATGGCTTTCTTATGATTCAATAATCTGAGTGTTTTTTTTTTGCATGGGAATGTAGATGTTTCGTTCTGGCTTCTGCTTTTTTCATTTTGACTAAATCTCTATTAGACTTTAATTTAAATAGTCATCTTGTGTTTAAGGTGGTAGTAACTAGCTAACTGGCGCTGCACAAGGATGAGGGGCTCTAAATACCTGCAGGGTGTGAGTAACGGGACTCGTAGATTGGGAAGAGGTGCTACAGTGCAGTGAGTGTCTCGTTCCATATGTGGAAAATGGCTCCAGAGCAGATGTTAATGATTGGCTGGAAGGAGCGGCTGCATTTGGGCGTGGCCAGAGACCATAGTGTGAAGGAAGTAGCTGAATCTGCAGGTGTATGGAAGCGGACGGTCATACGGGTCTACCAGCAGTGGCTAAAATCCCAGTCCACAGCGAATTCCCCTCGGAATTGTAACAGGGAAGGCCTCCACCAAATCTGGCCCAACTGCTTAATTTTTTGGTGAGAGAGTGTCTGAACACTGATGTGGCCTACATCCAGAAAGTTGTCCAGTCCATGCCAAATCCAATCTCAGCTGTTATTAGTGCTCATGGAGGTGTTACACACTATTAGGTACATTTCAGTCAAAACCTAATTCTAAACCCTGAACGATGATACTACCACTTATCCTAACCCTGTTGAGGCTCAACTGCGTTTCTCCAGATACGTTTCCTAATGGTTTGAGCATATGGCGTCTGCTGCACAAAAAAACCTAGATAATCTATAAGGGGGCTATCCAAGTGGGACCCAGCAGGAGCACTCACCCTCGTCTAATGAATATCTAATACATATTTAAGCCAATCAAATGAGTAGATAAATGATCCTTATCATGATGTAGCCATGATAAATAGCGTTTGAATACCTTTGTGCGTTCCTGCTTGTTTTGCACTTTCATAATTAGTTTTTAAGCTGAAGGTGGAGTGTAGGCTGAGGGAGTAATCAAGCTGATGGCTGAACATTAGCAAAGCCCACCACCTCATCACTCATGTCTATCTGAAAATGAAAACGTGTATGCATATAGTGCACCTAGCAGGAGAATCATAGGCCGCTCAGGGGACAGCAGTTGAGTTTCTAGACACTTGCTGATAAAACAATGTTGTTCCCTTGATTTGTCACTGGAGTTCATGGCGGGTTGGCTATTTCAGAGAATGTGGACTGTGATGATAAATGACCAAGAAATGTGGTTCAGAAAGTGCAGAGTCTGTATATGCTACGTTTTTTAATGGCCATGTTCAACAGCATCTCTCAGCCTTTATACTGACAGGTGTAGCGAGGTTGTCTATGCACACGGGAATTTTACTTTTAAGTTTTGCCCCTTTGACCGTGTCCTATATTTCCAAGCTGAAAGATGGATTTTCAAACTCTTTTCAACAACTCCTCAAAAACATGCCATAACTGGGTCCATTACAGCTGATAACTTTGGACCATTGGGATATTGGTGCTTTAATATCTACAGTTGTTTGCTGGAGTTTTATCACTGTTACACGGAGACAGGACGTGGAGACGGGATGCAAATGCAAGTTTTAATGACAAAACAAACAAGAAGAAACTAAACCAAACAACTCTTGACGAAACAAATCCAAAGAAGCAAAAAATAAGAAACATTAAACCAGCTTACAAACTAACTAACATCGGGACAAACGGCCGGGAGGGACAAAACAGACCAGAAGTAATACAAAACCTACGTACAAGGAGACAAAACAATGGGCATGGAAACAAGACACCAGCAGGGGAACAAACGCCAAGCAAGAACAAAGGCCACAACATGGAGTATAAAACAACAAGGGCTAACAAGAGACACCTGGGAAAGGGCGGAGCCAGAAACAGGTCAGGGGCCTGACAAGAGGGCGGAGACAGGAGGAGCAAAAGACCAAAACAAACAGTGGTTGGTGTAGCTCAGCGGATAAGACCACTACCCGCCACGGAGCTGCCACCACCACATGTGGGAGACTGGGGTTCAAATCCCGGGCTGGGTGACTATGCTGTGCTTCACCAATAAGAGTCCTTGGGCAAGACTCCTAACACCACACTGGCCTGTAACCTGTACTATGATTAACTTTGTAAGTTGCTCTGGATAAGAGCGTCAGCTAAATGCCATGATGTGATGATGATGATGTAAACAGCAGCACATGGAACAGAGTGACAAACATCACATGGACATGACAAGACAGAAACAGGAAGCCAGATAAGACAGACAAACATAAACAGGGCAGGGTGTGACAATCACACAGTTTCATTCAACTTCATTTAAAGTTAACACTTCAATTTCTAATCTAAGCTTTGACTAAATTCCCACCAGACCACTTTCAGGTCCCTAAAGATTTGAATCCATCCACATAGAACCTTCCTAGAAGCAGTAGCCTCTTTTAATGGCCTTGAGTTGGAGCTCAGTTATCCATACTAGTCCTGTCGTGCTGGACAGTAATAGCTGACTGTTCCTCTGTGAAGAGCTAGTTCCTCTTAAGATTGAGCCTGTTATGAATGGAGCCAAGATCATGATATGGCTGAAGCCAAAGTTAGCCAACTTTGCCAAGTGAATAGGGCAAACATTTGAGCCACTAGAGATCCCCATGAAATGTCCTGCTTTGATTACTTGCATTAAGACAATCATTGTTTGTATTATAGGTTTTCAGAAATGTTGGTATCAAATATGCAAATGAGGCATGGTCTACTAATTATGCCGTAATTTAAATATTTTTAAAACACAGTAAAACTGTTTTAAAGGCAAACAGTGTTTAGGACACATGTAGAGGCTGAACACCATCCACATTTACTAAAGTAGAACAGCATCCATGATAATCCTCAGCACGTCCTTATGATGACATGGGTACTCGAGTTGCCGTGGTTTGACCACCAACCGGTACGTTTAATCAGCTGCTGCTTCTCCCCACATCTCAGCCTAATAGCTTTTGAACTGGCATGACTGGAACAGGCATGAGCAGCATTGCTGAACATCTAACTTCCTGAAAAGTAAAACTCCTTGCTTTTGCCTGCTTGCTTCAGGAACCCTTGTTATGGTGGGATTGTGAAACTAACCATAATGAGACGTGATAATAAGACATTCCTGGCAAATGACATCCTGGAATTTTCCAATCCGTCTTCCCAAAGCACTAATGCAACTGTGACTGTTCGAGGCTGGAAAAAAATGGACATTAATGGTAACACTTTAATTTAGTGAAGTATTGGCTAACATGCATTAGCATGATGTAATGCATTAGTTAACACGAAGTAATAAATTGCGAATGATTAACTAATGTTAAGTAAACATGTAATAACTGTTCAGTGTTCACTTAACATGTATTTATGTAGTTGTTAAATGTTTATTTCGAATAAGTTAATTTATTACTTTATGTTAACTAATGCATCACCTTGTTAGCTAGCTAGCTAATACTTGAAGTCACAGTCACAGTAACTTCACTAGTGCTTCATTGAAAACTGTGTGCTTATAAAAAGCTTTACATGTGAATTAAAGGGTGGTTTATTTGGTGGTATATATATATTTTTACTGATAAAGAAAACTCCTGACCTGGATATCTTAACCTTGTTTAACCCCGTGTTTATAAAGGCTATAAACTAAAAGCATTTAATACAAAAAAAGGTGTTTCCAGCCTTCCACTCAATGAGGGCTGGGATAGGCTCTAGCCCCAAGCACCCACAAGGATTAGCAGCTTAGAAGATGAATGAATGACTAGGGGCTGTATAAAAAGCTTAAAACACTATATGTCCTGTGGTATATGTGGGCATTGGCACGACAAGGATCAGGAACTCTGGTTGCTCTTGAGAAGCTGGTGTTTCAAGTGGGAATTTTGAATTCACCCTTAAATGTTTTTTTTTTCCCACTTGGAAACCGGACACCAGGTTCCTACTTGGTCATTACCATTGCACATTCTTATATTACCGCTCATGTCCTACAGGTCTCCACCATCATATCCATATTTCAGACTCGTTTTATTTTTTTTCTTAAAAATGGCAGACACCAGTGTAAGAATATGAGGATGAATGGATCAATAGGTCCAACGTTATCTGAAATAGGTTGCATGTCTGTTTGAATTGTTATTCCTAGTGTTCCTTCCTTTCCTTCCTTTGTTATGGTGCAAGTTGTAGATGGAGGACAAGAAGTTATTGCCATACAAAGGAAGCTCTCACAAGCTCTCAAAACGCTTGTTTTGTGTCGTTTAGGGTTGCTCAGGTCGATCTGACCGAGAAGCAGTTTTATTGAGCATCTAGAAATTTAGATTTTAAATTTAAATCCCTTGTTGATCCCACAGTGGGGAAATTTAGTCTCTGCATTTTACCCATCCGTGAAGTGAAACACCCACAAACACACTCACTAGTGAACACACACACTAGGGTGCAGTGAGCACACTTACCCGGAGCCGTGGGCAGCCCTATCCATGGCGCCCGGGGAGCAGTTGGGGGTTAGGTGCCTTGCTCAAGGGCACCTCAGTCGTTACTGTCCGTTCAGGGAATCGAACCGGCGACCCTCCGGTCACAAGGCTGGTTCCCTAACCTTCCAGCCCACGACTGCCCCCCAAATTTAAAACTAGATATTGAAAAAACACCAGCAAAAACTACCAAGACAAAAGCGGGACTCCTCACTGAAGACTATCTGCTGCCATCCTGAGTCATTCCTTGACAGTCTGGCACGACCCCAATGTAGGCTATGGTGATGCTGACGTGGTGCTAAGGGCAGCCGTCGTAACTCTCCGTGTACATGTAGTCTTCTGATGGTGCTGGCACTAACAGGATGACTCATGGAGGGAATTACTGCTTGCTGAACGTCTGCAATCGTAGCTGTTGGGTCAGTCAGGTCCAGCGATACGGGCCATCCTTGCTTATGTCACATGTGAACCATTGGCTTATGTCATTGGCATGTCTCACAGTGCCTACCCATCAAGTTTCATTCATGTTGATTGATTTCGTCTGGGCGTAGCTATTTGTGGCCCTGTTCTTTTGATGATGAGTGTAGACTGTTACCCAACTGACTCCCTGATCAGTTAGTATTGAGCTGACCCTTCTTTCTTTACAGACCTATTTTGCCTTTTCCAGGCCAGGCCAATAAAAAAACACGCCCCATTTTTTGTTTGAGACATAATATGTAATAACGAAGGCATTCGGTAAGCAAAGCATATTAATGCTTGGTGATATATCCTCCAGTAAAGAGGTGTTTGCTTTAGACCGCAGGTAAATTAATGAGCATATAGCATCATTAACAACATCCTTCCCAGGTTTCGTTCCACTTATGATGGTTTTCTTCAGGAGCTGAATGCTTAATGACATTAGAAAAGCACGCTTATGAGAACGTTAGCAGTCATAAATGCACAGATGGTGATAAAGGTGGCAATTACACAGCCCTCCCTGCCTTGCTCAGCACAACTGAAAGGCTGCTCGGGGATTAAAGCTTATGTAGGGAAGTGACACGACTTGTTTCAAATTGACCAGGACACACAAAGGGCCGTAACGACAGGCTGTGCTCCAGCAATGAGTCAGCAACGTGAAACGGAACATCTCTGTCTTTGATCCTCAGCCCCGCCCTCGGCTATGTTCATTAGCATCAGGCTAATGCGCAGAGCCCATTCATAATAGAAGAAGAACAGCCTGTCAAGCTCGCTGTCAGAAGGAGCCTTCATTGTGTTAGAAGGAAGGCATACTGGGCTTTTGCCTGCACAGCAGATTTACAAGGGTTAAATTAACACCCTCAGTGATCTCCAGCGTGCACTGCGCATGCAGGCCCCGAGTGCACACTGTACTGTTTGACATTTTGAGACATGCAAATGAGTCAAGATTCAGGCTCAGCATGACGAGCATTATCGATATACCTGAGTGGCCCAAGAGCCACCATTGCAGACATTCAACGAGCAGTGTTGCTCTCCATGAGTTATCCAGTTAGTGCCAGCACCATTGGCAGATGACTGCCCTTAACATCACATCAACATCACCAAAGACTGCAATGGTGTCGTGCCAGACTGTCATGGAGTGACTCAGAATGGCAGCGGGTCATCTTCAGTGATGAGTCCTGCTTTGGTCTTGGTGGACGACCAATGGATCATCAAGGCATAGTGGTCAGCACCAAGATGAACAGTTTGTAATTATGCCTCATGTGTCTAGAAGGCCTGGTGTCACTCCACCTTCACCCCTAGCGCACCATCTGCATGAACTTTGTGAGAACATTCAAGACTGGGATGGATTAGCACAGGCCTCCATTAGGAACCTCTATAACTCCATGCCGAGACACCTGGCATGTTTAGCAAACATGGTGGCACCGATGCCATACTGAGAGACAGACTTCTGTATGTGTAGCTCAATAAATATTGATCATATCAGTCTAAATGCATCATCAGTTATTGATCCTGGTCACCTTTATCTTCCTTCCCAACAGCACTAAAATAGAGGATTTGTCTTAACCGTGACACAATGAATCCAATGAATCAATTTTTTTTATATTTATAAGGCATTATAAGGCATACATATATGTTTCATAATTTATAAAGCAAGACTACTTGACTTCAAGCCGGTCTGGTTGGGGTTATAGTGCATTACAACATTTTTACAGGTTGTTAATAAACAGACATATTTACTTATTACTTAAAGACGGAGAAGAGGTGCTCCAGTGCAGTGAACGTCTGGAAAATGGCAGATGTTAATGATTGGCTAAAAGGAGTGACTGCATGTGGGAGTGGCCAAAGACCATAGTGTGAAGGAAGTAGCTGAATCTTCAGGTGTATGGAAGAGTACGGTCATACGGGTCTACCAGCAGTGGCTAAAATCCCAGTCTACAGGAAACTGTCTTCAGAATTGTGCCAGGGAAGGCATCCACTAATTCCTCATCCACACTGATGTGGCCTCCATCCAGAAACTTTTCAGTTATGAATATTATATAATGCTTTAGAAAGGCATTTACAGGTTACACTTTCTACATAACATAATGCCTGATAAGTAGCGTTCATAACATTGCCACTATCAGAACAAACCCATACCTCACATTCCAAGTTCATTCCAAGTAATATTGGGCCATGTCTGTTGGTCCATTTATACACACTGTAATTGGTAACAGGTAGGTTCATTTTAGGTCTCAAACTGAGGAAATGGAGGTGCAAGCTTTTGTTCCGACAGCTGCAATATATTATTTTTGTCAGTGACAAAGAAACTACCAGCTTGCATAGTGCATTATGACTAACAAGCCTGCTCATGCACTGGGCTATGACATGATTTCTTTTAACAGCTCATAAATAATAGTTTTATATAACAGAATTAACGCGGTATTTATAGGACAGTAATATATGGGATCGTGTTTAAATACTTCAAGTAAGAATATACTGCATATCATATTTCATTATGAGCCTAGACTATTACTGTGGGGTTTAAGGACTCAGCTTGTAATTGTGAGCTGTATGTGAAGCCGTATTTTAG
This sequence comes from Prochilodus magdalenae, assembly GCA_024036415.1. NCBI lineage: Eukaryota > Metazoa > Chordata > Actinopteri > Characiformes > Prochilodontidae > Prochilodus > Prochilodus magdalenae. Next base: position 29,106 of record JAMWET010005550.1, read on the forward strand.
ACTAAAGCCAAGTTCGTTAAAGCTCGAACATCTCCAAAGTTTCAGCCAGTCAAACAAGACCACCTCAGAGATTACGTAATGTTACAGTAGAGCAAAGGCAGTTGAGGATAATCACCATTACTACAACTGCACCACCACTACATAAAAAAAAACAGTTATAGCACATATTAATGTATCTATGACAACGTACAGGGGTTGGACAATGAAACTGAAGCTGGTGGAGGTTCGTCCTTCTTGGTGGTATGCTGACATTACCCTGGATACCGTGGCTCTTGATACATCACAAAGACTTGCTGTCTTGGTCACAGATGCGCCAGCAAGACGTGCACCAACAGTTTGTCCTCTTTTGAACTCTGGTATGTCACCCATAATGTTGTGTGCATTGCAGTATTTTGAGCAGAACTGTGCTCTTACCTGCTAACTGAACCTTCACACTCTGCTCTTACTGGTGCAATGTGCAATTAATGAAGATTGGCCACCAGGCTGGTCCAATTTAGCCATGAGACCTCCCAAGTGACAGGTGTTTCAGTTTCATTGTCCAACCCCTGTATGTCTCTCAGTAATGACGTATATCCATAATTAAAGCTGGGCTCTCGCAATTTGATGACAGTGTAGTAAATGAAGACCATTTGTTCTCTTCCGGTATTGATATCAGATCCATAAATATAGGCAGATTCTAGGAACTCATCTTCTGCTTATTTATAATAATGCCAATTATTCTATTTTTTTTATTTTGGTGAAATTAAAAAGATATAAAAAAAACCCCAAATGTTCCGTCTTATAGTTGTAAAAAGCTTTGTCATCACTAAGGCTCAAACTCATGAGTTTCTGACATTGGTGAGCCCTTCAGGAGCTTACTCAGATTTCTGGGTCCAAATACGTGGAAAAGAGAAACTCCCCCTTGTGTTACTGTTTATGAAAATTTGGAGACCATTTCCAGAACATTTGCCTCCTGAACTGGCCCATACTGTTTTAAAAGGTCAGTACTTTTTGGAGTGGAGGTCCCGCCTAGGATCAGGTGGTACTTACCGTGCTCGGGATGGAAAGTGCAATAAAGGGATTTTGCCTAGCTCTTAGTAAATTGTAAGATATGTGTTTGTATGTATGTATGTATGTATGTATGTATGTATGTATGCTTGTACATTCTTATTTATTAATTTTCCATTAGGATGGCTTTATTTTATTTTTATTTTAGTGCGTACATGTTTATTATTTGTTAATTCTTTTTAATTTTTTTATTTATTTTTCTTTCTAGGGATAGTAATGTATATGTTTGTGCATTTAGATATGCTTACTGTTTACAATACGTTGTAATATAATTGCATTTTCTAAAAATAATAAAAATTGAGGAAAAAATGCTCACAAAGGACAACACATCACTAATTAATGCTGGTTTAATTTTAACCAAATGCAGAAACATGTAATGTGGTGCCACTGCCTGTATGTTTATCTGAACAGCCAGAAGGTCATGAGATTGAATCCCAGCAAAGCCAAAGCCTTGGAATCAAATATTCTGTCACAAATAAAACTTACAAACCTTCCATATATGCCATTAACACATTTGGATTATTTCATTGCTGTATTTTCATAAAGGCGACTTTACAAGATCCCAGTTTTGGGACACAACATTTTTTTTTTTACATTTACCTGACTGTTATCCAGAGTGACTTACAAGGTTAATTATATTCCAGGGAGGTTAATGTAGAGTTAGGAATCTGGCCCAAGGACTCTTATTGATGTAGCACAGCATAGTCACCCAGACCAGGATTCAAACCAATCTCCTACATGGTGTGGTAGCGCTGTGACAAGTGGTGTTATCCATTTCGCCATCCCAATCACAGTCTTCTGTTGGTCCATTCATCATGAAATGTTCATACAACTGGTAGATGCATAAAAGTAAAAATTGACAAAAATGGAGATGTTTTTCATATATACTAGTGTCACACTTCCGGGTTTCCGCCCTGTCTCTAACCTGAGCCTCACCATAAGCATTTCAATGCATAAATGTCCTGACATGTTGTCCAAATAACAAACCTGAAACTTGAACTTGCCTTTGGAACTCCATCTCCCAGAATCCCCCACCTAGTGACATCACTGTCACATGTCCCTCATCCACCAATCCCGTCCCGTTACCTTGCTCTGTTTCCATTGAGTACTGATTATAAACACCTGCCGGTCATTAACTCTGTTTGCTTATATACCCCTGGTTTGCCATTCATTCTTTGCTAAGTATTGCCACACCTGTAGCATTCTGAGTGCTCTATCCCTGTGATTCCTTTTCGGACTTTCTGGCTTTCGACTCTCATATCCTCTGGTTTTGTTTGTTATTTCTGCTTTTGGTTTTTGACTCTCGCTTGCCTCATTTGTTTATGACTCTGCCTGTCCCTCATGTTATATTCGCCTGGATTCTGATTTTGACTTGTCAAATAAACCCAGCTTTGCTTTTAGCTCAGCGTACATTAATCTCGCTTTGTCTAATGTGAGAATTTGATGTATATAGATATATATATGACGTATGTAAAAGTAAAAATATAGCGTAGTGGGTATCACCTCCACCTCCCGGGCTGTAGAATGGGGTTCTAATTCTTACCTGGGCAAATACCCTACACTATACCAATAAAGGTCCTTGAGTAAGACTCCTAACAGTACGTTCACTTACCTGTGGCTCTAGATAAGAGTGTCTGCCAAATATTACAACTGAATTATGCGAATAAAAGAACAGTATAGAGATAAATCTGTGACATGTTAATGTAAGTCATTCCCCTTATGTGTGCATCTTGTTCGCTACATCTCTGAATGCTAGACACTGCCAGAGCTTGGTAAGTACGACCATCGTTTAAGATGTCAGTGGGAGTAATTATCAGTGTTTCCTCAAGTTTGGTTGAAGCAAGCTGACAACTGACTTATGAAGGCATGCCAAGACTGAGGCAGCCCAGATAGCATCCTGCTAAAGGCGTTATCATCATTATGCCATTATAAGTCCAGTGGTTCCTTCCGCTTCCAATCTGCGCTAACATTATCTAGATTGTTAACAGTGACTGTAAGTGCCACACATCAGCAGAGGAGTGATAACTAACGGAACAGCTCAGACAGCCAGCTTATTTACTAAAAGCTGGGACTCCTATCCCATAATTCCACTTTGTATTTCCTTCCCCTGGATGCCTTTGGCATCACTGGGGCTCAAACTCATGAGCTCCTGATGTTGGGGTGGCGGTCTCCACCTATACAAAAGTGGGACTCATCACTGAAGATGACCCAATGCCATTCTAAATCTTTGGCAATGTTGACATGGTGTTAAGGGCAGTCGTCATAACGGTCTGCATGCATGTAGTCCTGCATCGTGCAGCCGTCTGCCACTGACTCTTGGTGGGCATCACTGTTTGCTGCACTTGTGGCTGTTGGGTAGGTAAGGCCGGGCATCAAACTTAAATCATTTGCATGTCTCACAATGCCAAACCTTCCCACCAAGTTTCATTGCAGCCCACTTTTGATGATAGTGTAGAAACAGCAATGCATGGCCTACGCAACAACTATACAATTACACAATAAGTCAATCCAGCACATATACAGGGGTTGGACAATAAAACTGAAACACCTGTCATTTTAGTGTGGGAGGTCTCATGGCTAAATTGGACCAGCCTGGTGGCCAATCTTCATTAATTGCACATTGCACCAGTAAGAGCAGAGTGTGAAGGTTCAGTTAGCAGGTAAGAGCACAGTTCTGCTCAAAATACTGCAGTGCACACAACATTATGGGTGACATACCAGAGTTCAAAAGAGGACAAACTGTTGGTGCACGTCTTGCTGGCGCATCTGTGACCAAGACAGCAAGTCTTTGTGATGTATCAAGAGCCACGGTATCCAGGGTAATGTCAGCATACCACCAAGAAGGACGAACCTCCACCAGCATCACGTAGTGACCTGTCCACTATCCTGCAAGAAGAATGGCTTAAACTCCCTCTGACCACTGTGCAGGACGCAGTATATGTCATTCCCAAGATGAACTGACGCTGTATTGGCCGCAAAAGGAGGCCCTACACCATACTAATAAATGATTGTGGTCTAAAACCAGGTGTTTCAGTTTCATTGTCCAACCCCTGTATATATATATATATATATATAGGCATACAAAATGGGAATACACTCCCAGAACTGATTTAAACAAAGACTTGTGAGCAATTTTTTTTACAGCCAAGGGAATGAAAGATGTCGGTAGCCATATTTCTGCTCTGCTGGAAGGCTCTGAAATGCATGAGACCTAAAGATCAGATGTATAAATCTCAATGACGCATTAATAACGTTTTAATTACAAGTGAATAAAGCCATCAGCTATTATTTTGTGCAGCAGGTCGTTGTCATTTCTTCTCATACAGCAATTAGAAACCATCACTGAGGTTTGTGGCATTTTTCCAACAAGCTATGAATTTAGTCCTTAATTTGGGACACCATAAATCATAACGTGTTTGAAGCCTTTAGAGCTAATTTTTCCTGCTGTCTCATGTAACCTGGAGGCAAGAGACACAATTATATTTAAGCGGAGCCTTTCTGAAATCCCTGGGCTTCCTTTCACTGTGCTACCAAGCAGCAAATTCATCCACACTGTAATCACAGCCTGGTTTCAGTAATTGGAGGCACTTTAAAAGAAGAGTCAGGATTGGAGAGTTTGTGTTGTCGTATGCACAGTGAGATGCTTACAGTATATGATGAAATTCCTTCTTTGCTAATCCAAAGGAAACCACATAAATAAAGAGGGAGACGTAAATAACTGAACTTGGTCATTAAAACTGCTTGTGCAGAGTTGGGCAAAGAGCTTGAGGATAGGAGTTAACATTATACTGTGTATTGGTATCATATTGTGCAAACAAGAGCAGGAGTATAATGAGCAGAGGTCATAAAGTGCACCGTGCATTATTGCAATTAACACAGAATAGAATGACAGCAGCGATAAACGTGTGAGTGTGTTGAGTTGAATGGGTTCCATAAATGTGTGTGTGTTAGCCAGTGCATCACAAGATGAGAACTACAGCACATGCTGTTTTCAGGAACACTAGCTAGATATGGTTTTCTGGTTATGACAGATGCCATATACTGTTATGTTGTGCCTGTGCTTGTGTGGTTGGTGTAGCTCAGCAGATAACACCACTACCTGTTAGGGAGCCACCACCACACGTGTGAGACTGGGGTTCGAATCCCAGTCTGGGTGACTATACTGTGCTACACCAATAAGAGTCCTTGGGCAAGACTCCTAACACTGCACTGGCCTACCTGTAATATGATTAACCATGTGAGTCGCTCTGGATAAGAGCGTCAGCTAAATGCCTTAGGGGTAAGGTATTAGAGTTCGTTCTGCTTGGTTTCATGTTGCTTGTTACATGAGCTTTTTGTTCTCCATGGAGGGTGAGATAAGCTGGAGTGAGTGTCTCCCTCCATGTGTGGAAAATGACTCCAAAGCAGTTGTTAACGATTGGCTAATGTCACGTCTGCGGGTCTACCTGACTCAGTCACTCCTCCGGACTCCAACTTCCAAGGTGCACAGCCCAGTGATGTCACGCCCACATGTGTGCTCCCCGCCAATCCTCCCCGTTCCTCGTCACCAGTCTACTGATTGCTCCAGCTGTCTGTCACACTACATAAGCCCCATTCATACACTCATTCCGTGCGAAGCTTTGCTTTTCTCTTGACCGCGGCTCTTTGCCTTCTCCCTGTCACATGGTTGCTCAACTTTGTCTGTCTCTTTGTTTACCGACCCTTTCTCTTCTCCTCTGGATTTCGCTTCTAGCTCCCCCTTGCCTCTCTGCCTGATTCTTTGGTTTGTCGACTCTAGCCTGTACCTCGTTAGTGTCTCTGTGTAGCCCTTATATGCTGCTGTAATGTACATTGCTGTTACATGATATTTGCGACCTGTTTCTTAAAGCCTACTTGTCTCCTGGCTCTGCTCGCATCGCGCCTGGTTCTTTGTCCTGACAGCTTAAAGGAGGGACTGCATTTGGGCATGGCCAAAGACCATAGTGTGAAGGAAGTAGCTGAATCTGCAGGTGTATGGAAGCAGTGTACGGTCGTACGGGTCTACCAGCAGTGGCTACAATCCCAGTCTACAGGGAATTCTCCTTGGAATTGTGTCAGGGAAGGCATCCACCAAATCTGGCCCAACTGTGCAGTTCTTTGATGTAAGAGTTGAACATTTGATGTGGCCTATATCCAGAAACTTGTCCAGTCCATGCCAAATCCAGTCACAGCTGTTAGTGGTGCTTGTGGAGGTAGCACACACTATTAGATACATGTCAGTCACAGGTGGCTCATTTTTTGTTCTTGGTGATGTAAGGCTTGGATTCAGCTGCTCAGCCATGGAAACCCATTCCATGAAGCTCTCTACACACTGTCCTTGGGCTAATCTGAAGGCCACATGAAGTATGGAGGTCTGTAGCGACTGACTCTGTAGAAAATTGGCGACGTCTGCACACTATGCCCCTCAGCATCCACTGACCCCGCTCTGTCATTTGATGGTGGCATGTGGCATATTGATATCTCTCTCACTTGTCTCTCTCTACCATACCATGTGGGAGATATAGGGTTATATCCTGATCTATATGACTACACTGTGCTACATATAAGATATATCTTGGGATAGATAGATAGATACATTAGCCCACCTGTATATCAATACCTTCTAGTCCTGTATGGATATGAGCATCAACTAAATGCCATAAATGCCAAGTCATCAGGCTACTGAACAGGCAGTAGTGCTGATGCATCGGTACATGGACATGACAATCATCACTGTACACTTTACATTAGCATATTTATACTTGCACATATAGACTGACCTACTGTTACCTTCCATCCATATATTAGTAGCCTATGTATTGTATATATTTTATGGTTGGTGTGGCGTAACGGATATCTACCATCTATCTATCATTGATCTATCCATCTACTATGTGGGAGATTGGGGTTATATATATTCCTGATCTGGGTGACTACACTGTGCTCAGCTTACCATATAAGAGTCCTTGTACATCTGCATATTCCTAACATTACATTGGCCTACCTGTAATATACATTAATGTATTGTTATATATATATATTTATGGATAAGAGCGTCAGCTAAATACCAAATGCTAAATGCCAAGCCATCAGGCCTACTGAACAGGCAGTAGTGCTGATGCAATGGTACATGGACTTGTATACATCTCCACATCATCACCAAAAATCATACCTTATATTACATAAAGCTGTATATTAGGATAAACAGAGTTTTAGTGCCTAGTATTGTATATTTTTATTGTCTAATGTATATTGTTTGTATTAAAGTACTGTAAGGGACTACACACCTACGTTTTTCACTCACCTTCACACCTGTGAAAATGTGATGCGACAATAAAAGTGATTTGATTAAATGTAAAATGTGGCTTACCACTTTGTGGCAGTCTTTTCCAGTTGCTTCCACTTTATTCTAATCCCACTACATTTAGTAATGAGAACAGTTCACGACTGGAATTCACTGAGCTCCTGAGAGCGACCCATTCTTTCACTAAAGTCTGTAAAAGCAGTGTGCAGGCTTTGGATGCTTGGTTTTATACATCTATGTGGTGGAAGTGATCGGAACACCTGAACCCAAGTGGATGGATGAACGAATACATTTGTCAATATATGTATTGGTAGGAATTGGACCTGTGATATCATCTTACAGCTTACTCCTTTATTCTACTAACTACATGCTTTTTTCTACTACCATACAGACAAGAGCCACCTGGATCTCTATTCTGAAGAGAGCGTGAGGAGAATACGAAGGTAGACATTTGTAGTTTTCTGTACTTCTCTCAGAAAGTCAGCGTGTGGTCATGCTATGAAATATCAGTACATTATAATACAAGCCACATGCTGTAACCAGAGAACACCTTTATTAAAAATTCATTCATCCTTGAATGTAGCAAGTCTTCAGAGTACTAACAGAAGCGCATATCCCATTACCGAACTATACTACAGCTGTTTGGCAATGCATGCATGTGATGACCCGTTGCCCTTCCAGCAAATATCATTGACTGGATATAACTTGAGTGATCGCAGACAGTCCGAACCCATGACTGATTCTAATGGTTCACCTTGGTTTATGCTGCGACGATGTGTACCGGAGAGAACCCTTGATTGGTAATATGCAGATGAGCCCATCATCGGCCCACTGCAGGTCATTTGCTCCTGCTTCAGGGAGATGGCCATGTCTTGCTCGGTGCATGGCTGAGCGTGTGCGCATGTGCATCCAGACACTGGACCTCATTCTGGATCTCCTCCCGCCTTCCCGTCCCTCCCACGTGTCGGGTCCTGCAAGATAGAGGTCGTTTTCCTGTTTATGGTAGCTGGAAAAACAGGTTGATGGGAAGAGCTGCTGGATGGATGATGCAGGGCAGAATATCCCTTCTCCATACTAATCGATTCCTCACTTGGACCAGAAGAAACATGCATAGGCAAGGCTAGATCCTTCCTGTCCTGGCTCATAATGTGATTTTCTATTGGTTAAGTGAGAGAGTCTATGCAAATACAGCTTCTCTCTATTAGCGCCAAGTTTTTCTCTCAATCGGGTGGAAGTATAGTGTATCCATTTCAGCCTGCCCTGTAAACAACCACCTGGTTTTGGCCCCATGGGCTGTATTGACCGCAGAGACCGAACAGATTGCGAGTGCGGTATATCTAATTATGGGCTGGAATGCCTCTTTCTTGGTTTAGAAGCCGAGGTCAAGAGTCTTGGGAGATGAAGGTGCTCTTTGGGCACTTCTCCGGGGGATTCTTATAGACCTGGATGAGGGCAATTGGATGTCAAATTCAAGATGAAGAGCATGATCCCTTGGTGACTGAGCTAGTTGGGCCAACTCGCTGTTATCCAGCTCATGATTTTGTCTCGGTTTTCAGGCAGATTTCTCCCTGTGGTACGATATAATTAAAAATCCATCTAGTTCTTCAAATAAACCGTAGTCTAAATGCATATTGACTAAGATAACATGACAACACTAAATCACTTGACACCAAATTTATAGGGCTAAAGACCTATGGGGGGAAAATACAGATGGCCTTTATAACACATTGGAAACTTCGCATTGAGTCACTTACAATTCAGATATTACAGGAGCGAGCTGGGCGGGTACACCTCTTAGCTATGTAGTGTAAAGTGTTCAACACTGAAGGAAGATGGAGGAGGATGAAGGAAGATGGAGGAGGATGACACTGAATCAGTATTTTGCAGTTCTGTAAAACAGTAGTGTTATATTCCTGCCTTGTTCTTCATCCTTAGCAGCTGATGAGCGATTTTTAGTTTGGTGCATTAATTGAAAGATGCCTTACAAGTACATCACCAGTCAAAAGTTTAGACACGGCTACTCATAGAAGACTCTCCTTATGTTTTCTCTTAAAGCATGAAACACATCAAACTATAAAACAGCACTCACTGAATTACACAGTCCACCTTAAAACCCTCCGAACTGGAGCTTTACAGGCGGATGAGCCAGCTTTCTTAACCTGCAGTAGAGGCTGATAGAACAAGGCTCATTCCTAAAATCTCCTATTATGTATTTTATATAGCTGGAACTTTTGCCTGCCTCTGCTCTGCATCTGTTTACTGTATACACTGTAGTGTAACATTGCAAATTTCCCCATTTTGGATAATTAAAAGGCTATAAATAAAAGGCTCTTATTCACAACTCATTTGCATTATGTTATTTCTACCTGACCTGCTGCTGTTCCTACATTCCCACTGTATTTCTGCTCTCTAGAAGATCTACACCTGTCGCTGTGGCTCCTAGTAATTAATTTTTTAACATTATATTTTACTGATAGGATCCACAGAAGTGTCATGAAATATACTAATATTAAATAAGACCTATATACAAAAAGTACAGATATAAAATATAAATAAAATACTAAACATTTAATAAATACAGAAGACAGCAGTTTTATCACACATAGTAGAATAGACTACTGTAGGAATAGACTACTGAGGGGAGCGGCTGTTATACAGTCTGACAGTGGCCGGAGGGAAGGATCTGCGGCATCTCTCCTTCACACACCGCGGGTGCACTGTGGGATATTTAGTTCCTACCTCTTATCTCTATTAGTGCAATAATACATATCCTGCTCCTGATAATGTCTTGTACATGGTTATTTATGTATATAGAAATACCTCTCTTGTTGTCTCATTCATTTTTTTCCATCTTTAATTATAATTATTAGTGCAATGTCCATCAAGGCTGCTCCTGCGTATGTCTAGTACATTACATACTTCATATATATACATGGACCCTATTCAGTTTTATAACCTGTGGTTAATAGCTCTTCCTCTGTAACCCCGCGCTATTTATTCTGATTAATGTATGTATATACTTTTTAGTACATCCCTCATACAACCGCATCGACTGCACTCACTGTTATTGTCTGTGATTAATAGCTCTTCTGTAACTCATGGTCCATTTATTCTAATAATGCATGTAGTATGTGGAGTATGTATGGTACTGGGACACTGCAGTTTTTCTCAGAATCAACAAAGTGCTACATTATCTATAAGAAATTTGTATAGATGGAAAAATATAAGGCAGAAATACCATACTGTGGTACATCAGTGTACATGTGGCATATCAGGATATGTATTGTTTCAGACTCTTATCAGTTGGACCCGTTACTGGTAAGCCCATAGAGTCTTTATGGCCAACAGACAACATTCATTCAGTTGAGTGTCTCAAACTTTTGGCTGGTAGTTTACATTTACATTCTACTTGGTTGCTTATGTGAAAATAGCAGGAATAAACCAACATACAAAAGTAATGGGTGACAACACTACATTATCCCACACCAAACAGAATTCAGATTAAAGCCTACATGCACCAAGTATATAGTTTTTACATATAGACAACAGATTCGATTTTTAATGTAGTGGAATCATAAAATCAAGCTCAGTGCATTTATTAAACTGAATGAGGAAGGGCGAGGAGAGTAGCTGAACCAGGGGCTGGGATGATGAATTCATTATTTTTCTTTCATGCACACTAGGACACACCTAGATAAACAAAAGTTATCACTGTTCTATTAAAGCACTTGCTATCAGTTCCCAGGCTGTCACCTGGGGTCCCCCCTGTATGTGTTTAGTACAAAATCTCCACATTTAATATTACTGAACTGCTTATTTTAGAAGTTTTTTTTTTTTTTTTGCCACAAGCAAAATGAACTGTTCTGCTATCACTGTGATAGCAAAGGAGCTCTGATTGGACAGCCTTATTTTTAATGCAGTGGAAAATCAGGGCTTTGCATTTCCATAATTGAATTTTTGACTGCGTAATTAACATGTAGTTAACATGTAACATCAATAATAACATTTATAACAGTGTACTCAAGTTATGTAATGTGGCTCATATCAGAATAGGGTTTTATGTGTATATATATATTGGTCGGTCAATGAAACTGAAACACCTGTCATTTTAGTGTGGGAGGTCTCATGGCTAAATTGGACCAGCCTGGTGGCCAATCTTCATTAATTGCACATTGCACCAGTAAGAGCAGAGTGTGAAGGTTCAGTTAGCAGGTAAGAGCACAGTTTTGCTCAAAATACTGCAATGCACACAACATTATGGGGACATACCAGAGTTCAAAAGAGGACAAATTGTTGGTGCACGTCTTGCTGGCACATCTGTGGCCAAGACAGCAAGTCTTTGTGATGTATCAAGAGCCACGGTATCCACGGTAATGTCAGCATACCACCAAGAAGGACGAACCTCCACCAGCATCACATAGTGACCTGGCCACTATCCTGCAAGAAGAATGGCTTAAACTTCCTCTGACCACTGTGCAGGACGCAGTATATGTCATTCCCAAGACCAACTGACGCTGTATTGGTCGTAAAAGGAGGCTCTACACCATACTAATAAATGATTGTGGTCTAAAACCAGGTGTTTCAGTTTCATTGTCCAACCCCTGTATGTGTGTGTGTGTGTGTATATATATATATAACCAGAGTGATGTATGTGTGTATATATACATACGTCAGTCTGTTTACCCAATCATTAACATTTGCTTTGGACCCATTTCCCACATATGAAACGAGACATCCACTGCACTGTGCCATCTCTTCTCAATCTATGAATCCTGTCGAGAGTGGCTGAACATTGATGTGACCTATATCCAGAAACATGTCCAGTCCATGCCAAATCCAACCATGGCTGTTATTGGTGCTCGTGGAGGCATTACACGCTATTAGGTATGTTTCAGTCACAGGTTACTCATTCACTCCGCCCATGCCATTTTTAGAAATACTCCCCATATTTTCTCTGTTTATCATGAAGCTCCAGCAAACATCTTTTCGCTGGAGGAATTGTGTGATGGCCAACAGAAAATGTTAATTGTCACCCTACCTTTGCAGAAAGTAGAGGTCAGCTCCTCTTCTTATGGGTAATGAAGGACTGCTATGATACCACTGATTGGAGCGTGCTGCTGCACCCACACGGAGAGGACATTGAGGAGGTGACGCACTGTGTTACGGACTACCTGAATTTTTGTATGGATGTTGCTGTTCCCACAAAGACTGTACGCTGCTTCCCAAACAACAAGCCCTGGATTACCAGTGACGTCAAGGACATCCTCAACCAAAAGAAGAGGGCGTTCAGAGATGGAAACTGGACAGAGCTGAAGCGTGTACAGGGGGAACTCAAGATCCGACTTAAAGAGGCCAAGGAGTCCTACAGGAAAAAGGTGGAAAGGAAGCTGCAAGACAACAACATGAAGGAGGTCTGGGGAGCAATGAAAACCATCACTGGCTGCAAGAACAACAGTGGCAGCTCAGTAGATGGGGGTGTGGACAGAGCAAACCAGTTTAACAACTTCTACAACAGGTTTGACTGTCCTGCTGCTGCTGCCCCCTCCTCCGACCCGTCTGCAGCATTCACCACCCTGTTGTCATCACCCTCACCTCCACCATCACCCTCACCTCCACCATCTCCGTCACCTTCACCATCATCACCCTCACCTCCACCATCTCCGTCACCTTCTTCACCACCATCACCCTCATCTCCACCATCCCAGTCTTCACCACCATCTCAGTCTTCACCACCATCATCAGCAGGAGGACAGAGCAACAACACCCACGGTTCCCACTGTCCCCCAGCCTTCACGGCAGACCAAGTCAGGAGACAGCTGAGGAGACTACACCCCAGGAAGGCGGCCGGCCCAGACAGAGTGTGCCCCAGAATGCTTAAGGCATGTGCTGCCCAACTGGGGGAGCCCCTCCAGCATGTCTTTAACCTGAGTCTACGTCTCGGAAGGGTTCCTGCCACGTGGAAGACAACCTGCCTCATTCCAGTCCCCAAGAAGGCACACCCGAAGGAGCTGAATGACTACAGGCCGGTTGCATTTTGACGTCTCACGTGATGAAGACCATGGAGCGACTGCTGCTGAACCTCCTCAGACCTCAGGTCCACCATTCTGAGGAACCACTGCAGTTTGCGTACCGGGAGTAGTTGGGAGTGGAAGATGCCATCCTCTATCTTCTACACAGTAATCACTCTCATCTGGACAAGGGTGGTTGTGCTGTGAGGGTCATGTCTTTGACTTCTCCAGTGCCTTCAACACCATTCAGCCCCTACTACTGAGAGACAAGCTGATGAAGATGGAGGTGGACATGCACCTGGTCACCTGGATCACTGACTACCTCACCGGGAGACCACAGCATGTCAGGATCAGAGACTGCTCCTCTCTGATACGGTGATCAGCAGCACAGGATCACCACATGGGAATGTTCTCTAACCACACCTGTTCAACCTGTACACAACGGACAACAAGAACAACTCGGAGTTATGCCACATGCAGAAGTTCTCTGACACCGTGAGGTGTGTGCGTAATGGCCAGGAGAGGGAGTACAGAAGCCTGGTTGAGGACTTTGTGGAGTGGTGCACTACCAACCATCTGAAGCTGAACATCACCAAAACCAAGAAGATGTGTGTGGACTTCAGGAGGTCCAGGCCCTCTCAGCAGCCAATCTCCATCAAGGGGGTTGATGTGGGAGGTGGTCAGGTCCTACAGATACCTTGGTGTGCACCTGGGCGAGAGGCTGGACTGGTCAGTAAACACTGACTCCATCTACAAGAAGGCACAGAGCAGACTGTACTTCCTCAGGAGGCTTGGGTCCTTCAGGATCTGCCAGAAACTCCTGCTGATGTTCTACCAGTCTGTGGTAGCCAGCGTCCTCTTCTATGCTGTGGTGTGTTGGGGAGGCAGTATCAGCAAGAGGGATGCTGGACGACTCGACAGGCTGGTGAGGAAAGCTGGTTCTGTGCTGGGACTAGAGCTGGAGTCCTTAACACCCACTGGCAGAGAGGAGAGCCCTCAGCAAGCTGCTGCACATCATGGACAATGTTCACCATCCTCTGCACAGCACGATCATCAGGCAGAGGAGCTCATTCAGTGGCAGACTGCTGTCCCAGTCCTGCTCCACAGACAGACTCAGAAAGTCTTTTGTCCCCCAGGCCATAAGACTGTTCAACTCCTCTCAGTACAGCAAAGCAAATGAAAAACTCTGGACACTCTTTCCTTCCGGTCCCAATAGACACACCCCCATCTCTGGCACACACTCCCTCCTAAATGCCCTATTTCTATGTATATTGTATTATTCTACTCCATTCTGTACTGTTTACACACTTTTTGCACTGAGATAAATTATTTATATTACTGCGTACTTGCACTGTCTATATGGCTGACAACAGCCATCTTCTTAATTTGCTTAGCAAATTGTTTACCACTACCTCCATTTATACTTTATACCTTACCCAGACACTAAGGACTCTATTTTTATACTTTCATACTTTGTGTTGTGTCTCTGTCTCTGTTTGTACAATCTATCTTGCTTCTGTTGTTGCTTCTGTATGGTTTGTATATCTGCTACTGGATGCCTTGAATTTCCCTCTGGGATCAATAAAGTATCTATCTATCTATCTATCTATCTTAACCAGGTCGATTTTCTTATTAGACCACTGGTCCACCAGGCTGTACCCATAAATCTCTGTATGTGCAAATAAACTCAAGCTAATGCTAACTAAAGATAATGCTATGTCTCCTGTATACCCATATTCCTGTGTTCTGTCTTTACTTTGCTATTAAGAACGGTCCTAAGGCCAAGCTTACATTGGATTCATGATGTGAACTATTCGTGCTGTTGTGCTCTCGATTGTGTAGAGTCTGTTCTTGGTTAAGAACCAATCCCAAATAAGAAAACACTGGTGAATATCTGAGAACGTTTTGATGAAAACTGAAAAAGAGCTGGAGAATGAGGCCCATTGTACCCTCATTTAGAAATCCCCGTTTGGGGGGTTCTTATTTGGAGTCCTGGTTCCCTTCAGTGGTTCTTCCTCATGTTTTTAGGATGTCCTCCTTTAGAATCTTGGCCCCTCTCAGTTGGTTTCTTCAACATGCCCTTGGGATGTTTCCCTTTTTGTATCTTGGTTCCTTTCCCCAGATAGCATACAAATGTGGGCCACTGCTGGCAAAGACATGGCACTGCTGATCCATGGCCGGCACTGGCAACCTGCACGTGAGCCAAAAGTGTTCCACATTAAAATTAATTTTCCCCACTTGCCAAATAGATCTGGCCCACTTCTGACAAAACTGTGGCAGTGCTGCTCCACTGACACTGGCATATGGCATGTAAAGCAAAAGTGGCCCACATATTAAAAATGGCCCACATGTCTGAAAACAGATCTGGGTCGCTTCTGGCAAAGATTGCTGGTGCTGACATGAGCTACGTGACAATGATTCATGTTTGAAACGGAGATGAGCTGGATTGCGGGGGCACATTCAATGGTACGTTACACTGTGAACAAATCCAACCTGAACCTGATTTGTGTTTGTGATTTGAACAAAGACTCTGTGGGGGTAAAATGTCGATTTGAGTGATCTGCCTCACCACTAGGAGCAGTACTACATGTCAGAGTTTGCAGCTTAATCCAGGTGTAGTTCTAGATGATTGGCAGCAGCTTAATATTCTGTATACATTGCTTTATCGCACATTAATGAACCTGTCACATCCTGCCCTGTCCTGCTGATGTTTGTCTGTCTTCTCTGGCTTTCTGTTTCTGTCTTGTCATGTCCATGTGCTGTTTGTCACTCTGCTCCATGTGCTTCTGGTTGTTTTGGTTTTTGGCTCCTCCTGTCTCCACCCTCTTCCCAGGTGTCTCTCGTTAGCCCTTGTTGTTTTGTACTCCATGTTGTGCCCTTTGTTCTTGCTTGGTGTTTGTTCCCCTGCCAGTGTTTTGTTTCCATGCCAGTCGTTTTGTCTCCTTGTCCGTTAGTTTTGTCTCCCTGACGGTTATTTCTCCCCTTGTCGGTTGTTTTTGTATTCCTGTTCAGTCTTTCTCAGTTTGCCAGGTTTTTCTTTGGCTTGTTGTCTTTATTACTCTTCATTAAAACACTTGCGTTTGCATCCCGTCTCCTCGTCCTGTCCCCGTGTAACAAAATCTGATGTGCAAAGTTAGCCATGTTACTTCCATTAAAATGAAAACCACATGAAACCAACATTTTTTACACAGTGTAGTACACTTTCTAGACATGCTGGCTTCTTTAGGAGTGCCTGAATGGTGCAACAGGCTTAGCAGTAGCCCCATCATCAGAAGGACATACGTTCAAATACCACAAATGACACCTGCAGCTGGTAGGGGAAGCATACGCTAACCTCCGCTCTCTGAGCCTGGTGGCACTGTGCAGCAGTGAAAGCCCCATCCAACCAGGAAGCTGTTATAACCACTTATTTGTTTTGTTCTAGTGGTTTTGAGTGGCGTGTCAGTTCTGGCACTCCTGGAGGATGAGATACGCCACTCTAAGAGCAGTAAGCTGGCTGTATTCTGCATCCGGCCCTCTTCTGTACCACCAAATTCATCATCTGGGTTGCTGTTCATTCTTTAATGCTGTTTGGGAATTTGTATTTTGAGTCCCATCACTGGCTGCTCCTCATGCGTTTCTTACATTCATCATTAAGAGAATACCTGCACAAACAGCTGCACCCAGAAGGAGTCAGCTGATAGGAATGAAACTTAGTGGGGAGGTTTGACATTGTGAGACATGCCCATGTGCAGCAACATGAGCAGTGATGCTCTCCCTAAGTAATCCTGTTGAGTGATGCCCTCCATGAGACACAGATGACTGCCCTTAGCACCACGTCAGCATCACCAGAGACTGCTACGGTGTCGTACCAGACTGTCACAGAGTGACTCAGACCAGCAGCAGGTCATCTTCAGTGACAAGTCCCCTGGAGACAACCAACTGTATGTGAAGGCACTGTGGTCAGCATTATCAAACATGGCTGCCTGATGCCATACTGAGAGACAGACTTCTGTATGTGTAGCTCAATAAATATTGATCATATCAGTCTAAATGTTTCATCAGTTATTGATCCTGGTCACCTTTATCTTCCTTCCTAACAGCACTGCAATCCCACACCTCCTTCTGGATCCAGCTCTTCTCTGATTATGAATGTATATATTGAAACCTGGTTCCCATCAGTGGTGGTTCCTCATGCTGTTAGGGAGTTTCTTATATTGAGTTCTACTTCCTGTTAGTAGTTATTCCTAATGCTCTTGTCCATTCGAGTTTTAGTTTCCTCCTTTTGAGTCTTGGTTCTTTTCAGTGTTCCCTCCGTATATCTATATGTACACTGTATACAGAAGAAGTGTACATCAGCTTCTACAGTATTCTACATGAAGACCTCCCAAGCTCCTCCATAAAACATTCACTCACCATGCAGACCTGTGTCGTCTGTGATGTTACAGGGCTGTAGCATCAGAGAGTTGCATAACATACCCCCAAGGTTCTCTAGTTTGTGGTTAATTAGGTCCATCTCTGCTTGCACACATGAGACAGTGCTGAATGTTCATGGCGTGGAGCAAAAGAGGTCGGCCGTGTTCAGCACCTTCTGGGGGCTGGTTTCTGCTGGTTTTCTCTCTCTCTTTTTTTTTGTTTGTTTGTTTGTTTGTTTGCGAGCTGAAACCCAAAGGTGATCCTGCATTTCAATGTGTCTACAGCTCAAGCAATACTAATGACTGCCCTCTGAGCATTGCCAAAATTTAAGGCATACATTAAACATCACCTCATCTGCACATGAAAAAACCCTAACCCGAGTGCGGTTTGTTCTTCCTTTGCTTGGAAAAGCAACAGTGTTTTGCATTTTTGATACTTTTACATGTACATGTGCACAACGTGAAGCATGATTTGAGTCATTTCTGATTCTATTGGAGATGAATCAGTGGAATCTGAGACTCTCACTAGAATGGAGGCCTATCTGGCACCATTACTTACATCAGCCATTTATTTTTCTTAGTGGCTGCACTGTAAAAAGCAATTCCAGATTGATTTTAAGGGCATTGATCTTCTACAGTGCAGTCATAATTTCTACTCAAACACTCATTTAGCAAACCTCCAATACAAGTCTTTAGCATGTTCACTGTGAGCTCCTCACCATACAGTAAAAAGACTGAATAGTTAACTGCACTAGGTCACTACAGTCATCAACCAATAATTAAATGCACAGGCTCTAGACTTCTCCTTCTTTTCCATGGTTGTCTAGAAACTTATCATGAAGTACCATCAAGTGGTTTCCCACTCCTGGTGACCACATGGATTGAGTTCCTTCAGAATGTCCAGCCTTTTGTTTGGGTCTTGGTGGTGGGTGGGGTAGCTTAGTGGATAACACTGCTACCCACCAGGGAGCCACCACCCCATGTGAGTGATGGGGTTTGATATTCGGTCTGGGTAATTACTCTGTGCTACACCAATAAGAGTCCTTGGGCAAGACTCCTAACACTACAATGGCCCATCTGTAATATGATTAACCTTTTACTTTACATAGTTACTATACCTTCATATCATACCCCTTAGACTTTCATAAGAGTTTTACTTCAGTCCCATTCACAGTGGCGATTATTATTATTAGCATACTCCGTTTTTCTACTTCTCTTTTATTTATGTACATATTCTGTTATTGTATTATTGTTCTTTACTGTACTTATCTATCTATCCATCTATCCATCTATCCATCTAAAATGCTCTGGATAAGAAGGTCATCTAAATGCCATAAATGTAAATGTCTGTAGGCTTCTCTCTGTGATACTGATGTATGTTTTAATGTTCTAGAAATGTACTTTAATATCAGCAAGTATGTTTCCAGCATATGGTCCGAACCAGAAGTATGCGGATAACTGTGCCGTGGTCCTGTTGTCAGAAACTTGAAATGCACTCAGTAGTTGGGTGAAGGCTCCCAGGGAGGGAGATGCAACAGGGGGTTATCTGCTTTCCCCGACCTCCATAAAGAAATCCAGGCGAGACACAGCCGTTCGGAGTACTGCACCATTTATTGGGCAGAGGAGCACCCACACCTCGTGGTTACAATCCCAGACAACACTGCAGCAGAACATAGAGGTTGCAAAACCCCCCGTAACCATTCCGCGTGCCGTACTTATATAACCGTTAGATTTGTATTCCCTCTCTCGCTCACGACATACAGTGTCAATGCCGGCACTTAAAGTGACCGTTACAAACTGACGAACTAATGAAGATGATGAATAAAATAAAATGTTCTGGGAAAAAAATGCATTTATCTGAAAATGCATGTCCATATTTGATTTTCAACAAGCCGGTTTAAACAGACCAAACAATAATGAATGGCAAAAACAATCATTTGCTTCTTTCATTTTCACACTGAGCTTTTTAAAAAAGCTTCAGAATTTTATTCTGGGTAAAAAACATTAAGTGCATGAATTAGATTTCTATTATTTACATTGATTATAGCACTACACAGTCCATACAGCTGAACTGCCACCTTCAGTTGAATATATCACGGTGCATTTATAGTCCTAATGGTGGGACAGCCTATACAGTAGCTCACTCATACTCTGCCTTCTGTTCCTGGAAAATCCCATTTCCATCACTGGCTTTAGCTTTAGATGGTCTGCACTGTGTGATGTTCTTATCAGCCTCCTCCATCCTCTCCAGCACCGCTAATGTGTTTCTCCTTGCCAGCGGTGGCGGGGCAGGCCGACATAGCCTGGAATGAGACACGCTTCCGTCCCAGATATGACAGAGAAACTGACAAGCATGATGTCCGCTGCCTCTGCCGCTCTCCAGGGCTTTGATTAATTACATTTCCTATTAGCGCCAACTGCGCGTTCTGCTCCGTGCTCCTTACTTCGGCATTAGGAAAAAGACATGCTCGTTGCAGTCTGACGGCGGTTTCTCTATTTGTCACAGCTCCCTTTATTGCCTCTCGCTCTCTTTTAGTCATTGTTATTGCGTTATGTTGACATACATCACAATAAAGTGTCCTCGTTGACTACAGCCCGGGAATTAAATAACAGCGTATGTCATTTAGCTCACGAGAGACAGCTTCATTTTGTTTCTCAGAGCTCCGCCTGTTTGACATTGTCAATGACATGTGTGTCGTTTATCATAACACGCATAATATATATATTTATTTTCCAAATATCTCAATTGAGAGGAGTGTAAAGGCTTTCTTATTTCCGCTTTGAGAATGGAAAATGCTTTCCCTCTGGCAGTTGAAGGAACAGATAATTAAACGAGCGATGTGTATTGAACAACACCGCTTGTCGCTCTCTCCCAACCTCCGTCACATCTATTCAGAGGAGACATTTAGGAGACAGGCTTTCATATCCACTATGGAGTTCCAATAAAAGCTGGAAATATTAATTATGGCCATTTCAGATAAGACCATTGTTGGAGAATTCCTCAAAAAGTTGGAAATCTTTGGTGTGCCGAGGCTTTGAAGCCAGAAATTCTGGAGCCCAGAGCTCTATTCAAATTGGTTTCAGAGTTTTATAGACTGAAGTAAATATATAGAGTTTGTTTTCCAGTTTATCAGTGGGGCCTGTCCAGGGTGGTTCCTTCCTGTCAGTCCATTGAATGCTGGGATATGGTGCAGCACCCCTCACGACTACGAGGGGTAAAGTAGTTTAGAAGAGCAGGGTGGGAGTGAGTGGGTTTACCAGTAGGGCCTGTCCAGGGTGTTTCCTGCCCACTGAATGGGCTGAACGGGGTGAGCTCCAGCACCCTCCACAGTGTGGTGAGTGAGTGAGTAAGTTAGTGAGTTAGTTAGTTAGTTAGTTAGTTAGCTACTTTACCAGTGGTGACTAGGCCTTTAGTTTGGGCTATAAATGGCAAATTTGATAAATGAAAAATAAAAAATATATGCCAATAAAAAGTGGGACTCATCACTGAACATGACAAGCTGCCATTCTGAGTCACTCCATGACAGTCTGGCACCACAGCTTTGGCGACATTGACGTGGTGTTAAGGACAGTCATCTAAACGGTCTGCGTGCGTGTAGTCCTGCGTCGTACGGTCGTCTGCCAATGGTACTGCCACTACGGGATGACTCATGGAGGCATCACTGCTCACTGAATGTCTGCAGTCGTGGCTGTTGGGTCGTTCAGGCACCGTCATAAGGGCTGTCCCTGCTTACGTCACATGCACAAAGCACTATGAAACTTAGATCATTTGCGTGTTTCACAATGCCAAACCTACCCACCAACTTTTCTTCCTGTCGGTTGATTCCTTCTGGGTGCATCAGGAAAAGAGAATTCCTGGGTAACCGAAGTTCCTATTTCTGAGAAGAGCTTTTTGTGCCTTTTCTAATGTTTAGTTTAATCTGATACCCAACATGCGATGTGTTGATCAGGCTGATAAGTGTACTGAGTAAACATGCTCATGAGCAGGAGGCTAGGTTATCAACAATGGCTAGGCCTCCACTTCATCTCTTTGATTCCTACTGGTCTTGTGCTATTATCAGACATCTCGTCTGGCTAAACAAAGAGAACCACGAATCGGTCCAAGGTTCTGCCTTTATCACGAGTCTGTAATGACTCATTCACTGCTGTAAGGTCAGATGAGGTTTTGGGGTCACCGCACAGTAAGTGGCGAGCTGGCAGAGGCAAAGTGCTGAAAATGCCATATTGATTTTCCTACCTTGGGTATGTGCTAGTGGTCATAAATGCATAAGTAGCTCGATGATATGTCTGTGGAAAAACAATCTTGCTCCAGAGACCAACATAATGAAAGTATTTACAGGGGCGGCTTGTTTGTTTAATATCCTGGAAATATATGACCTTAGCAAAGAGGTTGTTCTGATGACTCCAGCAAAAGCAGCTCACTTTGCACATATAAAGGCATAGTTCAGACCCCGGTCTCCCACATGGAGTGCTAGCTCACTGGCAGTTAGCGGTGTTATCGTCTTCACCACACCAACACCTACACCATACAAAGCACACCATACATGTAATTTGGATGATCCGTAGCCGGTTCTCCCTCTCTGTGGTTTGATCCTTCATGCTGCTGATGGGTCCCTTGTTCTATCTGCCACCACCAACAGTGTGGTATGGCTATACATGCACAACTGTTATAACACACAATACCATAAGACCATCCTGCTTCCCGGAGACCCTACGATGTGACCCCTCTCGAACTTTTCTAACTGGTTGAATTGCTTTCCAGCTCTTCTCTGAGCCATACCTCACCTGTAAAGGATGCTACCAGCACAACAGCAGAGTCAGAATGGAAAGCAGAATGGAAACATATCGTCGCTGTCCAATGAAAAACATGTATCTCCATTTTTGTCCAGTTTGACTTTTATGCATCATTTGAAAACTGCAGCTCCTGTTTACACTTTGTGAGATTTGCATGATGAATGGACCAATTGAAATGGCCCAAAAGTGCTTGGTAAGACGTCTGATTCCATTGACTTACATTAAAATTGAATGAGGTTTTTGGCCTCTCCTGTAAAGTTGCCATTTTGGAGATACTTGTTTTTCTTTGGACAGCGACGATATATAGTCAGTCAGATACAGCGAGAAAGCCCATCCTTGCTTACGCCACATGTACGCCCAAATGTGAAACTTGGAAAATGTGCATGTCCCACTATGTCAGACCCACCCACCACGTGTCATTCATGTTGGTTGATTCCTTCTGGGTCCAACTTTTTTTTCAGTGATGAGTGGGTATTGGTTTTAGCTCCTCCCTATCCCCGCCCACTTGACATGCCGCTCACCTGTTTCTTGTTTTAGGTTTTGATCTCGTGCATGTACACTGCCTGGTGAAAAAAAGGATCACCGCCTGGATTTAGCTAAGCAAATAGGTAAGAGCCTCCCATTGGGTAACTACTACATGGGTGATTATGTTTCATCTGGCAACCAGTTATTTAACCCTAACTGATGCAGCGAGTAGCTTCTCATTTGTTAAACAACCATGTGGACAGACACATCATGTGGTTGTGGAAAAGATGTTAATCTGTTTCAGAGGCGTCAAATTATTAGCATCAATCAGAGAAAACATCTAGGGAGATGCTGACACGACTAAACTCGGGTTAAGAACTCTCCAACGCATTATTAAAAAGTTGAAGGGCTCTGGGGAAACATCGTCTTCCAGGAAGGAATGTGGTCTGAAATAAATCTTGATTGATGGCGATGTAGCTTTAATAAAACCACTTGAGAGTGAGGCTAACCTTCAAACACGGCTTCTGTCTGCTAGGGAGCCTAAAGATTGGACTGCGGAGCAATAGAGGAAGGTCATGTGGTCTGATGAGTCCAGATTTGCCCTGTTCCAGAGTGATGGCCGCATCAGGGTAAGAAGAGAGGTGGCTGAAGTGATGCACCCATCATGCCAAGTGCCTCCCATACAAGCCTATGGGGGCAGTGCTATGATCTGGGGTTGCTGCAGTTGGTCAGGTCTAGGTCCAGCAATGTTATGTGCCCAAAGAATGAGACCAGCTGACCACCTGAACATACTGAACCACCTGGTTATTCCATTAATTGATATTTCCTTGCCTGATGACACGTGCATATTCCAAGATGACAATGCCAGGATTCATCGGGCTCAGATTGTGGAAGAGTGGTTCAGGGAGCATGAGTCATTTTCAAGCATGGATTGGCCACCACAGAGTCCAGACCTGAACCCCATTGAGGATCTTTGGGATGTGCTGGAGAAGGCTTTGTGCAATGGTCCAAATCTCCTATCACCAATACAAGATCTTGGGGTAGAATGAATGCAACTCTGGACAGAAATAAAAATTGGGATATAGCAGAAGCTTGAGGAAATGATGCCACAGCAAATGCGTGCTGTGATCAAATATGCATGTGGCCTTCTTTTGGGCCAGCGTATGTCCCTCTGTTTGCCTGTTATTGAACATTTACTTGGTTTCATGTTACCTCCAGGTTTGTTTTTCTACATTTCTAGTCCTAGTGTTTATCTTGATTTACGAATCCTCCTGGAGTTAGCATCACGCTCGCTTTGCCCGCTACTTCGTTACACTTAAATTTGTTTTCTATTATTAACTAAGCAACAATACATCACAATCTGTGCCAACACAGCCTAGAATAACATGACCTTTAAGCTGTGCCGGGTACTCCTTCCTATCTCATCAGCAGACTTTTGATTTGTGAACATATGTGCTTTTATAGGTGACATTTATGGTGACTAAAATTTTGCAAATGCAATTACTTTCTGAAATGAATGTTTAAATGAGGTGTTTTAAATGGATCAAAAGGAACTGAATAGCCATATTGTGTTTCTACCAGATTGGAAATGGCACCAAGGATCCACCAGCAGGTCCAGGCTTCTTTTTCTCACTCCTATAATTTAAGGCAGTTTTATGTAAAATTGCAATTTGTATCAGAGGTGTCAATCAACGGCTCTGGGAGGAACCTCAAGAAAGCATAGCTACATGTGTATGTGCCTGACTTCTTAAGAACTTAAATGAACTCATCATTGAAAAAATGGTTGCACCCAGAAGGAATGGTCTTATTGGTGTATTGCACACCCTACCAGTCATGCGGTTACTACCATAGCACACTGATGCCGGCAGTAGATAGAAGAAGGCACCTGCGGGGTGTGGGTGATGGGATCCATAGATTGGGAAGAGGTGGGACAGTCCAGTGAAGGTCTCGTTCCATGTGTTTCTGCCAGATTGGAAATGGCACCAAGGATCCACCAGCAGGTCCAGGCTTCTGTTTCTCACTCCTATAATTTAAAGGCAGTTTTATGTAAAATTGCAATTTGTGTCAGAGGTGTCAATCAACGGCTCTGAGAGGAACCTCAAGAAAGCATAGCTAGATTGTGTATGTGCCTGACTTCTTAAGAACTTAAATAAACTCATCATTGAAAAAATGGTTGCACCCAGAAGGAATAAATCGGCAGGAATGAAACTTGGTGGGTAGGTTTGACATCATGAGACATGTGAATGACTCAAGTCTCATGTTCAGCCAGGCATCTGCCAGTATGGGCCATTGACTATCTAAGGTCATCTTGTGGCATGTGCTTCTATTCTGACTCGTGCTGTCATGTCGGTAGCATCCTTTGCAAGTGAAGTATGCAACATAGAGAAGTTCAAAAGCAAGTCAAGGAGTTAAAAGACCTGGAGAGGGAGTGCATCGCAGTGCTCCAGGAAGTGAGATGGTCTTATTGGTGTATTGCACACCATACCAGTCATGCGGTTACTACCATAGCACACTGATGCCGGCAGTGAATAGAAGAAGGCACCTGCGGGATGTGAGTGACGGGATCCATAGATTGGGAAGTGGTGTTACAGTGCAGGGAATGTCTCATTCCATGTGTGGAAAACGCTCCAAAGCAGATGTTACTGATTGGCTAAAAGGAGTGACTGCATGTGGGCGTGGCCAAAGACCGTAGTGTGAAGGAAGTAGCTGAATCTGCAGGTGTATGGAAGTGTACACTCATTCGGGTCTACCCGCGGTGGCTAAAATCCCAGTCTACAAGGAATTCTCCTCGGAATTGTGCCAGGGAAGGCATCCACCAAATATGGCCCAACTGTTCAATTCTTTGTTGGAAGAGTGTCTGAAAACTGATGTGGCCTACATCCAGAAACTTGTCCAGTCCATAGCATATTGAATCACGGCTGTTATTGGTGCTTGTGGAGGAATTACACGCTATAATGCTACTTAGCTGTTATCTAGAACATCAGAAACCAACTTACCAACTCTAGATAAACGCACAGTTGGTGTTGCACAATGGATAACACCACTACTCACCAGGAAGCTGCCATCCCATGTGGGAGATTGGGGTTCGATTCCCGTTCTGGGTGACTATGCTGTGCTACACCAATAAGAGTCCTTGGGCCAGACTCCTAACACTACATTGGCCCACCTGTAAAATGATTAACCTTGTAAGTCGCTCTGGATAAGAGCGTCAGCTAAATGCCGTAGATGTAGATGATGTAGATGCTTTTTATGGGTCCTTGAAGTCTGCAACACATTACTCTGTGCCATGTTACCATGGATACAGAGGAATAATTAGCTCATAGTTAACCCAAATGAATAATATTATTAAAACGTGACTAATATAGACTGTTACCTTAATGACCAGGTTCATTCTGCTATTAAGTAATAGCTTCCTTTCTATTTCCATCTATTAAATGATCCGCCAGCAGTCAAAACATCTCCTACTGTCACTGATGACTAAGGCACATCCTATTAAATCTGAACTGGATTTGCATCTGCTGGAGATGCATCTGCTTAGGGCTAACGCAGGGCATCCTCTCAGCAAGTGTGGCAACATTGTGACACTCATGGCTGTGTTTTGTCTGTAAAACAGGATCAGGGCAGCAGATGATGGATCTGCTGGCACACTTTCGCAATAGCAGGGAAGGTTCAGAGCTAATCGCATCACCATCAAACCAAGATCCAGGCTTTATGTAGCTGTGGCCAGCAGACCAGTATCCTCCTGCAAGGATTTAGCTATATGAGAGTTAAGCATCGATCTTCATTCTACCAATCTGGACCAATAGTCATTGGTTACATCATGAGTGCTCATTTAATAGTTATTGGATGGTGTTAGGATGGTTTCAGGATGGTGGCCGAAAGGAGGTCACTTAACCAGCTCACAGCTCCTGGACTATACATCACAACCCCTTCATGACCTTCTGGTCAGACAGCAGAGCACTTTCAGCAACAGACTTGTACGGCAAACGGGCCGGGAGAACGTTTGTACCAACAGCGATCACACCGTACAACACCTCTTCACAGTGCCAGGACGTTATTGGACACTAGCTGAGCACCAGCTGGACATTACACAGTACACTGTTCCATACTCATATCACCGAGCACTGCCACTTTGTCTATGGCCTCTAAGATCCCACATTCATTTATAATACCTTCTGTACTGTTGTTTACAGTGTATGACTATCTGTTACTGTCATCTGGCTTTCTGATTGGACGGTTGTAGATGGCTTGTGAATGTGGGAATGCACAGCTGCACAGTTCTCCTGCGTAATATTTACAGTATGCCTTATGTTTATTATTGTACATACATTCTCCATGGTAATGATACATTCACAGCAGTATACTTTACATAGTCACTATACTTTCATTGCATACCATTAGACTTACATCCCACTCATAGTGGTGCTTATTATTATTATTAGAGTATTACTACCTATCTATATATCCAGCTGGATGTAATGGATAACTCAAAACTCCAGTGTAGATGGATATTAATAATTCATTAATGAGAGTATTAGCTACTCGTAATAGACTCATGGGTCTGGGCTCCTCTGCTGTGTTGCCCAGCAGGTGAGGATCAGAGGCTTTTAGCATACACTGCATAGATTGGCTGATCGGTGCTCCTGCATTTCAGATCTCAGGGTTATATGCCATAAACACCATAGACGGTGCCATAGACCCTCGATCAGGGTACCGGGTTCTAAGCGCCAAGTCCCAAAGGAAGAAATTATTCTAGAAGTTCTGCATTCTAATTTTGCGGATGCAAATATTCGCTAATTGCCGCTCATCCAAATGATGAGAATTTCATTTGCAATGCGGGTCACATCCGTGACCTTTAAGAGCCAAAGCCGATGACAGTTCTATTCATATTTAGCTCAGCTGAAGACAAGCTGCCCCTAATTACTGAGGAATTAGTCTGCTGTTGCACTGCTCTTGATTAACGGTGGAATTCAATTTATGAACTCCGTTCGGCCTCGATGAACAGCAGTCGATGGAAAGCCCGCTCTCGCCAGCCCACCCTCCCAAAAAAACAAGGTTTTGCAATGCACATGTCAGTCTGTAATTAATTACATGTAATTTCATATTCACTGATATAAAAACTAAAGGCCTCTAAGAGACTCCAGTCTTGGCTTCATCAAATATTATTATTTATAGAATTCATAGAATATTATTTACCGTGTAATATTTTAAAATTTCTACCATTTGCTACAAAATGGCAACAGCTGGCAACCTTACTGATGAATAAATAAATAAGAGACCACTCCAGTTCCTTCTTAAATCAGCATCTCCACATGTACAGCAGGTTCTCAGTGAGGAACCGAAGGTTGGGTTCTAGCTTTACTGGCAGATACAGTGAGCGTCTGGTTCATAAGAACAAGGTCCAGCAGCAAACACACAGGACAACACAGCTACAGACTGGCAGAGGGTCAAACCCACTCTCTACTGACCGTGATGAGCGCCACCTCATTCCAATGTCCCTTAACCACCGTAAGATGACCTCAGGTGACCTACAGAGAGATTGGCGAGCGGTGGCTGGGGTGAAACGCACAGCGAGCATGGTTCTAAAAACAGGCTTCTGGAGGTCATTAGAGATTTTCTAAATAAACAGATCTAATACAATATCTGATCTGGAGTTTGGGAGACATGGTTCCAGTAGTGTAGAGGGATTCTGGTCCAGCACAAACCCAGAACCTGTACAGCTAGAGACACTGATGATCTTGAGGTGGTCTCTTCAATTTGTCCAGAGCTGTATATTAGAGGTGGAGATATGGAGGAGTATCATACTGTGGTACATCAAGAGTATATGTGGTATATCAGGATATGGACTGGTTCGGCTGTTCCCCCATCTTGCCTAGCTGCTCGCTGTCCACTCCACCAAGTTTTCCCATTGTTGTAGCATCAATCTCATCACATGGTTAGGTGTGTAGCTAGTTTCCAGCAGGGTCTCATTAATCTGTCTGGACTAAAACTTATTCAATTAACCCTCAACCTGGCTGTTACTTAATCTTCATTATCTAACATAATGCCGCTTGCATATTGATCAAACTGTAATGTGTTATCTGAGAGCGTATGAACAGCTGCCAAGAGTCTGAACCCTGAAATACTCTCTGTTTAGCTATGCAGCTTTGGTCAGAGTTGTTCAGTGGGCATATGCTATGAATAATTTGTTGGACAGCTTTTTGGGGTCTTGTTTCTGCCTCAGAGCTAAACGTCAAGCGCAGAAAATTAATCCACGTCAGAAATTCAACACAGACGAACAAGGCAATCTAATAGACGGGCATGGAAGCCTTTCTTTGGCCCAATACACACCTCTTCAAATATTTAGCTTCAGCCTCTGCGTTTTAGCCGAGTGATCTTCCTCCTGCAGGGTGACACGTCTGGTTTGCTGAAACGTGTCTGCTCTGTGCGTGAAGAGGGGCCATGACTTATTATATAAGAGGAGGACTCGCCACTGAACCGCTCACGAGTCTGAGCCAAAGTGCTTTTCCTTTCTTTCCTAGCTCTGGTTCTGGAGGTCCAGAGAGCACAGAGTTTATTCCAGGGCCAGCTATGCCTGATTCAGTTGTCATTATGTCAGCCAGTTTGTCCATTCAGTATTCAGTACATGGATATTATCTTTTCATGTTCATTTCATTTGATCATTTTTGTTCAGCGGCTTCATTCCTGCTCCACCAGTCAAAAGTTTAGATACAGCAGTGCTTTGCTATAGAATAAGAGTGAACACATCAAACTACAAAATAGCACTCATGGAATTAAACAGTCCACCTTAAAAACCCTCCAGGATAGAACAGCTTTTATTTTGATCTGTCCCGCCTTAATATGAGCAGAAACACTCGGTCTGTGGCTGCTAGCATAAGTAGCATTACCTTTTCATAGCCAGTCATCTTATATAGTTATGCTTTCTACAAAGTAATAATTCTAATAATAGTGATTAATACACAATCATACTCTCCTAGTTTACGTTCTGGAGGTCTGATTAGTGTGTAGTAGTGATGGTGATGGTGTAACTTCATCCTAATCTGGAAGGTAAGGGATTTACTAAACTGTGATTAGTGTAAAATGCCCATGTTAGCAAGCACTGAAGATCCTAAGTGGGATTAATACAGCCCTAGATAATAAATTTGTTCTGACGCAAATCTGGCCTATTTTCATCTGGCCCATTTGCTGCATGGTTGACAGCACTTGGGTGGGCTGCTCCTGGTTGGATGATGAGGGCCACACGTATCAGTTTTAGAAGATGTGGGGCAAAAGCATGTTTTAGATATGTGGGGCGCCTTTGTGCCGTATCTTTGCCAGACGTTGAACACATCCACTTGCTATCTGAGCCATTTCAGTGCACACTGACATTCCTTACAGACATTCCTTTTTTCTAGGCACATTAACCTTCTTTACGACAATTAACAAATGTTTCTATAGAAATCAACCTTCTATATGGTTGCTTATGCGCACCAACCTTTTTTACAGCTGTTTCTATAAACGTTAAACCTCCTTTACAGATGTTTCTATAAACGCTAACCTCCTTTACAGATGTTTCTATAAACGCTAACCTCCTTTACAGCTGTGTCTATAAACTCCAACCTCTAACCTCCTCTATAAATACTAACCTCCTTTATAGCTGTGTCTATAAACGCTAACATCTTTACAGCTGTTTCTATAAACACTAACTTCCTTTACAGCTGTTTCGTTAAACACTAACGTCCTTTACAGCTGTTTCTATAAACGCTAACCTCCTTTACAGCTGTTTCTATAAACACTAACCTCCTTTACAGCTCTTTCTATAAACTCTAACCTCCTTTACAGCTGTTTCGTTAAACACTAACGTCCTTTACAGCTGTGTCTATAAACACTAACCTTCTTTACAGCTGTTTCCATAAACACTACCCTCATTTACAGCTGTTTCTATAAACACTAACCTTCTTTACAGCTGTTTCCATAAACACTACCCTCATTTACAGCTGTTTCTATAAACACTACCCTCATTTACAGCTGTTTCTATAAACACTACCCTCATTTACAGCTGTTTCTATAAACACTAACCTCCTTTACAGCTGTTTCGTTAAACATTAACGTCCTATACAGCTGTTTCGTTAAACACTAACCTTCTTTACAGCTATTTCTATAAACACTAACCTCCTTTACAGCTGTTTCTATAAACGCTAACCTTCTTTACAGCTATTTCTATAAACACTAACCTCCTTTACAGCTGTTTCTATAAACGCTAACCATCTTTACAACTGTTCCTTCAATCACTAGCCTCCTTTACAGCTGTTTCTATAAACACTAACCTCCTTTACAGCTGTTTCTATAAACACTAACCTCCTTCATGGCTGTTTCTATTTGCACAGACCTTTTTTTTTTGACAGATGTTTTTATGCACATCAGCCTCCTTTACGACTGTTGACCACCAGCCTTCTTTCTGTGCCTATGTATGGACATCTTCACCAAGAAGGCAGACCAGCTCAATACCTCTGCCATTTTTAGCACTGTGAGCTATCCTATTCATATTTCAACTCTCTCCTGATTTGATAACATCTGGTATTACAACCGGTTGGGCGTTTGACTATGTATGACAATGTTCACCACTGTCTTGGTGAAGCAGGGCTTCAGAGAGTTGGATGCTTTGTTTGCTGTATTATTCAGCTAATGGAAACTGTTAATTAAATGATGACTTAATTACACAATGCTAATTCAATTATAGATGGAGATGGAGTGTAGATAATACAGCAGACATATACCTCTGCACAAGGCCGTCTCCGGATTCTGCTAGCCATCTATTACTGACATGAGAAGTAATTTCGGGTTGTTTTGCAATGCGTGCTAGTAATTTCTCAGATTGGAAATTGCTTCCCTGTAGTCTTCACAGTAATAGATGCAAAATCCGGTGAATAATTTGTAGCTTGTGAACACTCATCCATGCGTCATCAGAGCATCATAGGGTGCGGGATATGTTTTTAAGATGCTCAGTGCACTCCTGCGCTCTTCCTCCATTGCCTTCAGTGCAATCGTAGTTTTGCCTATTAGTTCAGTTCCGCATAGCTGGGAGATACCGAATGTAACTGTCTGTCCTTGCCGATATCTCAGCAAGCAGATATGCCCCTGTCTGTTGTTCGGCTGTGCACGCCCGTCAGAGCGGATTACAGTTCGTCTGTAACCTGCCACGTTTCAACGCACATCTGATTTTCGGCATGTGAAGCAAATGAGTCGTGACAATGCGCATTGCAGGCTGAAGTGTATTTAAGGCCATTCAGACACATTATGGCCATGGGGCTGTTTTCACCGGCGTACATGCTCAGAGAGAACGTGGGCAGAAAATAAACAGCAAAATAAGACACTTAAGAATTTCGGTCTCAAAGATTCCCTAAATAATAAATCTGGGAAGCTTGAGGAACATAAACTCCATTACTAAACAATGCTGGGATGGGCAATTAGGGGTGATGGGAAGAATCCCCAGTGGGCTGGGAAAGTTTACCTGCTGTGGCCAGCCCTTCTTTTTTCTTGCATGCATGGAAACATTAGACTGTGCTACAGTACACAGCTAAATCGAGTCTATATTTGCAGTGACTTGCAGTGATGTTTTTGGCAAAAACATGTGCATACTCAACCACACTCGTTTGTTGTGCACAAATGTCTAATTTCATACAGTTCCCCTATAGACTGAATCATGCATAAACACATTATGGTGTAATGTTGTGGGTTTTTTGTTAGAATACAACTATCAGTAACAAAGAATCAGGCGCGATGCAAGCAGAGCCAAGACACCGAAGTGGTTTACTAAGCCAAGCGGATACCTTACTCAATAGCACAGCACTGTTCAACAATATCAGGGGGAAATACCAGGTCAAGGGAGAGGGTGAGGGACAAGCATGGGTCGAGAACCAAGAAACAGTAAACCGGGCAACCTAAACCAGAGGGGAGATCAGAGCCGTAGTCAGAGAGACAGAAAATAGGGTCAGAAATCAGAAATCAATCAGCGAGGGCAAAGGTAGCTAGAGGGACAAAAAAGAGAAAGGTCGAAAACAAATGCGGTCAAAAGCGAATAGATAAATCCAACAGAGGAACCGCTCAGAGATGCAACGACAGGTTAGCAAATCTTCACGAAGAGTGGATGTGGCTGCATGGTTTATAATCTTTATCAAACTTTGACAAAAGTCTGCATTGTTTCATCTTCGTAATATTGCTAGGCTCCGCCCACTGCTTACTTCGAAAGATGCTGAGACTCTGGTTCATGCATTAATTTCATCTAGGCTGGATTACTGCAATGCTCTGTTCCATGGTCTACCCTCCAAAACCCTTCGCCCTCTACAGTATATTCAAAACTCTGCAGCCAGAGTCTCAGACCGCACCAAGAAGTCCGCACACATCACCCCCATCCTTCTTCAGCTACACTGGCTACCAGTTACAGAGCGTATCCGCTATAAGATCCTTCTCCTGACCTTTAAAGCCCTACACGGACTAGCACCCACCTATCTGTCAGCCCTCCTTCATCCTTACGTTCCATCACGTAAGCTAAGGTCTTCTGACTCTGGTCTCCTGGCTGTTCCTTGGTCCAGGCTTTCTTCTATGGGTGGCAGGTCATTTAGTGTTGCTGCCCCCCATACTCTGGAACTCCCTACCCTTATCTATACGCACCTCACCCTCTCTTTCCATCTTCACAACTCACTTAAAAACTTACTTTTTCTCTAAACTTTTTCATTCTTCATGATAATTTTTTTGTTTATTTGTTGGTTTATTTTTGTGTTTGTTAAGCGTCCTTGGGTTTGTGAAAGGCGCTATAGAAGTGTAAAAATTTACACATATGGCCTAAATTATTATGGGCACAACCTGTTAGTTATGAATACAGATTGAAAAGTAAGAAACAACTGTCAAATATACGTTATTGGAGTCACATGCAAAATGCATCCAGTTGAGGACCAAACGATTCGGCACAGTGCACATCCATCTTCACTGGTGTTCCGTGTAGTAAAACAGCTAAAGTAATGGAAGCTGACTGACTCTGGAAGCTCCCGAGTACTAAACACTTCTTTAGGAGAAACTAAACTCATACGACACCGGTGCATTTAGCCTACACCGTATGTCCCTCATTACGATGAGAACAAATTATATAAAGTCATGGAGAACTTAAACTGTAGGTCTCAGAGAAAGAATGAATGCCATTGACTCCATCAGCCGTCCTGCTGCCTGCCAGTTGTCGAAAGCAGAACCAGTGATGACGAGTCGGTTGGCCAATGACTCAGTGAGCCAATGAGTTGAAAGTGGGACCAGTGATGACGAGTCGGTTGGTCAATGACTCAGTGAGCCAATTAGTCGAAAGTGGGACCAATGATGACGAGTCGGTTGGCCAATGACTCAGTGAGCCAATTAGTCGAAAGTGGGAACAGTGATGACGAGATGGTTGGCCAATGACTCGGTG
Organism: Prochilodus magdalenae; assembly: GCA_024036415.1. Classification (NCBI taxonomy): domain Eukaryota; kingdom Metazoa; phylum Chordata; class Actinopteri; order Characiformes; family Prochilodontidae; genus Prochilodus; species Prochilodus magdalenae. The sequence goes on from JAMWET010005550.1 coordinate 63,546, forward strand.
AGCCAATGAGTTGAAAGAGGGACCAGTGATGACAAGTCAGTTGGACAATGATTCAGTGAGCCAATGAGTTGAAAGTGGGACCAGTGATGACGAGATGGTTGGCCAATGACTCAGTGAGCCAAAGAGTTGAAAGTGGGACCAATGATGACGAGATGGTTGGCCAATGACTCAGTGAGCCAATTAGTCGAAAGTGGGAACAGTGATGACGAGTCAGTTGGCCAATGACTCGGTGAGCCAATGAGTTGAAAGTGGGACCAGTGATGACGAGTCGGTTGGCCAATGATTCAATGAGCCAATGAGTTGAAAGTGGGACCAATGATGACGAGTCGGTTGGCCAATGACTCAGTGAGCCAATGAGTTGAAAGTGGGACCAGTAATGACGAGTTGGTTGGCCAATGATTCAATGAGCCAATGAGTTGAAAGTGGGACCAGTGATAACGAGATGGTTGGCCAATGACTCAATGAGCGAATGAGTTGAAAGTGGGACCGTGATGACGAGTCCGTTAGCCAATGACTCAATGAGTTAATGAGTCGAAATGCTGACTGGAGTCGGCCAAAGTGGGCAACGCTGCTGTATCTGTGCTAGAAGTGAACCAGACCTGTTCTGGAACATGTGGGTCACATGAGGTTTTATATATGAGGGGCCTCTTTTGGCTGGCTAGCATGCAGTTTGCCAGTAGGCATCAGTGTTGTATCTGTGGCAGAAGTGGACCAGATCTGTCCTGGAACACGTGGGCCAAATTACATACTTATAAAGTTTGGCACAGCACGGTGGAGTGGTGGGTAGTGCTTTAGCCTCACAGCAATAGGGACCTGGGTTTGATTCCTGGCCCACCCAGTGTCCTTTTCTGTTCTCCCCGTGTCTGTGTGGGTTCGGCAGATATAATCAAATGTGTCAAAATGCAGTCAGAGGAAGACTCCAGCAGAGGAAAGGAAAGAGGAAGCAGCACTGAGCGAGGACTGGGGGCATGCGCAGTCAAGCTTGTGTACTGACTCTGCTTGGGACTCTGTGAGGTCACCAGGATGGGTAACCTTTGAAAAGGGGCTATGAGGCATCCTGCAATTGACTCGCATGGGCCATGCACATAGAGCAGCCATGCACACAGGGGATACTGATGTTTGGGGCAGCACGGTGGCATGATGGGTAGTGCTGTAGCCTCACAGCAAGAGGGGCCTGGGGTTGATTCCTGGCCTGGGCATCCATTGTCCTTTCTGTGTTGGGTTTGCATGCTCTCCCTGTGTCTGTGTGGGTTTCCTCCAGGCGCCCCGGTTTCCTCCCTCAGTCCAAAACCCTGCAGTCAGTTGAACTAGAGATGCTAAAGTGCCTCGTGAGTGTGATCGTTCGTTTGTGTGCCTACCCTGTAATAGACTGGGGGCCTGTCCTGCCTGCTCCCTGATGAGCACTGGGATATTGCTCAGCAATGGCACTCTAAGCTTGATATCCAATAGTTGCTGATCACATGATTATGACACTAACAACATGGAGGCCTCAGAGAAGACAACAGGTGAAGAGACTGGTGGTTTCATGGTCTCTGTCTCTGGTTTCCTGAAGGCTAGCTCTGTAGCCTCATTGAGATGGGCACATCACGCCTCTACCTACCTGTGGAGCTTGTCTTTGTTCCACCATCTCAAGACCTTGACAAAGATCAGACATTGAATGTGGTTATGTCCGGTTTCCTAAATTTCTCTGTCTCTCAGGACATCCTCCATGGATAAGTGTCTCAGCAAGGCTGCCTAGGGTGCATCTAAATTGGATGTGATCCTGGGATCTGTATGTCCGGATTCCTGAAGGCTAGTGATCCAGGGAAAGAGGATGTTATGCTTTACATAATGGCATAATGGAGTTTGGCTTATTCTCCAAATTGGAAGTTGAGCTTGTTGCAAAGTTTTTAAAGATGCCATCAGCAATTAGTCAACCTTGACTCAAATTCATTATGTGTCAATTTAAAAAAAACTGATCTTATGCAAACCCTAATATCGTCGCTGTCCAATGAAAAACATGTATCTCCATTTTTGTTGATTTTTACTTTTATGCCTCATTTGATCACACAAATTCCTTCCTACACAGTATATGAAATTCATGATGGATGGACCAACTGAAATGGCCCCAAACAGCTTGGAAAGACGTCAGGTTCCATTGACTTCCATTGAAATGAAAGGAGGTTTTTGGCCTCTCCTGGAAAGTTTTGGAGATACCTGTTTTTCTTTGGACAGTGACGATATAGAGTTCACTGAAGTTCACTTGTACCTTACAATTGCTTGGTTAATACCTGAAACCTAAGGGACCGTAGAAAACATACCCACAACTCATTTCTGTTCGTTCCATTTAGAGTGTTCCACATAAAAGACACCTCGGTCTGCAAGACTCCATCTTACCTGGACTATTATCAGGCATCAGTGTGCTTGTATACACGGTGACTGTGATTAACCATGAGCTCCTCTGAAGTCTATATGGTTTTTACTGAAATGTCTTATGGAGTTCTAACAGAAACGCTTGACACGCAAACTACAAGTACAACCTTCCTTTGAATCGAATGACACAAATTGAGGCAAGCAGTCCACAGACGCTGATGTAGAGTTTACTCTACACCCTGTTATGAAGTGCTCCCAGTTCAGCTGAGAGATGCGAACAATGAGAAAATAAGCCAGAGAGGAAGAATCCATCAAAAGATCAATGGAGACCAAACCATTTCTGTCAGGAGTGTGAGGAATTTGGAGTTTCAGTTTTGTGAAGCTTAATGAGCTACATATTCCGGGTATATTCCAGAACATGCAGAAATGTTGATATGAAAGGCTTCCCCACACTTGTGCAGGGAACTGAACACCATGTGCTTCCAAGCAAACAGAGGTCTTTGACTTGTAATTACAGAGGAACTGTTTTTGGTGCTACATAGCGCCATGTTAAAAAGGATAAACCTTATTCTCTGATATAGAGAAGAGGCTTTTAGGGGGTTGGTGTAGCTCAGCGGATAATACCACTACCCGCCAGGGAGTCACCACCACACGTGGAAGACTAGGGTTCAAATCCTGGTCTGGGTGACTATGCTGTGCTACGCCAATAAGAGTCCTTGGGCAAGACTCCTAACACTACACTGGTCCCACCTGTAATGAGTAACTTTATGTCACTCTGGGTAAGAGCGTCAGCTAAATGGCATAATTGTAATAATTTCACATAATAAAAATCCATAATTCATTTGTTAATTAATCAGTCAACCATTTTTTTTACTTGGAAGTACATTGAGAATGACTCTCATTTTCAAGGCAGCCATGTATTTATACCTTAAAGGGACTGAATTAAAAAAAAATAATAAAATGGGTTCCATTAAAATGACTATTTAAGAAATTGGACAAAAAAATCAAACAAATAAAATGAAGCATTGAAGTAAAAATAAAAATAATAAATAAGATAAAGCAAAAATAAATACAGCTAAACCAATTCATTGGATTTCAACATAAAAGTTAGATGTCAACATTTGAAATAAAAGTAAAATTAAAGAATTAAAATAGCATTAGTAATACAAATTTAAAAACATTAATGATGTTGTGATGATATAAAATGATAAAAAAATGATAAGAATAAATAAAGACAAATACAATTAGTAAAAATGATAAAGGAAATGAAACAAAAACTAAAATGACACTAAATGGAAAATTAAAAACAGTCTATCAGAATGAATTGTCTATGTGTTTTACTGGAGCTACAGCCCAAACTCCTAGTCTAATGCGGAGCAACTGCCCATCCTGTGCACTCTGATGCTGCTGCTTCATCTGCCTCGGCTGGGTGCCACTTCATTCAATGGTCAGAAGGCAGGAAACACCCTGTACAGGTCTCCAATCCATTGCACGGCAGACACACACACATTCTCTCACGCCTACAGGGCAGTTCAGCCTCTCCAGTTCACCTGACTGCATGTCTTGAGACAGTGGGAGGAAACTGGAGCACATGGACGACACCCACACAGACACAGGCAGAACATGAAAGTTCACACCTGAAGATCCCCAGATGCCCCAGCAGTAATCAAACCCAGTGCCTTCTTCACTGGTCATCAGTGCTATACACCGACCCTAAGTGATGGTCCTTTTGCAGCCCCTGTAAAGAAATCACAGCAAAAATCAACAGGACTCCTGTTAAGCATTCCGCTGGTTCTTTGACTTGTCATGGCATCACAATTCCTTTTACTGGGCAGCCCTTGAAGAACCCTGGATACGGTACTCATCCTAAAAGGAAGCAACAGTGTAGAACAGGTGCAAGCCGTACGCTTTGATGATTATTTTATGGGGACTTCAGAGAAAAGCAGCTACATCCACTAGCACAACAGCTACTGCGGTCGTATATGAAATGATATGCAAATTTCATGATATAGAGTGTCATGCCCCAGGACGTTAAAGATTGATGCAGCTTAAACAGCACACTTGCATCTATCATTAAACACCTGCGTGCAGGAAGACTCCAGAAGCAAGCTGAACTTTGGCAAGAGCCTTAGCTCCGTAACTTGGTACCACTTTAGAATAAGGCTACTTTTATAAAGGATTCATAAATGGTTTTAAAAATAGGTTATAGGTCATAAACACTTTACAAAGTATTAATAAGCAGTTATAACATGTTAATGAAAGGGGAACAGATGAGAGCCTCGATAAGATGTATATGAATATGTATTGATGCTGACAGGGTTTATGAGGACTCATGGAAATGCTGAAGTATGATCAGTAAACATCAAAAGCCTGACCTAATTAATAACCATTAGTAAACTCTTTTTAAACCATTCTTAAACTCTTTATGAAGGTAGCCTTATTCTAATGTGGTAACCCATAACTTTCAGTGGCATTAACACTACACACTACTGAACCTTCACACTCTGCTCTTACTGGTGCAATGTGCAATTAATGAAGATTGGCCACCAGGCTGGTCCAATTTAGCCATGAGACCTCCCACATCAAAATGGCAGGTGTTTCAGTTTCATTGTCCAACCCCTGTATATAATTTCAATATATTCATACCTCATATATTTCACCACACCAGTAGTAGACAAAGTACACAAACCATGCAGTTAAATACCCCAAAGTGAAATATTCCACGTGCTACATACGCCATCAGACCAAACTGCCTCATGTAAACAAAGTACACGGCGGCTCACTGGACGTCACAGGTCAACAACTCACTTTCCACTGACTACAGGACAAACCAGAGTGTCAGGATATCATCACGCTGGAAGGAGTCATTCAGAAACTCTATTTTCAGTATCCAAAAATGATCTAGAACCTCACATACTGATCACTGAACTGCAATCAAATTCCACCGAGTTTCCAGCTTTTCTACATATTTATGTGGTGGGATTCTAGACCATGTGATTTCTGTCACACAGCGCCCCCTCTGGGCACTTCATTGAACTGCTTTTCCTGCTCCACCCTGGCTTCACCCACTCCCACACCTGAAGCTTATCTTGAACTCATTAGGACTACCATAAAGACTCCGTTGTTTGCCCTGCCTGGCGCGAAGTCTCTGTTTTCCCGCGTGAGTTCTGAGCCGTGGTTCCCGTCTGTTCTTTGTTTGTAGCGTTTGTGTTGAGTTTTTGACCCTTGGTTTTGGTTTCTGGCTGTTTTCACTCGGATATGTCTCTGTCTATGCCTTCCTGTATTTTGATCCCTGCCTCCCGGACAAAACCTAATACAACCGCTTTGCATTTGCAACCTGCCTCAACCTCCCTGTTACAACTTCAGAGTGGTTCAATGGTAAACGTCTCGTTCTAGAGACTGGAGACAAAGGCAGAATTACACTGGGTGTGATAGGAACCAGACGTCTAAAGTATTTATTGTCTGTAAGGGCAATACTACTACTACTACTACTACTACTAATAATAATAATAATAATAACAATAATAATAATAGTAATAATAATAATAATAATAATAATAATAATAATAATAATAATAATAATAATAACAATAATAATAATAATAATAAATAAAAAAATCTCAACCCCAAAGGTCACTTTACAGAGCACTGCAACAGGCCAACAAAGCAGCCACCCATGAATGAAATACAAGACTATCATAAAGAAAACAAAACAAGAGACAGGTTGTAAGAGGAAGCAAACAACACAAGACATACAGTGATAGCAACAATAACACAGCAAACATACCCGGTTATTATTTTCACAGGAGATCACAAGGAAAGCCAAATAAAGGCAGCAAGTGGCTGTAGAATGATAAAAAACTTACAGAAATGAGGGAATATAATCAAAAGAGCAGAAAACAAAGTACAACGGACAACTAAGCTAAGAAGCTGGTGTAGTGCTAGAAGTGCTAGAACACCTGAGTATATGCAAAGACATGTACAACTGAGAGAGCTGACTTGGATATGGAGGTGCCAGACCATGTAGCACCTGGTAGTGAATCTGTGAAATAATGGGTGGCCAATGTAACAGTACACGACAGGAGTGAGATGCTTTGCACATTCGGTGTGGATGAGAATTCTTGCAGCACAAGCTTTAAATATATTGCAGTCTATTTAAGATACAGCATCTGCAGGGAGACCTGTAAAAATAGAATTACAATAAACTGCAAATTACAGTCGCAAGGTGATAAAAGCCTGGACCAGTATTTTAGCATCTATTCATCTGAGCAGGAGGCAAAGGGAGGTATTATGGAGGAGATGAGGTAGTGCGGTTTTGGGAAGCAGGTTTATGTGAAGGGGTTTAATAAACACATAAAAATTGTTCGAAAAGTTGGGCTCTTTTGTAAAATGCCATAATGTGTGTGTTGGTGAACTCGCTTTTGCCTTTATTCAACTGACAGAAGTGCTAATCAACTTTTAAAAATACATTATTTATATATATTAATATATATAGCGCTTTTCACAAACCCGAAGTCGTTTACCGTTGTTAGTCCAGATAGAAATACATAAGAATCATACCACAAAGAAAACAGAGCATCAATAACACCAAAACCAAAGACATCCAATAAGACAGTATGAGCATGATCAGGGTCAGGGGCTGTTTAGTCTTGGGGCGGGTTATAAGGGAGTGTGAAGAGATGTGTCTTAAGATTGGGCAGAGAGTGAATTGGACTGCTTGACCAGTGGTGGGAAAGAGTTCCAGAGTCGAGGAGCAAATCTGGAAAAGGCTCGGTCACCGAAGCCATGCAAGTTGGATGACGGAGTTGCGAGTAGCCTAGCTGTAGAAGATCTGAGGGAGTGAGAGGGTTTTTAAGGAAGAAGGAGATCAGACAGGTAAGTAGGAGAGATCAGACCGGTGAGAAGGAGAGATCAGACAGGTGAGAGGGAGAAATCAGACAGGTGAGAGGGAGAGATCAGACAGGTGAGAAGGAGAGATCAGACAGGTGAGAAGGAGAGATCAGACAGGTGAGAGGGAGAGATCAGACAGGTGAGAGGGAGAGATCAGACAGGTGAGAAGGAGAGATCAGACAGGTGAGAGGGAGAGATCAGACAGGTGAGAAGGAGAGATCAGACAGGTGAGAGGGAGAGATCAGACAGGTGAGAAGGAGAGATCAGACAGGTGAGAAGGAGAGGTAAGACAGGTGAGAGGGAGAGATCAGACAGGTGAGAGGGAGAGATCAGACAGGTGAGAAGGAGAGATCAGACAGCTGAGTGGGAGAGATCAGACAGGTGAGAAGGAGAGAGGTGAAAAGGAGTGAGAGGGCTCGGAGCTTTGTAGGTGAGCAGGAGAACTTTGAATTGTATACAGTATTTTACAGGAAGCTGGTGGAGATGCTGGAGTACGGGGGTAATATGGTGATGTGAGCTGGTGTAGGTGGGGAGACGGGCAGTGTTTGTAAATGGAGGAAGAGTTGAAGCCAGATGGATGGAGTTGCAGTGGGCCAAACGGCTGGAAATGAAAGCATGGATAAGAGTTTCTGCGACAGACTGAGAGAGAGATGGTCTGATTTTGGCGATGTACAGAATTGACATGGGCACAGAATTAGAAGGCTGGGTCGAGGATGATGCCCAGATTTCGGATCAGTGGGGAAGGAGAGATGGCTACATCATCGATGTATAATGTCAGAGGAGGAGTCTTACTAAGGGTTGATTTGGAACCAATAAGAACGAGTTCAGTTTTATTACTGTTCAGCATGAGGAAATTATGTTTCATCCACCTCTTGATCATTATTTTATTATATCAACAAACTATGTCTGTATATGATCATGAAACATTTTAAGACAACGAGCAGGTGAATTGGTAGCAGGTGAGAAATGGTGATTAGGTTTATAAGGAGCCACTAAAGGCTCAGGCTTTAATGGATTGTGATTCATCGCTTTGTAAGAGAACTGTCAGACAGCTCAATATGAAAGAAAACATTTCTCAGCGAAGCAAAGAATTCAGGTCTGTCACCACTTATCATATGGTAAGTGGCATTCTCATGATACATCATGCATTATACATAGCCACATGGACAAAGTCCATCGCCGCATCATGATATCCAGATATCCATTCTACACACAAACGCCGCCGAGTTCTCTGGCTCTGAGCTCAGCTCATTCTAAAAATCCTCTGCCATATTATGTTACCATGCAGCATCTGCTTTATCGGCTATAGTTTCAAATAGCTGACATTTATTCAATCCTTTAGCCCAGACATTCATTCAGACTCATAATGATGATGGGAAATTGGTGGTAGATTTAGTGCTGGGTGTCCTCGGCATGACAATAAAAACTAAGACCATGCTGGCAGATGATTTGAAAACTATGGGACCTAAGAGAGAACCTTGAGGCACCTGAAGCAGTAGAAGCTTTGCGTTTATCTGTATTAATAAAGTGTTGTCTATCAGTGAGGTAGCTGTAGTATGCTGTATGTGCAGGTAATGCATAAGGGAGTGGTTGCAAAAGCCACACAGAGTCTAGTCATGGATAGAAGTTCAGTCCTTGAAGCTGTAAAGAAGAAGATCAAAACGCCATGTCAAAAATGCAACAGACGAGCAGCCCTAAAGCGAACACTCCAGTAAACCTAGACCCACCCGTTTACATCCCATAAGTAACACTAAGCCAACAGCAGAGCATCCAAACCATGCCACATAACCAGGTAGGTACTCCAGCAGTCTGGGGTAACATACACCACTACACCATCAAACCTTGTTGGCCAAGCAAACTACCCCTAGCAGCTAACTAAAGCTGTGGAGGTACAATTTAGTTGGGGAGGGCTTGTAGCAGGCAGCTGGACCAGAAACGGTTTGCTTTTCCAGACCCTTCGACTATTCAGTATTTGGGTATCAGGTGCAAAGGAGCATTGGCCATTAACTGCCAGCCTTCCCAGAGAGTCTAACAGGGCAGTAAGTTCAGGTAATAAGTGACGAAGAGCAGCAGCCAACAACATCCAGCTTCCCCAGATGATCTTATATCTCGGAGGGAGACCAGACAGGCTTGTGGGGCCACTCACATGTACACTGCTTAAAGGCTTGAGACACAAAACCAACCAAATTAATGTGCATCCAGGACACGGCGCTAACCACTAACATGGGGCAGTCAGGGGCTGGAGGTTAGGCAGCCAGCTTTGTGACCAGAAGCTCACTGGTTCGATCCCCTGGAAAGATAGGAAGTGCCCTTGAGCAAGGCATCTAATCCCCAACTGCCTCCAAGGCGCAGTGGATAGGGTTGCCAATGGCTCCGGGTAGGGGCTGCCCACGGCCCCCTGTTGTGTGTGTGTGTGTGTGTGTGTTACATTTGGGTGTTTTACTGCACGTATGCAATAAATGTCAAAAGAGGTCAAAAGAGTTTCCTGTAGGCTGGGATTTTAGCCACTGCTAGTAGACCCATATACCCGTATGCCTCCATACACCTGCAGATTCAGCTACTGCCTTCACACTATGGTCTCTGGCCACGCCCAAATGCAGCCACTCCTTTTAGCCAATCATTAACATCTGCTTTGGGCCATTTTCCCACGAGACATTCCCTGCATTGTAGCACCTCCTCTCAATCTATGGATCCCGTCACTCACACCCGCGGGTATTTATAGCCCCATCATCCTCCTGCAGTGCCATCTACAGGAGCCCAAAGTCACTGCCACGCTAAACATGCAAGGTGACTTATCAAACCCAGCAGCAGTTTGACCCCACCCATTCACACTGAAGTTCCAAAGTGTGTTTCAGTACAGGGTGCATATTAGCATCCAATCAGAACAGGCTAATGCTTATATATCAAGGAGGTTGGAATAAGCTATGTTTAGATACATGCAACCACATGAACACCATAAATGGACCTCTGGGGAAACAATATACAAGTGGCATGTCCTTTATATTGAGCCAGCAATGTGTGTGTTGCTATTGCCACGATGGAACAATGAAGGTAATTCCGCTTTAAGCCTTCTTAGCATCTTTTACAGCTAGCAGAGCATGAAAGTCGTTTCTCAAGGGTTCAGTTTTAAGACAGACGTATAGGCACAGTGGTAGTAATAAACGCGCCTCTAAAACTGAGAGCATTACCGTGTTTTAGCACTTCTCCGACAGCGCCTTCATGATTCTCTTCATCAATTAGAGGAATCGTCCACCATGCCCACAAAAACCTTACAGCTCCCGAACCGCGCTGTCTTTTAGCCTATCACTCTGTCTCGGGGATTACATCATCTTTTCCAACACAAATGGAGACGTCAAAGGAATAAAAAGCCACACACCTGGTGCGAAAACAATTAGGCTAAGTGTGCTCACAAAAGATTCACTGCCTGATTAGTAATCTCCACCTCCGCTATGTGGTTTATGAGGGAAATTGATATTGGTCGGAGATGCTAATAAAAAGTGTTGCGTCAGCTTGAAGCCTGAAGGGCAGGAAAAATAAACGTTGCCTTTTACCATCAAATATCTCACGCCATGTTTATTCACTGCTGTCTAAACCATTAATCTGATTACATGCACTCAAGGGCTGCCCTTTAGAATCCAGGGCTTTGAGAAACAAAGTAATCAGCAACTGCAGTTATTGGCACCCATGTTGGATTCCGTTGTTGGATCACGGAGGGATTGAATGGTTGGGTGGGGCTCTCCTGATTGGTACAACCAGAGACCAATCAAAATTAGGACGTTAGGAAGTTAGGAAGGAACAATATCATTCAGAGTGGTTTCTTCAGAAATGTTCGGTTCTAGAGAAATGTATTATGTGAACTGTTCACAGTGGTGGTGGTTCGTGGTGGTGGTCAGAACCAAACGTCTTCTAAGATTTAACGCCTCTAGAGGATCCCTCATAAAAGCTATTACATAAAATGGTAATGAATATGGCCGCTGTCCAATAAAAAAACATGTATCTCCATTTTTGTCCATTTTGACTTTTATGCATCATTTGAAAACAGCCGCTGCCGTTTACACGCTGTGAGATTTGCATGATGAACGGGTCAGCTGAAATGGCCCAAGAGTGCCCTGAAGGACGTCTGGTTCCATTGACTTACATTAAAATTAGATGAGGTTTTTGGCCTCTCCTGTAAATTTGCCATTTTGGAGACACTTGTTTTTCTTTGGACAGCGACGATATGGTATTATACTAGAGTTGTAATAACAATGTAATAACCAAAAGCTGGGAGGGAGAAAAACATGCCTGAAACCTCTCCTTCTTTCAGTCTAACAGCTGATTCAAAATTCACATCCTCAACTTTTTGGGGATCCTGGCTTTCTAGCTACAGCCAGAGGCTGCCCAGAACTGCAGTTCCACCACTGAATTCAGAAATTTAGACTAATCAGTGGAATGCTCTTTATAGTCAAGCCTGGTCATTTCCCATTTCACTGACTACAAGCTCAGTGGTAAGAAATGAGTCACCAGTGCCTGAAACATACCTGTTATAGTGTAATACCTCCAGGAGAACCACCAATTGTGATTGGATGTAGGCCATGACAATGTTCAGACATTCTTATGTAAAAGAATTGCTCAGTTGGACCAGATTTGGTGGATACCTGCTCTGTCACAGTTCTGAGGAGAGTGTCCTGTAGACTGGGATTTTCGCCACTGCTGGTAGACCCGTATGACCGTACGCTTCCATACACCTGCAGATTCAGCTACTTCCTTCACACTACGGTCTTTGGCCACGCCCACATGCTGTCCCTCCGTTTAGCCAATCATTAACATCTGCTCTGGAGCCATTTTCCACACTGAAATGTAGCACCTCTTATCAATCTATGAATCCTGTCACTCACACCCTGCAGGTATTTATAGCCCCATCATCATTGTCCAGCGCCATCTACAGGAGCCTGAAGGTACTACCACCTTAAACACACACAGTTTTTGAATGTGTCTTTTCTTCACATTCTGTTCATCTTTAAAACTTAAAAACGTACAACTGATACCTTAGCAGGGTGATATGTTTCTGTGCTGTTTATGGTTCTATTATTTGAACCTTTTTCAGAATGGTTCTATATAGCACCAAAAGGGTTCTGCTATTCTGTTGTGACATCAAGCTTATTACAGCAGAAGAACCTTTCTATATCGTCGCTGTCCAAAGAAAAACAAGTATCTCCAAAATGGCAACGTTACAGGAGAGGCCAAAAACCTCATTCGATTTTAATGTAAGTCAATGGAACCAGATGTCCTTCCGAGCACACCTGGGCCATTTCAGTTGGTCTGTTCATCATGCAAATCTCACAGTGTGTACACAGCAGTGGCTGTTTTCAAATGATGCATAAAAGTCAAAATGGACAAAAATGGAGATCCATGTTTTTCATTGGACAGCGACCATATACAGCGTATTCAGGCAGGGTTGCAGGGAGTAGGGATGCTGAGGAGAGCATGATAATATTTGGAGTGTAGCATGTGTGCGATTTTAGGGCAGAGTTTGTTTATTACCTCCAATGCTGTGTTAAATCTGCAGTCGTCCCACACTGTTAAAGAGCTGTAGGCTAGTGCTGTGCCCTGAGGCGGCCTAATGTTCTTTTAAAAACATAAAAATTCCTACCTTCTTAATTATCCCTCCTTCATTACTTTCAACCGCTGTAAAGATCTCCCTCCAGGTACACGGTTAAAAAATAAAAGGCACTGAGCAGGTTTTTTTTTTTTTGTTCATCAAGGTAGAAACAATTTAATGTTCCCTCAAAGGTCCGACTGTGTAGTTTTAAAACGGTGTGTATTTGTACCTCCTTAGAACCAAACTCTTTAAACAGAGCAGCAGAATGAAAAGTCTAGAGTGTGCACATTATTGTGGACTAATTGTCCTCCAACTGTACGTCTGTATCCACCCTCTGTCTGAAGCATTTTTGTTAAAGCTCCTGTGACTTTAAGCCCCGCCCCCTAATGAGCCCAGTGTGTGCTGATTGTTCAGCTCACCTACTCTGTTCTGATTTATCGACCACCAGAGTGACGTCCCCTCACCGCTGTGGCTGTCTATCAACAAGTTGGTAGATTCACCTTCACAAGCTACACTGGAGCAGGACCTTTCAGATTGGTCAGCTTTTACTGTTTCAGATCTCTGTGGGTTCGGGCAATGTGTAGGCGGGCCATAAGCACTGTGTTGCGAGATGATGTCACCTCGTAACAAGATCTAGAATTCCAGTGAGGCGTTTCATCTTTAAGACAAAGTACTACGAAGGTTGATACTGATATGTCAGTTTACATAGCATTAATAAACTCACCTGTCAGTCACCTTTGACTGAAACATACCTAATAGCTAATAACACCTCCATAAGCACCAGTTATAGCTGTGGTTGGATTGGCCACGGACTGGACAAAGATTTGCGCAGTTGGTTCCAGATTTGGTGGATGCCTTCCCCGGCACAATTCCGAGGAGAGTTTCCTGTAGACTGGGATTTTAGCCACTGCTGGTAGACCCGTATGACCGTGCGCTTCCATACACCTGCAGATACAGCTACTTCCTTTACACTATGGCCACACAAGTATCGCCATCTACGCAGCGCCATCTGCAGGATCTTTACTACCACTTTAAACAAGCAAGGCAACTCATTTTTTTTCAGTGAGCTTATTACCTCAGATTATTATAATGGCTGTTTTCATGGACCCATTAGCCCATCTCCTCAAGCTAGGCTAATCCCATCCTAATAAGGCCTTTAGTTACTTTTAGAGTACACTGACATAATCTAAGATTGGTGTCACCATTAACAGTCCTGCTGTTCCTAGTAGGCAAGCACTTTGGAAGCTCTGAAAGAGTTCTAGGAATTATGACAAGACATTGACTCGAGCATTGTGCTGGCCGTCGATTCTCGTTCATGCTAATCTCTTTTTAAGTGAATTTGAACTGGATCAAAGCAGCAATTATCCCCATCGATCCAGAATGACACGAGTGCAAATTGAAGATGGCCAGCAAATGACCATAAGAATAACCGATTGATTGAAATGTCACAGACGGCTGCATCACGACCCTTCACTGATTACAGTCCTATTAAAGCTAAGTGTCAAATGAGTACTATCTGCATGGTAAGCAACAACAAAGGATGGTGGGGGGTCTTATGCGTGTTGGTGGGTGGGTGTGAACGTGTGTGTTGCTGGCCGCTCCGCTCTGCTGAATATAGAAATCCTCTCTTTAAGATGTGCGTTGGGCGTCGTGGTCTGTCAGTGCGGTATAATTACCCATGCGACGCGGGGCGGCCGAGGGGGCCGGCTGCAGCTGCCTGAAATTATAGCGGCACATCACAATTTGTGCTTAGAGCGGAGAAAAGCGCAATCATCGTCCCACCAGCAGCCTCCAGGATAAGGGGTTGGGTTTTATTTAGCGCTGTCAACAAATACACTGAATACATTATTAAAACCAGAAATCTGTACAGGTCTGATTAACGAGCCTGCTAGCACTATCGCTATTTTCATTTGTCCTCATTAGAAAGGAGGGATTAAAGCGTCTTGCCTCCAGATTCGGTAATTGTCAGCACTTCATTAATTTCTATGAAGCTGTAAGTACAAACAGATTTTGAAGTGTTCTGATGCTGTGAAGAGATTTTCATAAAGTATTGATTAGCAGTCCACAGGTGTGTGTGTGTGCGCGAGTGTGTGCGCGAGTGCATGTTTGCTGTTGTTCTTTTGCGCATGCCGAGCTGAAAATGACTTGTATAACATGTCGTGTCTGCTCCGCGGTGGAGCTGGGAACGGATGCGCTCTGCAGAGACTCATGCTAATTCGAAAGCACACTCGGAATGCTGGGTTGCTCAGGCAAGGCGTGCTCTCAGGCTAAGTAGGTGGAAGTGATGTCTTTATGAAGCCTGTTTAAAGCAATAAGGAGCGTTGTTCTTATAGTTGTTCTGGCTGCTGAACATAATAATGACATAGAGCATTGGGCATATATATACTGTGTATATATACTGTGTATAGACATATATATATATATTATATTTTTTTATAAATATATTATTTATATATTTTGTGTATATATATATATATATATATATATATATATATATATATATATACAAATGTTTTTTCTTAAATATATGTATATATATATATATATATATATATTTTTTTTTGTGTATATATATATATAGATATATATATATATATATACATATATTTAAGAAAAAACATTTGTATATATATATATATATATATATATATATATATATACACAAAATATATAAATAATATATTTATAAAAAAATATAATATATATATATATATATATATATATTTTTTTTTTTTCTTATATATAAAAGCAAAATTACAAAAATAAATACAATATATAATATATATAAATACAATATAACGATATATATACACACATATATACATATATATATATATATATATATATGTATATTGTATTTATATATATTGTATTTATTTTTGTAATTTTGTTTTTGGAAATGATCATTTGTTTTGCACTCGGCCACTATAATATAATGCTCTGTAGATGCTCAAATTAGTATAGCATTAGTATAAGACAAGATAATCCTTTTTGTTGATTTTTTTTTTTTTGTTGCCTTATTTGATCATGAGTGTGTGGGCATTTCATAAAGAATGGATCAACAGAATGGCCCAAAATTTTATTTTAAATATAGAATCGTGGTGTATTTAGGACTTCCATTAGATTGATGAGGTTTTAGGAACTCTCCTATTAAAGTTGTCTGTGTGGATGAAAAAACATGTATCTCCATTTTTTGTTGATTTTTTTGTTGTTTTTGCCTTATTTGATCACATGAGTGTGTGGAAATCAGGTAAAGTAAAGAAAAAAGAATGACCCAAAACTGCTTTTTTTAGATGTCTAATATAACAGACTCAAACAAACACAGAAACATTATTTATTCATGCCTCTGGGCTGTAGAAGTTAAAATTTGGAGATACCCGATATAGCAACGATATAGTCTTTGAAAGGACTATACTTTTCACTACATACTGAACATTGAAATCAGGTCAAGAAAAAATTAACATGTTTCTATCACTAATATAACAGACCCAAACAAACACAGAACACAGGAACATTATTTATTCATGCCTCTGGGCTAGAACATAAAATATATATAATATGGTCAAAATTTCATTAGTCTACATGTAAAGTAATGTCGCTTTTCTGACCTTTCAAATCAATGACCTTGGTGGTTTCAGCATATCTTGTGTGTTAAAAGCTCTATCTGTTGTTATGAAAGTTATAAATAATTTTCGGAGCCATTCAGGCTGAAGTCCAGGTAGTTCCTAGATGTAAACCAGATGCTAGTGGATGAACGGCATGCAAGAGGCAAGCGACAAAAACAGAGACACCAAAACAACAGACAAGTTAATGAAGTAAACTGAAGTGAATGTATTAATATTGTAATGTACAGGGGTTGGACAATGAAACTGAAACACCTGGTTTTAGACCACAATCCTTTATTAGTATGGTGTAGGGCCTCCTTTTGCGGCCAATACAGCTTGTATTTGATAGATCTTGGGAGCCCCGTGGTATACAAGTCCTGCACATACAATCCAGGTTAGCACCCCCAATTCATCCCTTTCAGGACAGCTTCCTCTCAGGTCACAGTTAATCCTGTTGGATGTGGTTCGTCCTTCTTGGTGGTATGCTGACATTACCCTGGATACCGTGGCTCTTGATACATCACAAAGACTTGCTGTCTTGGTCACAGATGCGCCAGCAAGACGTGCACCAACAATCTGTCCTCTTTTGAACTCTGGTATGTCACCCATAATGTTGTGTGCATTGCAGTATTTTGAGCAGAACTGTGCTCTTACCTGCTAACTGAACCTTCACACTCTGCTCTTACTGGTGCAATGTGCAATTAATGAAGATTGGCCACCAGGCTGGTCCAATTTAGCCATGAGACCTCCCACACTAAAATGACAGGTGTTTCCGTTTCATTGTCCAACCCCTGTATATATCATATGTATTATCAACAGAATAGCTGCACAGAGTGCACAGAAGGAATCAACCCACAGGAATGAAACTTGACTCCATGAGTCATCCTGTTAGTGGCAGCACCATTGGCAGACGGCTGCACGACGCGGGACAACATGCATGCAGACAGTTACAACGGCCGCCACTATAGACTGTAGTGGTGTCGTGCCAGACTGTCATGAAGTGACGCTGAATGGCAGCGGGTCATCTTCAGTGACGATTCCCGCTTTAGTCTTGGTGGAGACGACCAACGAATCGTATGTGGAGGCACCGTGAACACGCCACACGTTCAGAAGGCCTAATGTCACTCCACCTCCACCCCTACCACACCATCTGCAGGATGGGATGGATTATCACAGGACACCATTAGGAACCTCTACAGCTCCATACCGAGACGTCTGACGTTAGCAAACATGGCGGCCCGACGCCATACTGAGAGACAGACTTCTGTATGTGTAGCTCCATAAATATTGATCATATCAGTCTAAATGCATTATCAGTTATTGATCCTGGTGACCTTTATCTCCCTTCCCAACAGCACCGCAATCCCACACCTCCTTCTGGGTTCAGCCATTCTTTTGGTGATGAGTGTATATATACTGTCAGAGCACAAACACAGTGGCTGGTGTTCATTTATTCCCACAGCTCTGTGGATTCTAGTCTGAATTTAACATTTGCTTCTGTACGTTTCATTTTCATGGACTGCTTTTTGAATTCGACACAGTCCTGGGCAGCCGTTCAGCATAATATTGCTACTAATCTTCATTCGCAATTCACAGGTTGAGCGGAATATTCTCAACCCCCGAACGACTGCAGAGTAAAGTCTGCTAAATCATTTTTCCTTTCAGTCAAATGCACATCCTCATCGGTGCCTAGGCCCGGACTGCTTTATGGATGTTAGATATGATCACTCACCTTACGTCCAGTATATAAATGCCTGAGATTTATGAGGTTTGGCATTGACTGCAGTTCCTCCGGTGGACTTCACTCTTGATTTTCTATCCATCTTCTATCCTCTTTTTCTTGCATCCTCCCCTGAGTCCCAATGCACAGAATTCCCATTTGATTACCAGTGTTTTTGAGCTATCACTGCACCTGTCAAATCTGGGCTAAATGAAAAGATATGATGCAACCGCTTTGACTTCTGAGCTTGAAAGAGCCATGCATGGGCACAAACAATCTATTTCTCCATCACGCTTTCCTGCAGGTTTGACAGATTGGTAACACTGGGAACAACAGCGACCCTAAAACCAGGAATTATGTTTGCATGTGAAATGTTTTGCTCTGTGCTTCCTGAAGCCAGTGGTCTAGTAGACAGATCATCTTTGAACAGAATCAATCAACTGCATGGACATTCATACACTAAGGAACTTGATGATTGTTAATGCAACAGCAAGTATATCTACAATCCAAATATATTCATAATCACTATGGTGGCTCTGGCGTGGTGTTAAGGGTAGTCAGTGTAATGATCTGAGTGCATGTTGTCCTGCTTCGTGCAGTTGTCTGCCAATGGTGGTGCCCCTAATAGGACCTTTAGAGGACATCACTGTTTGCTGTTGGGTCAATCACATACAGTGATATGGCCCAACCTTGCTCCTGCCATGGTCGAATGTCAACAAGTCAAAAAATCCCGAAACCTGAATCATTCACATTTCTCACAATGTCAAACATACCCACCAAGTTTCATTCCAGTAAGTTAATTCCTACCGATACTGATCTTCCAATCAATGCCACACTGAGATTAAGATTAAGAGATTAAGATCAATTGTGATTTTCACACTGAGGAATTCATCTTCCGCATTTAACCCATCCATGAAGTGAAACACCCACATACACACTCACTAGTGAACACACATACTAGGGGGCAGTGAGCACACTTACCCGGAGTGTTGGGCAGCCCTATCCACGAAGCCTGGGGAGCAGTTGGGGGTTAGGTGCTTTGCCCAAGGGCACCTCAGTCGTTACTGTCAGTTCAGGGAATCGAACCGGCAGCCCTCCGGTCGCAAGGCTGGGTCCCTAACCTCCAGCCCACGACAGCCCATCCAAACTACGACTACCTGACTATGAGTTCAGAGAAGATATTTCATTATGTATTTAATTTGATGACATTGATTGTCACAGAAAACATTCCCAGGTTTGTCTCATTTCTGGCATCAAAATAAAAGAAAACCAGTCAAAGGCTCGAACCTTCTCTTAATACAGAATGCAAGACAAGTCTCCTTGTACATCTGACCATGTAGTTACATTGTAATAAGCATGTAACAACACAAACCCTTCTAAATAAGATTGTTAAGTGACAGTATGTATCTCTAAATAAAAGTGTTTAGACTTGCTGCAGCCAGAACAGTTTAACTAACGCCAACCCAGCTCCTCCCAGGGGAGCCATAATTCCTCCAGACATGTTTAGATATATGGGAACGCTTGCCATCCAATTGGATCAAAGTCTTCTGAAGGGCAAAGCTGTTCATAGAGAACCAAGAATATATGTAAATACGGCTTTCTCACTGAGTGATGACCTCATTTCGGCGCATGAAGATTTTTCCCGCTCAGTATGTGGCCTCATAATTGGCGATATCAAGAGACTAGACCTTCCACGCTTTAAACCCAGTTAGCAGTAAGAAAGCGGAGGATGTCATCAACCGCCAGAGTAATTGAGTGCTTAGGACTCTTAATTGTGACAGGTTTAATACGAGGGAGCCGATGAATGGCTGGGGCCAAAGGTTCCAAGGCCAGCATAAGCGGGAACGGACTGAGGTTCAGTCTGATTTCAGTTATTTTGGCTCATCCAATACTTTTTCCTCGTTGATTCTCATATCACATATCAGCACCGTCAGTTTGGGAGGGTGAAGGCCGAGTTGTTTTTTGGTATATTATATGTACGGCCATGTTTTCAAGCCACTGGTCACGTGCCATGTCAGTTTCCAGTCTCGGCAGATCTAGACAGCAGCTCTACACTGTTATTGTGTAAGTAAATCATGGTACATCACTGTTTGTAGGTGGTTACACTACAGACAGAAAGCGTAGAAGCAAGCAGTGATATATTCAAGGATTCAAAGAGACTTTATTGTCATTCACATCACATGTGGTACATGGGGTGGAACGAAATTGTGGTACCCAAGGACCCAGTTTTACCCAGACAGCAGTACTTAAATAAATAAAATAAACATAAATATATAAAAATATATGTAAAAACAAAAAAAATACAGAGAGAAAGAGCAGCAGGAAACTGAAAAGGTAGCAGCAGAGTGTATTTAAAGTGACTAGTGTCCTCAAAGTGTCGGTGCAGTGGTTCCACTAAGTGGCGTTTAGAAGTCTTACAGCTTCCGGAATGAAGCTGTTCCTCAGTCTGTTCGTTTTACACTTAATGCTCCGCAGCCTCCTGCCTGAGGGGAGCGGGACAAAAAGTGAGTGTGCTGGATGAGTGGGGTCCTTCATGATGCAGGTAGCCCTCTTCCTGCATCTGGAGGTGTAGATGTCCGTGGTGGTGGGGAGGCCGACTCCGACAGACCTCTGTGCAGCCTTCACCACCCTCTGCAGAGCTTTCCTGTCTGCAGCAGAGCAGCTTCCGTGCCACACGTTGATGCTGGAGCATAGGACGCTCTCCACCACACATCTGTAGAAGGAGGTGAGGACCGAGCTCCCGAGCCCAGCTCGCCTCAACCGCCTGAGGAAGTAGAGCCGCTGATGTGCCTTCCTGACCAGGCTGGAAGTGTTGTTGCTCCAGGTGAGGTTGTTGCTCAGGTGAACACCCAAGTACCTGTAGCTGGAGACCACTTGGGTATTTGATCCTTTAATGTTTATTAAGGTCTCATGTGGGTTTGCTCCAGAATATTTCATTGGCTTATAGTGTTGGGTTTCTATTCTGTTGGAGTAATATACGTTTCCATAGGACACACTGTAAAGTGAATGAACTGTCTTGGTGTCCGCCTGCTGGCTCTTCTCTCATCCCCAATCTCCCGGACTCCGTTTCCCATAACCCGCCACTCGAGGACGTCACTGTCACATGTCCACCATCTCCCAATCCCGTTTCGTTTCTCAGGTCCAAGTCTCCAGAGTATTGATTTCACCTGTAGCTGATTAGTCTGATTGTACGAATACTCCTCTCTCCCACTGACCCGTAGAGAAGTATTGTCACCTTGTGCGTACTGAGCGTTTCTCCTTGTTGTTATTCTAGTTTGCTTACCTGGTTTGACTCCCTTTTGACCTTCTGGTTTACCCTTTTGTCTTTGGTCTGACTGTTTTGCCTGGTTCTGACATCTGCTTGTGTCCTTACTGACTCAGTCCTTGCTCTCTTGGTTTGTCCGCTTCTGCCTTGTTGCTGCTGTGTTGTGCTACCAGTCTATTTAATAAACCTAGCCTTGCTTTTAGCTCAGTGCGCGTCACAGTCTGTCCATCCTCACACTTAGAAATATACAGACTGTCAACATTCCTGAATAAAATCCAACTTTTTCCATCTTTTCCGATATTTTAAAATTTGGAGGTCGCATGACATATACTGGCCTTATTTAGACCACAGATATACAGATCATCAAAAGAATAGTTGCACAAGTACATGCATTCTGAAGGCATCATCCGACAGGAATGAAACCCGGTGGGTTGGGTTGACATTGTGAGAAAAGCCTTATTATTGAAAAGCTTTATCGCTGTACCTGACTGACCCAACAGCCATGATCGCGTATATACAGGGAGCAGTGGTGTCCTCCATGAGTCATCCTGTTAGTGCCAGCACCACCGGCAGATGGCTGCACCACGCAGGACTACAAGCATACGACCATTACGACAGCTGCCCTTAACACCACGTCACTGTCGACAAAGACTGAAGTGGTGTCGTGCCAGACTGACAGTGACTCAGAATGGCAGCAGTTTGTTGTTACACGTCCAGAAGGCCTGGTGTCACTCCACTACTACCGCACCATCTGCAGGAACTATGTGAGAGCTGCATGGGATGGATTATCACAGGACACCATTAGGAACCTCTACAACTCTATGCCGACACATTTGGCATGTTGTGTTAGCCATACTGAGAGACAGACTTCTGTATGTGTAGCTCAATAAATATTGATCAATCAGTCTAAATATATCATCAGTTATTGATCCTGATAAACTTTATCTTCCTTCCCAACAGCACCGCAATCCCACACCTCCTTCTGGGTGCAGCTGTTCTTTCATTGATATTCCTTCATAGACAAAAGACTGAAACTTGTTTTCTGCAGAAGGTGCCATCACCTCCGACTCCTGGTGACCATGTGCACAGTGTTTCTACAGATTATCCAGAATGTCTTTTTGGGATCTCAGGCTTCCTAATGGCATGTTCATAATGCCTCTGCATAAGTATATCCATCTGCCTCCTTCACCATTAGCTGTTCCCAGCTAAACGTTCTTTTCACAATGTGTCCATAATAACAATAACAAGAGAGCTTCTGTTTGGCTATGTATTCCATGTTTCCTGACTGATGGATCCTTTGTTGTTAACAATAGATGTGAGTAGGTAAATTTCCATATTCTACATCTTGGCCATGATACGGTAAAGTAGATGGTCTTTTCCATTATCATAACCTTCACTTTCTACAGATTGAGGAGAATTTTAATAGGGCCTACAGGTCTTGCTGGATTTCCACTATAATGCTAAGGTGTACCAAGTGCTTATCAATCAATCAATCAACCTGTATTTTGCCTCGGAGGTACATTGAGGGTGACCCTCATTTTCCATTTACCCCAGCGTTTACAGTGAACAGAGATTGAAAGACAAAAAAAGCTAAGAAATTAAATTGGATGCAAATTAAATATATAATGTAACTAATGAAAAATGATCAAATTAAGATTTAATTGATAATAGTTCAAATAAAAAAAAGATTTTTTTAAAAGAGGAAAACAATAAGCCATAAGATATTTAAAACAAAAAGGGGAAATCAATCAAGAAAATGTCAAATGAAGCTAACACTAACTATTAAATAATCAGAATAAAATAATGAAGAAGGATATAGGAAAATAAAATAAACTGATAAGAGTACTGCAACATAAAAACAAACTTAATCAAGACAAATAATAAAAAAGATAAAACAAACTATCATATATATATATATATATATATATATATATATATATATATATATATATATATATATATCATCGCTGTCGGGGTATCTCAACAATTTGGGTATCTCCAAAATAGCAACTTTACAGGAAAGGCCAAAAACTCATTTAATTTGAACAGAAGTCAATGGAACCAGACGTCCTTCCAAGCAGTTTTGGGCCATTCCTGTTGGTCCATTCTTCATGACATCACCACACAGTGTAAACAGCAGCTCATGTGATCAAATGAGGCATAAAAGTAAAAATCAACAAAAATATAAATTATTTTATAATATAAAATGAAAACAAATAAATACAAAATATCCAATAATAACAGTACTATTAAAATGATAAATAAATAAATAAATAAATAAATAAATAAATAAGCAACTGCATAACTGAAAAGTAAAATAATTAAGATTTGGTTCAACATTGATTTAGAGGGTTACTAACTTAAATCCCTGGTAATTTTCTTCAGTTGCTGTTTCTCAGTGTTCAATATACAGGCTGGGCAGGTATGAAGATAGATAGCTATGTCCTACTCTGTGGGATGAACAGGTCACACTTACAATGTTGGACCCGTTTGAGTTATCTCCCTTCGTGGCAGCTGACATGGTAGGGGAAGGTTCAGGTTGTTAGGATTCTTGCTCAAGGACTCTTATTGGTGTTGCATAGGCTCGTTACCCAGGAAGGAATTGAACCCTTATGTGCAGCACAGAGGGCAAAGGTGTAGCTCACTGCACTTCACTACACTGTACATTACCAACCACAAGTGTCTGATGAGTTGGGTTTATTTCTGTAGTACATTTAACAGTCTGTAAGAAACACCAACACCAACTTTACTGCAATGAAGGTGCAGAGTATGTCCAACATACTAACTCTTCAACAGATCAGAGGCTCTCAGACGGTAAAACGAGTTTTGTGCTTTACCTGAGACTTTTATAAGCATAGTCAAAACAGATCAGGGTCAAAACTGGAGCACAAAATAATCAAAACCACAGGGACATCCAGAGAAAAGGCTGGTAAACAGTCCAAGACGTTCAAAAGAGCCAGTCAGGCAATACAAAAGGGTGAAAACGCAAAGAGGAGAAGAGAGAAATTCAATTCCACTCAACTGTACTGTCATTCTACCAGCACAGGGTGTACAGCATAACTAACACCGTCAGGCTACCTCACCACTGTGGTAATCAGAATAGATAAATAGTAAGTAACAGTGTTTGGTAATGAGGTCATGAGTGGTCAATGGAGTGAGGCTGTAGGTTTGTAACAGGTGTGCAGTTTTTAAAACTCAGTGTTTCCCAACCGGCTAGCAGAAGGAATGATTTAATACTCATTTCTCAAACCCAAGACAAAAAACAAGATGTGTAAGATCTCAGTTAAGGTGTGGAGGACCTACCAAGCTACAACAGAGCACTGAGGAACTGTTTAACCAAGCATTGCATAGCCTTTGAAGCTACCATCAGTGACTCTGTAGCGTGAGACTTAGCAGTCAGTCAATCCTGGAGTAGCCAGCTATCATGGGACCCCACCACCCAAATACCTGGGGGTATTTTGCACACTGCTGGTGTGAGATTTGAATGGGGATAAAGAAGACGGTGGAGCACTGGAGAGAGCTGGTTTACTCCACCTCTCCACACAGTCCAGTACTTTATATGAAATATACCAGACTGAGCTGATGAAGCCCTCAGAGGCATCCGAACAGACGGAATCAGGTGGATCTGATTAGAGCTGCGATACAACTCCGCAGGAGAACCACCAGGAGACAGGCTCGTTAACAATCAGTTACTAAACACACTTAATCAAACATCTTGGCTCTGTGTTAATAAACATGATTTAGCCAATTTAAGTCAGGGTTTATTCATACGTACTGTTTACAACAGGTGGTGTCACACAGCAGCTATACTGAGTAGCCGGGAGGGTTCGACTTCACACTGCAAGAGAGACATAAATGCAAAATATAAAAATGATTATAATTTACAATTGCATATATGCAATATTAAATGTACACACTCATCGCCAAAGGAATAGTAACTAACGCAACATGCCAGACATCTCGGCATGGCATTGTAGAGATTCCTAATGGCGTCCTGTGATAATCCATCCCATGCAGCTTGAATATCCTTACACAGTTGCTGCAGATGGTGTGGTACGGGTGAAGGTGGACTGATACCAGGGCTTATGGACATGTGACGTGTTGACAACAAACTGTTCATCTTGGTGCTGACCACCGTGCCTCCACATATGGATTCGTTTGTCGTCTCCACCAAGACAAAAGCAGGACATGAGACTGAAGATGACCCGCTGCCATTCTGAGTCCCTCCATGACCATCTGGCACGACACCACTCCAGTCTTTGGTGATGTTGACGTGGTGTTGGGGCAATTGTTGTAATGGTCCGTGTGCATGTAGTCCTGCGCTGTGGCGCCGTCTGCCATTGATGCTAGCACTAATTTGATGACTCATGGAGGGCAACACTGCTCGCTGAATGTCCACAATCATGACTTCCATATAGCATTTTCCATATCGCAACAAACCTATGAACAGTGGTCCTCAAAGCCAGTCCTGGAGTACCATTGCCCTGCAAATTTGACTTTTCCTTGCTCCAGTCACACTGATTCCAAGCCCTCAACATAATGTAGGTTCTATATCAAGTTATGGTGTCTTTTTAGACACTTATTACTATGTCTAAGATTTTACCACATCATGTGGTAAAAAAAAGGGCTCCCAAAGAAACGAAAGGGTCATTGAAAGGGTTTGTAGGGAACATTTGACAACAAACCCAATTTGGCATCACAGTGTTTTTCAAGTTAGTCCTGGAGTAGCATCACTCTGCACATTTGGGTTCTCAAAGAACCGTTCATTGAAAGGGTTTGTAGGGAACCAAAAATTAGCTCCGCGTAGGAAACCAAAAATGACCTCTTCCTTATAGCATTTGGCAACAAACTCAATTTGGCAGCTGAACTGTGGTTCTCAAAGATAGTCCTGGAGTAGCATCGCCCTGCACATTTGGGCTCTCAAAAAACCATTCACTGAAAGGGTTTGTAGGCAAAACCAAAATTAGGTCTTCCTTATAGCATTCCGCAACAAACCCAATCTGGCAGTTGAACAATGGTTCTCAAAGATAGTCCTGGAGTGGCATCGTCCTGCACATTTGGGTACCAAAGAACCATTCACTAAAAGGGTTTGCAGGGAACCAAAAATGAGCTCTTCTCTATAGCATTCTGCAACAAACCCAATTTGGTGTCATTGAACAGTGGTTTTCAAACATAGTCCTGGAGTAGCATCGTCCTGCACATTTGGGTTCTCAAAAAAAAAACGTTCATTGAAAGTGTTTGTAGGGAACCAAAAATTAGATGTTAATTTAGCATTTGGCAACAAACCCAATTTGGCAATTGAACAGCGTTCTCAAAGCTAGTCTTGGAGCAGCATCACTCTGCACATTTGGGTTCTCAAAAAAACGTTCATTAAAAGTGTTTGTAGGGAACCAAAAATTAGCTCCTTGTAGGAAACCAAAAATTACCTTTTCCTTATAGCATTTGGTAACAAACCCAATTTTGGCAGTATAACAGTGGTTCTCAAAGCTAGTCCTGGAGCAGCATCACTCTGCACATTTGGGTTCTCAAAGAACCGTTCACTAAAAGGGTTTGCAGGGAACCAAAACATAGCTCTTCCTTATAGCATTCTGCAACAAACCCAATTTGGTGTCATTGGACAATGGTTCTGAAAGATAGTCCTGGAGTAGCATCGTCCTGCACATTTGGGTTCTCAAAAAAACATTCATTGAAAGTGTTTGTACGGAACCAAAAATTAGCTCCTCCTTATAGCATTTGGTAACAAGCCCAATTTTGGCAGTAGAACAGTGGTTCTCAAAGCTAGTCCTGGAGTAGCATTGCTCTGCACATTTGGGTTTGTAGGGAAACAAAAATGAGCTCTTCCATATACTGTAGCATTTTGCATCAAACCCAGACTGGCATCTCTGTTTTAGCTGAGTTCGTGTTCCAAACTCCAGCAACTGTGGAAACTTCAGCACTACAGCGACCACAAAGTTCAGAAATCCATCCAAACTTCTTCCTCTCTTCTCATCAGACTGGCTTCCACGTACTCGATTTGCACCATTTCCTGAAAGAGAGTGGGCTGGTAGATCTGCAGCCCAGAGTGGTCCTTGAAACAAGGAGCTGGGAGTGCACACTTAAACCTCCTCAGGCTGCTGTTTTAACTCCAATTTCTCAGAGCCCGTTTTAGTGCTTTCAACTTTTCCCATAGCAGCTACGACGTGGGTGACCGCTCGCTGAGTGGCATATTTCGATATCATGTAGATGTGCACGCTCGTAATAAATCGCTCCACGGCTGTCAAAGCATCCTCGCACGAGCAGCCATTGTGCGCTTAACGTTCCGCAGCAGATCCTTTGTTGTTAAAAAAGCGTGGCGTAATTGGTTTTAATGGCAGCCTAATGAGGGTGCTATTATTGAAGACAATTCCCCGGCTAAGAAAGAAATCAATGTTAAAAAACGTCAGTGGATTTTAGTAGGGAGCGGAACAGAATGCCGAGCAAATTGCTTTGTTTTCCATCCGCTTTTTGCCATGCGGAGCTGCTAAGGAGGCCGGAAAAGCGGGGCTCTCCTCGGAGCGGTGCAGCTGCATGTCCTTGCAGAGCCTCCAGCACCCTCTGAGACGAGGAGATGGGGCACTTGGCTTCTTGAGCTGTTTGGAGAAAGCAGGAGAGAGGAGAGATATGGGCACACTTGACAGGTGGGTCTAGACATCACTGCCACTCCAGTGCAAACAAATACCTTGTTAGGGTGTGTGGTAATACAACAGGGGGCTACAACCCCAGCAGCCCCCTTCTTGTTCTAATGTTCTTGACAAAGTCAAACTCCATAGGTCAGTTAAGCTTGACGTGCCCTTTCCACAGAGTCCACCAGGCCTTCTGGACGTAAGACGTGTGACAACACACAGTTCATCTTGGTGCTGAACACGGTGCCTTCACACATAGATTCGTTGGGCGTCTCCACCAAGACAAAAGCAGGACTCGTCACTGAAGATGACCCGCTGCCATTCTGAGTCACTCGATGACACAGTCTTCGGCAATGACAGTCGTCATCACAATCTGCATCCATGTAGTCCTGCGTGGTGCAGCCGTCTGCCAATGGTGCTGGCACTAACAGGATGGCGCATGGAGGGCATCACTGCCCTTGCTCAATGTCTGCAATCATGGCTGTTGGGTCAGCCAGGTACAGC
The DNA here is from genome assembly GCA_024036415.1 of Prochilodus magdalenae. Classification (NCBI taxonomy): domain Eukaryota; kingdom Metazoa; phylum Chordata; class Actinopteri; order Characiformes; family Prochilodontidae; genus Prochilodus; species Prochilodus magdalenae. The sequence goes on from JAMWET010005550.1 coordinate 92,104, forward strand.
GATAAGGCTTGTCCCTGCTTACATCCTGACAACTTGAAACTTGAATCATTGGCATGTCTCACAATGTCAAGCCTACCCACCAAGCTTCATTCCAATTGGTCGATTCGGTCTCCATGCAGCTACCTGAACAGCAACTCCTCTGATGATAAGTGTATGGCGTTGCATACAGAACCAATAGATATGGTCCAAAGTCAGTTGTAATAAACTCAGACGCCCCCTATTTACGGACCATGGACGAAGGAGTAGGAGTAGAGATAAGCTTGTCACTGAAAAGAAGTAGCGGCAGGAAAGGGGAAGCAGGAGAAGCAGAAAAAGAGCAACCCAGACGTTTTTCACCTCCCTCTTCATTGCAGAGGTGTGAATCACACACTCCGACCGGAATGCCACCCTGCCTCCCCCCCTGCCCCCAGCACCACATGGACCCCAGGACCTCAGGGTGCGTGAGGTGAAGAAGGGCAGATGATTCAGAATCAGCCTTTTTTCCATCCTCCCTCGCTCCCCCGTTTCTGTCCTAACGCGAAAGGACATTTCTATTTATTTTTAAATGCATTTGCACCCTTGCACGAAACACAAAGTGATGCCTCCGCCACAGCAATGCGGGCTGCGGATTCATCGCCCTGGGAGAAAAGTCCGACTTTCAGAGCGAATACGTGTACTTTCCCAGACGAGTCCGTCCTTTTTATGGCATTGTTCAGAAACAATAAAGTTAAACTTGGAACATGACCTGTGGATATGTTTGTTCTTCTATATTTGCTCTCATTCTGGCAGCTCGGCTTCTTCCTCATGAGCGCTCCAGCCTCTCCTGCCTTCTGCCGCACACCGATTAGATTACGTCTGAAGCCGAGGAAGTGGGTCTGAAAGGCAGGCTATTGACAGTTAATAAGCAGACCTCTACAGCTCCTGATTGATTTCTGTCCCCAACGGGACGCCGTAAGCAGCTGTGATGAAGATGGCCAAATTACTTAGAGTAGCTTAGAGGAGGGCTGCGGGAGACTTTCTCTGGGTTGCGAATTGAAATTCCCTGAGGGCCCGGATCGATGGAGTGTCACTGCAGGCGGCACAAGAGAAGAGGATTGTCTGATCAAACATGAGCCGTGTTGGGCTCTGGCTTTAAGGATTCTCAGGACTAAAGACGCGTGCTTAACTCAAGAAACGCGGGCTTGGTTTCCTTACGTGTTTGCACCTTTATTGAATGCTAAGGGCGAGTTGTCATGTCTTCTCCCAATTGGAAAACAACGGTACATTATTTCTTGAGGCTGCGACTGAGCTTCAATACTTCTGATGAGATGTATGTGAGCATGGCGATGCAGAGAAGAGATTTACAGCAGACGTTATCATCAACTGTGACTGGCTGCTGAGGGAAGGAGGTATGGTAGAATTGGAAAGAGACTTGAAAACTAAAAATACCACATCCAGTATGACTCCTGATGCCCACGCACACCCATATGCAGATTTACCAAAGCAGAAATCCTGTTTAATTCATTACTCATATGGACAAAAGTATGTGGACACCTAATCAATACACCTACATAATAATTGGACATCACCATTTCGAAACCAACGGCCGGTTTTATGGAGTTAGATCCAGTTTAGTGGCTATAACCACTACAGTTCCACTAGATTTTGGAACGTGTCTGTGGGACTTTGTGTCCATTCGGCCAGAAACCATTTGTGCAGTCAGGCCCTCCATTCCAAAAATTCATCGCTCAATTGTTCAGTAGGGTTAAGGTTAGCCCTCTCTCCAGGCCACTGGCTTTATTCTACTCCAAATACATCAAACCATGTCTTTATGGAGCATGCTCTGTGCTCAGGGGCACTCATGCAGGAGGAGGACAAGGCCTTCTTCAGATAGACCAACTTGGAGAACTGAGGAGTCAAGCTGGAAACCTAAAGACTGCCCCAGACAGTGAGCCCTGCTCTACCAAACTTTAATCAGTCACTCACTCATCTTTGAACCTGCTTAATCCTACTGGGTCGCAAGAAGTACTGGAGCCTATCCCAGCTCTCAAAAGATAGAAGGCAGGATAGACCCTGGACAGGCCGCCAGACGTATACATTCAAACAAACATTCTCACACCTGGGAAGCAATTTAGCATCTCCACTTCACCCGACTGCATGTCTTAGGACTGTGTAAGGAATCTGGAGCAGCTGGAGGAAACCCACACGGACACTAGGAGAACATGCAAACTCCATACAGAAAGGACCCTGGAAGCCCCACCTGGGATTCGAACCCAGGCCCTTCTTGAACCTAGGCCTGCTGTGTACTCTGGAAGTCTGCTGGCACTACAGATCCTGGTAGGTAGTGTTCTCCTGGCATTCCACAAACCTAGATCCATCCATCAGACTTCCAGAGTACACATTTCCCCTGCTTCAGTGGAGGCGTGCTTTATACCATTCTAGTCAACACTTGGCACTGGGCATTGTGATATTAAGCATGTGTGCAGCTGCTCAGCCATAGAAACCCACTTCATCCAGTCCCCAACACGAAGCCCTTGTGCTGATGTTGGTTCCAGAGGCAGTTTGGAACTCTAATACAGTAGAGGATGTTTGTGCACTACATGATTTCAGCAGGATTTAGGAAACTGTCACATTAGTAAACCATAAGCGATTCATTCATCACATGACAACTTGCATATCCGTTGGGATGGATCAGTAGCAGCTTGGCCTACTGTGTAAAATCTTATCAGAGCTTATTAAGAGAAACTTGCTCATGGTAAACCTTAAATGTGTTAAATACGTTTTTGCAAAGACTGTTCCAATGACCAGTAGTCGCTTCCTGCACGCCCCCTGGTGGTCATTTTAAAGGCCAAATAGAAATAAACCTGGGTAATTATAGTTCATACACCATCACCAAAAAAACAGCTGCACCCAGGAGGAATCAATCAACAGTAATGAAACTTGGTGGCTAGGTTTGACATTGTGAGACACGTGGAAGTTTCACGGTTGGCCATGCATGTGCGAGCAAGGCCGGGTCTTATGGACCTGCGTGGGATGGATTATCACAGGACACCATTAAGAACCTCCATGCCAAGACGTCTGGCATGTTGCATTAGCAGACGTGGTGGCCTGATGTCATACTGAGAGACAGGCTTCTGTATGTGTAGCTCCATAAATATTGATCATATTAGCCTAAATTTATCATCAGTTATTGATCCTGGTAACCTTCATCTTCCTTCCTAACAGCACCGCAACCCCACACCTCCTTTAGGGAGTAGTTAATCTTTTGGTGATGAGTGTATTATCAATTAGTAGGACTGATTATGCTAGGAACCAGGCTTGACTAGGCTATATGCCCCCGCCCCCCTCCGACACCGTCCCAAAGGCTGGCTGCCATCATGGATCTGAAACCTGCTAGCCTGTTTTGGGTCAGGTGCAAACTCTCCCAACAATCAGGATTGATTTCCCATAAACGGCCTGTTAAATGTTTAATGAGCGCTCTGCCTTTAATGAACAATGCGTACACGGCTCGAGTGGCTTAATCATCATTTTCCAGCATCTGCACACTTAACGTACATCTGCACACACGTCTCAGCGATTGCGGTGAAAGGGGCGAAAAGAAACATCTCAGGCTTCCCAGCGATTGTGAAGGATCCTCGAATTGAGAGATCGTAGCCTAGCTATCGTTTATGCAGGTGTACCGGCTGAGGCTGACGGACAGGGTGCATGTACTGATTCATGCTGTGCTGTTTTTCCATCATTTGGGAGTTCAGGATTTTTGGGGGGACCCGAAATCATGGCTTGATGATGCACTGGGCCACACTTAACATGACGTCTCTCCGCATTAGCATCAGCTAGGTCAGTGCCCCGTGGCACACTCCAAGCCCTGGCCCATTATGGCTCTCTGGCTCTGCTAAGACAGTGTCTGCTTCACTTACCCAAGCTAAGCTAGCAGCGCTATCAGCCATGCAGTACTTTGATGTGTCTGGTAGATTCTCAGGTAGGTCAGAGGACGATGATGCTGACTCAGAGTCCATTACCTCCCGGGAAGGAGGAAGAAGGACCGAAGGGAATGTCCAGGTGAGTTCTAGTATGTACACTGTACAGCTTTAGTTCTCAGTTGAGGTTCTGGAGAACCACCGCCGTCTCTCAATTCATTAGTACTCCCGGTTCTCCATGCAAGCAGCATTCAAAGACTAAGATCAAAGATTATTCCAGCTGGTACGGTGCATTTGGGTGTGGTCATGTTTTTGGAGAAGACTGGGCTAAGGTGATTTAGACCAACAAGTGGCAGCATCTAGAACTATTTTTACTTCTACATAGAACCACCTGTCCATCATTCTGAAGAACCATTTCATCATGCCCAGAAACCTTTAAGCATGCAGTTGCTTTTTTGAGTTTTAATGATTCTACATAGAACCATTGTTTTTACTGAAGAACCACTGAGGAACCGTCTTTATTTGAGAGATAGTGCACTCTTGCAGTTAGGTGCTTCACCTTTACACGTCCTTTCATGCCCGTAGCGTTGAGGTGTCTTCTCACAGTGGAAGGATGAACAGAAACACCTGTGGGCGTTTTCAGAACTGAAGCAAGAGTGGCCCTTGATGTTCTCCACACTCTCAATGATGGAAGCTTTAAATGCGGAGGGTGGGGCCAATTATTTATCGAACCATTTAACTTTTACTCATATATTTATAATTATGAATAATTATTAATGTGCTGTATGATAACAGTGCTGTTTATGTAAAACCCTTAATGAGCTTTATAAGAAGTTTCTGTCACCCCATTAGGACCTTCTACAGTACCAGTCCAATGCCGTACTGGCTCCTGCAGCCCAACACTCACACATGGTCGTTTAAAGCATGTGAGACGTTCTAGTAATGTTCTTCAGATATTTAGATTCCAGTTTTACAGTAAATCATATCATAAGCACTTTACTTCAAGCCTGTAATATTAATGATTCCGTTGTTCTTTTAGCCTGTTAGCTGGCTGACCAGCCGAGTTCTAGATAATAAGTTCAACAGCCTTATTTAATCAATACCGAGGGTTTCTTGAGATGGGGCACATGTTGGGGCGCATTGTTCTCTGCATTGGCTGTCTATTAGACTGTTAGCTAGCTGACCAGCCGAGTTCTAGATAATAAATTCAACAGCCTGTCAGATTAAATAAAAACAGATTCTTATGTTATCAGTACTGAGGGGTTTCTTGTTATGGGGTGAATGTTGGGGCACATTGTTCTACATGATGTGGCACAATGGATAACACCACCACTAACCAGGAAGCTACCATCCTATGTGGGAGACTGGGGTTCGAATCCCGGTCTGGGTGACTATGCTGAGCTACACCAATAAGAGTCCTTGTGTAAGACTCCTAACACTACACTGGCCCACCTGTGATATGGTTAACCTTGTAAATCGCTCTGGATAAGAGCGTCAGCTAAATGCCATAGAAGTAGATGTGTTGGCGATCTTTTAGCCTGTTAGCTAGCTCACCAGCCGAGTTCTAGATAATAAATTTAACAGCCTGTCAGATTAAACAAAAACAGATTCTAATTTAATCAATACCGAGGGTTTCTCGAGATGGGGCACATGTTGGGGCGCATTGTTCTGTGCATTGGCTGTCTATTAACCTGTTAGCTGGCTGACCAGCCGAGTTCTAGATAATATGTTTAACAGCCTGTCAGATTAAATAAAAACAGATTCTAATTGAATCAATACCGAGGGTTTCTTGTTATGGGCTGAATGTTGGGGCACAATTTTCTACGTGTTGGCGATATTTTAGCCTGTTAGACTATTTAGCTATCTGACCCTCCAAGTTCTAGATAATTTCAACAAATTAAGTTCAATTAGGTTAAAATAAGTGTAACAGCCTGTCAGATTAAATAAAAACCATTATTCATTTCATTTTATGAATTTTATGAGTGCTCCATGAAATTAGCACTATAAGCAAAGGTTATGGGTTTTTCATCAGGGGGTGCAGAAACTGTAGGCATTTATCAAACTATTTCAATTTTAATCATAAAATTATGGACATACTGTATGAAAACAGAACTGTTTATGTAGAAACTTTAATGAGCTTTATAAGTAGTTGCCACCCATATAGGATCTTAAGTCTATATAGCACCAATCCAGTGCCATGGCACTTCCCTCTGAGCGTTGGATTGAGCCTGTGATATTAATGATTGAGTTGTTTTGCATGTTTGCTATGTTTTAGCCTGTTAGCTAGCTGCTCAGCCGGGTTCTAGATAATAAAATAAGTTCAACAGCCTGTCAGTTTCTCTTTATATCAGTACTCACCAGCGCTCCATGCAAGCAGCATAAGAGTCAAAGGTCATTCCATTAGCAGAATGAGGGCTTTTGGTGTGAAGCATTTTTGGTATATTAGGTATTCGAGCTCAGGAGTTGTACTCTATGTTGCATGAAAATTCAGAAACAGAATTCAAGCCAACAAGCAAAGTCATATATGAAGAAGTAAAAACCAAATAAGCAATCAGGGCAACCAAAATCAGAAACCAAAAGGGAAGGGGGGAAACGGAGATCAAACAGAGTCGGACACCAGAACGTCAGAATAAGGATCATAAGGATAGAGCGCCCGGTAAGGCAATGGGAGTTGGCAATACTTCGTAAAGACCGCAAAGCAGAATGGCAGAATTTAACCGAACCGCTTTGATATCAACAGGTGTGTAAATCAGAACTCAGGTGATCTCGATCGAGGAAACGAGACGGGATTGGTAGGCCAGGGCCACGTGACAGTGATGTCATTAGATGGCGGATTCTGGGATTTGGAGTTCCAGGGATCGGAGGCAGAAGGGAAACCCAGAAGTGTGTATTCCCACCATTTAGGAGATGCTTGTTTACCTTAGTACCTTAACCATGTCCTGTATGGCTAATGTATATCTTATAAACCCTATATCTTTCATATCCCCCCCGCTCTAAAACATTCTCATCGTGTTCACTCTGCTCTAGACCCTTCTCACTTTTCACAGGGTCCTGTTTGGAACTCAGAGAGTGCAGACAGGTAGGAGAACTGTGAAAGCGATGGGAGGGACGTGAGCGTCCTTGGGGAGTTAGCGCGGGCCGTCCGAGTCTTTCTGAGTGAGACACATGGCTAATATGATATGAGGGTGACACTCCGGTCTGCCGCTGTAAATCAATATTCAATTCAACAGCCGTCTGGCCGTGTGGGGATCTACGAGTGCGGCCGCGCGCTCTTCACACCTGACTGTGATGTATGTGATGTTTTGACTGGTACGTTAAATTCACTCCGCCCCTCCCTCCGGCCCTCCTGTTCTCTGATCAATTACAGCCCCCCTTAAAGCACCTTTACGGCCCCCCTCCAGTCGATCAGCCTGTAATAACACGCTCTCTCTCCATCGCACTCGTAAATAACGTGCTCTTCACTTCCGTCTCTCTCTCCCTCGCTCTCACTCCCTCTCCCTCTCTCTCTTCATCTCTTATTTGTTCTTTTCTTCTCTCTCTCCCTCCCTCTCCCTCTCCCTCTTCATCTCTTATTTGTTCTTTTCTTCTCTCTCTCCCTCTCTCTCCCTCTCCCTCTCCCTCTCTCTCTTCATCTCTTATTTGTTCTTTTCTTCTCTCTCTCCCTCTCTCTCCCTCTCCCTCTTCATCTCTTATTTGTTCTTTTCTTCTCTCTCTCCCTCTCTCTCTCTCTCTCTCTCTCTCTCTCTCTTCATCTCTTATTTGTTCTTTTCTTCTCTCTCTCCCTCTCTCTCTCTCCCTCTCTCTCTTCATCTCTTATTTGTTCTTTTCTTCTCTCTCTCCCTCTCTCTCCCTCTCCCTCTCCCTCTCCCTCTTCATCTCTTATTTGTTCTTTTCTTCTCTTTCTCCCTCTCTCACTCTCCCTCTCCCTCTCTCTCTTCATCTCTTATTTGTTCTTTTCTTCTCTGTCTGTCTCTCTCTCTCTCTCTCTCTCTCTCTCTCTCTCTCTCTCTCTCTCTCGACCTTGCTCTCTTTCTCTTCTTCCCCGTATACTCATAAATGAAGGGCTCTTCAATCATCTCCCTCCCTCTCTCTTATTTCCTCCTTCTCTTTTCTTCTCTGTCTATTCCTCTCTCGACCTTGCTCTATTTCTCTTCTTGCCCATATGTTCATAAATGACGGGCTCTTAAATTACCTTTCTGTCTGCCTGGTCTGTCTCTCTCTCTCTCTCTCTCTCTCTCTATCTCTCTACCTCCTCTTTTTGTCTTTTCTTGCTCTCTCTCCCCCTCTCTTTTTCTTCTCTTTATTTCCCACCCTCCTTCTCTTCTCGTACTCATAAAATATGGGCTTCAGCCACCTGTCTTGCTCTCTCTCATCCTACCTGCATTTTCTCTTCACTTCTTTCTTCCCTCATTTTCTCTCTACCTCTCTCTGTCCTTTTCTCTCTTTCTCTCTGTCTCTCTCTTTCTATTACTCTCTCTCTTATTTATGATATTGAGAGTTAAGTATTTAGTTTACTTTGTGACTCTCTCTCTCTCTCTCTCTCTCTTCTCTACCTCTTCCTCTCTCTTCCTCTCTCTCTCTCTCTTTCTCTCTCTGTCTCTCTCTCTTTCTCTCTCTCTCTCTCTCTCTCTCTTTCTCTCTCTGTCTCTCTCTCTTTCTCTCTCTCTCTCTCTCTCTCTCTCTTTCTACCTCTTGTTCTTTTTTCTCCCTCTCTCAAAATTCTCCTTTACTTTTCTTCTCTGTTCTTTCTCTCTATTTTCAAATTTTGGTCTCTCTCTCTTGACCTTGCTCTCTTTCTCTCCTTGCCCATATACTCATAAATTATGGGCTCTTTAATCATCTCTCATAACATCTCTCTTAACATCTCTCTCAAAATCTCTCTCTCTCTCTCTCTCTCTCTCTCTCTCTCTCTCTTTCGCTCTCCTACCACTCTGTCTCAGCGGTATCTCAGAGGACTGAGGCTGATGAACAAAGAGCGACTGCTAGGCTGAAATACGACGGAATAAACAGCACTGATGCATCAGTGGCGAGGTCATGCATGGCAACAGGAGGGTCAGTCAGGTCATGACTAACATCAGCACTGGTTCAATAAGGATGCTGAGAAAAATGTCTGAGAAGACGAAGGAGGGGTTTCAGCCAGTGTCTGCATAATTCAGAGAGCTTTATGATGAAATGGTTATGTGTAAATTCACAGGTTTTAGGCCATGTTCAGACTGCCAGCCCCAATCCAATGGCATACCTACGTTGTATCCAGATTGAGTTTTGAGAGTCTGGACAGCAAAAACAACGTTTGCAGTTGTGTCTAAGTCTGGAAGCTCTGGTCACTCGGATGTTGATGTGTCTTTTGCATCACTCCAGAGTTAGGGAAGTGCCGGGATTCTAAAAGACCACCACAGAGTAGTGACTGACGCCTAAATCGTTACCACAGCAGCCCATGCAGATAGACTAGTGATGTCTGGACACGCAAATCCAACCTGATCACTTAGAAACACAGTGTGGACAGTCGTCTCGAAAGACCTGATCTGAGGAATAGACCTGATTTGGCTACAGTCTGTCCTCAGACCTTGTAAACTCTTCAGATGTCTGGTTCCTATCACCCACCACTCTGTGCTAACATTTCTTTGCTTACAGTGTGAAAATGAACGTCTGTTATTTGTTGAGGGGTCCCATGTTGGGTGGCTGCTGACGTTTTTGCCATAGCAGAGGAAATACTAGCTTCAATGGCAACAAAGTCATTGGTTTAAGAATTCTTCCGGAAATGCTCATTTTACGAGTCTCACATACTTTTACTTGTGCTGCTTCAATATTGTAAAGATTTTCCAGGCTTTAATGGACCGACTGGGAGAACCAGGTTGCTACAGCGCCATCTTGAGGCAGACCAGTGCTGCAGCTGTAGTTAGCTGTAGGTACCTGTGCCTCACACTAACAGACAGCAGAGCACGGTTTTCAGGAGGCTTTTACTCCACTGGAGTACCAGTACTAAAGTATGTACCTTCAGATGTACTGAAGTATGGAGAGTAACAGTACTAAAGTATGTACCTTCAGATGTACTGAAGTATGGAGAGTAACAGTACTAAAGTATGTACCTTCAGATGTACTTAAGTATGGAGAGTAACAGTACTAAAGTATGTACCTTCAGATGTACTGAAGTATGGAGAGTAACAGTACTAAAGTATTTACCTTCAGATGTACTTAAGTATGGAGAGTAACAGTACTAAAGTATGTACCTTCAGATGTACTTAAGTATGGAGAGTAACAGTACTAAAGTATGTACCTTCAGATGTACTGAAGTATGGAGAGTAACAGTACTAAAGTATGTACCTTCAGATGTACTTAAGTATGGAGAGTAACAGTACTAAAGTATGTACCTTCAGATGTACTGAAGTATGGAGAGTACCAGTACTAAAGTATGTACCTTCAGATGTACTGAAGTATGGAGAGTAACAGGAGCATGGTTTATTACGGCTCTAATGTCCTATTATCATTTCTGGAACAGGACTCTTCATCAGCTCAGTGTAGGTGAAGAGACTCTAGTGTCTCTCAGTCCACCAGTCTTTAATAGAAGCTCATTCATTAGTCTGACACTGACGTCTATTCACATCATCATCAGCACAGAACCCTGAAGGAGAACAGGTTCCATTAGCTAGAACCAAGCTCTGTCCACCAGGTCAAAACAAACTCAAAGCAAAGTAACCACTGTTTCCTGATTGGTGGATTCGCTTCACACTCCTCTCGTTTAGACATGTGACATTTTTATGCTCACATGAGCCAATAGGAGGGACAGATTTGGCCATAAAGTAGTAGAGTCTACAGTAAGATATTAGACTTAAAAATTTTGTGAAGTAACCAATTACATTTACTTACTTACTGTCCAGCACGGTCATTTAGTAATTACATAAGTATTTACACAGTTATACTATTAATTACATTTACTTACTTACTGCCCATCACTGTTATTTAGTAATTACATGAGTAATTACACAGTTATACTATTAATTACATTTACTTACTTACTGTCCAGCACGGCCATTTAGTAATTACATAAGTAATTACACAGTTATACTATTAATTACATTTACTTACTTACTGTCCATAATGGTTATTTAGTAATTACATAAGTAATTACACAGTTATACTATTAATTACATTTACTTACTGCCCATCACTGTTATTTAGTAATTACATGAGTAATTACACAGTTATACTATTAATTACATTTACTTACTGTCCATAATGGTTATTTAGTAATTACATAAGTAATTACACAGTTATACTATTAATTACATTTACTTACTTACTGCCCATCACGGTTATTTAGTAATTCCATAAGTAATTACGCCGTTATAAAATTAATTACATTTACTTCTATACTATTGATCACGGTTATTTAGTAATTCCATAAGTAATTACACAGTAATACTATTAATTACATTCATCTCCTTACTATTCATCAGGATTATTTAGTAATTACATAAGTAATTACACAGTTAAAAAATTTATTACATTTACTTCCTCACTGTCCATGACGGTTATTTAGTAATTCCATAAGTACTTACAGTTATGCTATTAATTACATTTGCTTTCTCACTGTCCATGACACTTATTTAGTAATTACAAAAGTAATCACACAATTATAACATTAAATACATTAACTTACTGTCCATGACGGTTATTTAGTAATTACAAAAGTAATTACACAGTTATAAAATTAATTACATTTACGTCCAAACTGCGTTCTGCATCAACAGTTTTATCTCTGATTTATTATGAAAGGATGGTAAACCATGTTTGTACAAATATCCTAAATGTAATGTAAAATCACTTTCGGGTTCAGAACCTGCACATCCTCTGTTGTGCCAGTCAACTATGAGTGCAAAGCAATTAATATGCAACCACGGCAACCTTCAGCCACCGCTGGTAATAACTTCCCCCCGACTTCTAAAGGGTTAACATGAAGATACGCATGTTTTCTGTCAGAGGATCAGATTTGAACTGATCTGACTTCAAGACCTTCCGCTCCAGTGGCCCGTGCCTACCTCTGTACCCCTTATCCCGAGGTGAACTCAAATCTTGGCTGCCAAAGTGAGCTCTTTCCCACGTCCTGCCCTTGGGGTCTTTACTAATTTTCACTGTCCACTGTGAAGCAAATAAACAGCGCGAAGGAGGCAGGAAAACAACAACTTTTCTATAATTAAACATCAAGGCTGCGGAAAGCGCTAATCCTCACGACCCGGCCAATTCTACCCTTCCAAAAGCATTTACACTTTCATTAAAGAGATTAGTCAAGCAGAACAGAGGCATTTAGGGCGCCGGCATGAACGGAGGAGGGGGGAACCTGTGGCTGCAGGGACTCTTTCTGCCGGTTCTGCGTAATTAGGGCACTGGGAAGGGGTGCATGAATATATATCCGTGTGGTAAGGGCCTTCATCCATGCAGGCGGGCTTTATTGGATCTCTTGATGGCACAGGGCCCAGCAATGGGCAAGTTTTCCATGTGTGAAGCGTCGTCCATGGCAGCGTGTTAATGGACCAGTTTTGAATATTTTATCACCATATGAGAGATTAGAGTGACAGTGGTTTGTTGGGTATCACCTATCACTGTATGGCAGTTCATAAAACTACATGACACTGACATAAGCCCTACCTGACATAAACCCACATAACCAGTCATAAACACTCATTCCAATAAGTCACCTGATATATCCACACTGTCCAAAGAAAAACATGTACCTGCCAAAATGGCAGCTTTACAGGAGAGAGCAAAGACCTCGTTTAATTCTAATATACAGGGGTTGGACAATGAAACTGAAACACCTGGTTTTAGACCACAATCATTTATTAGTATGGTGTAGGGCCTCCTTTTGCGGCCAATACAGCGTCAGTTGGTCTTGGGAATGACATACTGGGTCCTGCACAGTGGTCAGAGGGAGTTTAAGCCATTCTTCTTGCAGGATAGTGGCCAGGTCACTACGTGATGCTGGTGAAGGTTCGTCCTTCTTGGTGGTATGCTGACATTACCCTGGATACCGTGGCTCTTGATCACAAAGACTTGCTGTCTTGGTCACAGATGCGCCAGCAAGACGTGCACCAACAATCTGTCCTCTTTTGAACTCTGGTATGTCACCCATAATGCTGTGTGCATTGCAGTATTTTGAGCAGAACTGTGCTCTTACCTGCTAACTGAACCTTCACACTCTGCTCTTACTGGTGCAATGTGCAGTTAATGAAGATTGGCCACCAGGCTGGTCCAATTTAGCCATGAGACCTCCCACACTAAAATGACAGGTGTTTCAGTTTCATTGTCCAACCTCTGTAAATCAATGGAATCCAAGTGATTTCTTTTCATCATGAAAATTTCACACACTGTAAATATCAACTGATGTGCTCAAATGATCCATAAAAGTAAAATTCAACAAAAATGAAGAGACGTGTTTTTCTTTGGACAGTGACGGTATGTTCTATGTAAAACTGACATCACAGTGGGAGTCAATGGAAAAGATGAGCTGTACTTTCCTGTTGTGTGTCAGGACAAAAAGACTCTGGGTCGGTCAGTGCAGAACTAAAAGTCAAGCGATTTATTATAATAATAAACAATCCTTGTAAACAGCAACAGAACAACAAGCAGGAGAAAGCAGAATCAAAGTCAGGGACAGGCCGAGGTAGTAACCAGAAAGATCAGTCAGCGAGGTCGGATAAGTTAAAGGGATGAGGTGAGAAGGATAGTCGAGAAAAATGGAAACAGAGGTCAGTTCACAGCAAGAGCATACAAAGTCAGACAGGGACAAGGCAAAAGAGAAGCCGAAAATACGAAAAGGATCAAAACCAGTAGAGACAGAGACAGAAAAGAGACGCTCAGGAGCTTCACAAAGCACAAACGGAAACAAGGGGCTTAAGTACAACAGGTAATTGCGTTCAGCAGTCAAAACCCGCGTGACCTCGAATGAATCAGAGTTCCTGATCGGGAACATGCAGGAGTGTCATCATTGAGTGTAGCCTTCTGGGAATTTGAGTTCAGTAGCGTGGATTCGTCAGGGAAACCCGGCTGCGTGACATTGTGTCTTTATGGCAAATATAAAAAATGCACAAGGAAAAAAAATCAAACTGTAAAAATGTACAGGGGAAAACTAAAAACATGGGGTTTGTTTTACAGGAAAAATTCACAAAGAAAAACTAAAAATGTAAAGAGAAAAACTGTAAAAATTGTATATGGAAAAAAGGTAAAATAATATCTGGGGGTTGTTTTACAGTGTGGAGAAAAAGCTGTACTAAAAATATACAAGGACAAACAAAAATATATAGAGAAAAATAAGGTACAGGAAAAAACTTTATAAAAATTGGGGTTGAGAAATTTTTGAAAACTAGCCACTGCTTTGGAGTACATATTTTGGGTTGACGGTTCATTCACTAACTGCCTAAAACGCGTCACATCACGCAGTGCAGCATTGTCGAGCATCGCTTACTTAGCAGGGGTGTGTTTACTGTAAAGGGCTATTTGTAATATATTGTTTATATTTACACAAACACGGCAGCTGGTTAGGTCATGTGTTAAAACCACTTTTCAAGCTACACTGGATAAACAAACCCAGTCCGGTAAAAGTGGCAGTATAGAATGCCAGCAGAGGTGATTAAGGCCCAATGCCATGTCACGCCCTGCCCCTAACACTGAGCCCTACCCCTCACTTTGGCATGTTGACGTCTAGTGGTAGAGTTGTCCCGTTTGTTGTTGTGATGGAAGGATAGGGTAAAGTGTTAGGGCTACTTGACCCGTCAAATGGAGACTGTTCAGACGCACACTCTAAATGAATTGTTAGGAGAAATCAAGATGGCTGCCCTGGCGACCAAAAACATGTCTTAACTATTTTCTGTTTTTTTAGCCGCTGAACTTTAAGATACCTGCACCAGTTAAGGTGGAACGGGGAAATTGGATCATGTAGCTGGCGATTAAAGAGCTCCGTTCAGCTTCATATCACTGAAGAATTCTTGTTGGTGATAATAATAATTATCATCCGCCTCTTTGAAGTCATATGATGCCTAAATGTATATAAACAGTGAAGATTTGAACTTTACCCTCCTCTGCTCTCACTGCAGACCGGCAGGGTCGCCTTCCGAGCTCCACTAGCAGCCTGTTAATAACGTCATGTAGTTTTTTTTGGTTGAGCTTTTTTATTCAATCACTCGGTAGATTGATTGATGTGTAAAACTGAAGTCTATGCTTTTCATCTGTTTACATAAAAGCCCCTAACGACACCTGATGACGTATCCAGTTCATGAAGGGTTGTCCCATTTCATAGAGGAAAGATTTTAACCACCTATTCTCCTAACTCAGTTCCAAGGGGGAGGGCTACACTCGAAAGCAGGGCTAGGGGGGGAAATAGAAGAAATGGGATTGGACCTAAAGTGAAGATCAAGATAACGTCTAATGTATAAACTGAGTGGCATGGCATCAGTTTACTACCTCTTCACAGACAGGCTGTTTGTGGGACATACGCTGTGAAGGCCAAGGCTAGTAATGTTAGCTGAGCTAACAGACCGCTGTGACCATGGACAAACAGGTTGTGACGTGTGCTGAACTAAAAGCAAGGCACAGTTTATTAAAGAGGTCGTACACAGCAACACCATGAACAAGGAAAGTGTCACACCCTGCCCTGTCCTGTTCATGTTTGTCTGTCTTATCTGGCTTCCTGTTTCTGTCTTGTCTTTTCCATGTGCTGTCTGTCACTCTGTTCTCCTCCTGTCTCCACCCCCTTGTCAGGCCCCTTACCTGTTTCTGGCTCCGCCCCTTCCCAGGTGTCTCCCTTTGTTCTTGCTTGGTGTTTGTTCCCCTGCTGGTGTCTTGTTTCCATGCCTGTCGTTTTGTCTCCTTGTATGTAGGTTTTGTATTCCTTCTGGTCTGTTGTCTCCCTCCCGGTCGTTTGTCCCCATGTTATTAAGTTTGTAAGCTGGTTTAATGTTTCTTAGTTCTTTGCTTCTTTGGTTTTGTTTAGTCAAGAGTTGTTTGGTTTAGTTTCTTCTTGTTTGTTTTGTCATTAAAACTTGCATTTGCATCCCGTCTCCACGTCCTGTCCCTGTGTAACAGAAAGACAATCAAGGGCTAAACTGAATCGGAGTCCATAGACAGGCAGGGGTCAAACCAAGCAGACAATCAGACCAGGCAGAGGTACCAAAGGGGATAAACAAGAAGAGTAAACCAGAGAATCAAAACAGGGTCAAAGCCAGAGTAACACAAGATCAAACAGAGAGAGGACACTCGGTACGCAACAGAGTGGCAATACTTTGCAATGAGCCACTGTGAGAGAGAAGTATTTAAACACAGACTAATTAACATCAGGTGACAATCAATATTCTAAAGACCGAGAGCGAGGCAACGGGGTGTGATTGGGTAAGGATGAACACGTGACATCAGGTGGTGTCTTGTCGGTTTTGTCTGGCTGCCTTTCCCTGTGTGAACGTGATGTACTCTGGTTGTCTGTGGTCCTCAATGATTATAATTTCATGGAGCACTGGCAACTGTAAAAAGGCATCCATTAAAAGAGAACATTGAGCCTCATTTACCAACCTCTCTTCTTAAAACCCACTTTACGCAGTTTGGACTCAATGAGTAGCCATGCTTAAACATTTAAGCGGTGCTGCCATAGGCATATAGTTCTGTAATGTGAATGCAGCTTAACTCAGAGGCTCCTGAAGACTAGCTCTGCAGACTCGGAAAGATCTTCAGCATTGGGATTATAATCTCCAGGCACACGACCAAGAGATAAAATAAAAATAGAGAGCAGCAAAAGTGATGAACAGGAGACATTTCGCAGAACAGGGGGCTGAGATGAGCTGATACGGAGATGGAGATTGCCTCTCTGACGGCTCTCCGGTTTTAATTGAAATAAGCAAAAGTGAGCAGAGAGGAGGAGGAGGCCGAAGCATGTAAGTGGAGAGTGTGGAAAAAGGAGAGGCTGAAGTGCTGATGGAATATGTCGAGCAGCCGGGTGAGGTGGAGCCTTCGTGCCTGAAAGCAGTAAAGTGTTCAGAAGTGGAGAGCTAGTTTCCAAATTGATACGTTCATTCATACGCAGCGATGGTCCTTCTGCCACTGCCGCAGGGAAACTCCAGTAAAGTAAACTAGGTTCGGAAATATTCAAAACTGCAAAACTGTACAGGACATAACTTAATAATGCACAATGAAAAACTGTAAAAATCAAGTCAAGTGGCTTTTTTTACAAGTAAATAAAATTAAGTTTTTTCCAGAACTAGGGAGCTACATGGAACAAAACAAGAACAACAAACAATACAGGACAGGACAGACTGCAGAGAGTGCAACGTGTAAGACAATAAATAAAATAAATAAGACTCAGCTCTGAGTAGAGGTATGAGTACAAAGATATTTAACAGGTAAGTATTGGTAATCAGGTGCATAGAAGGTCCATAGAAAAAAACACATTGTGACGTTATATACAAACAGCATACATCGCACATGGAACATGAACACAGCACTGAGGTAGTAAAGTGTGGAATGTGTAAATAAGATTTGTACAGGGAATACTGTAAAGATGAACAGGGAATATTGTAAAGATGAACAGGGAATACTGTAAAATGTAAAGGGAATACTGTAAAAATGTAAAGGGAATACTGTAAAGATGTACAAGAAATACTGTAAAGTTGTAAAGGAAATACTGTAAAGATGTAGAGGAAATACTGTAAAAATGTACAGTGAACACTGCAAAGATGAGCAGGGAATATTGTAAAGATGAACAGGGAATACTGTAAAATGTACAGGGAATACTGTAAAAATGTACAGGGAATACTGTAAAGATGAACAGGGAATACTGTAAAATGTAAAGGGAATACTGTAAAAATGTACAGGGAATACTGTAAAAATGAACAGGGAATACTGTAAAAATGTACAGGGAATACTGTAAAGCTGGACAGGGAATACTGTAAAAATGTACAGGGAATACTGTAAAGATGTAGAGGGAACACTGTAAAGATGTAGAGGGAACACTGTAAAGATGTACAGGAAATACTGTAAAAATGTACAGGGAATACTGTAAAAATGTACAAGGAATACTGTAAAGATGAACAGGGAATACTATAAAAATCCACAGAAAATACTTTAAAAATGTACAGGGAATACTGTACAGATGAACCAGGAATACTGTAAAAATGATCAGGGAATACTGTAAAAATGTACAGGGAATACTGTCAAAATGTACAGGGAATACTGTAAAAATGATCAGGGAATACTGTCAAAATGTAAAGGGAATACTGTAAAGATGAACTGGGAATACTGTAAAAATGTACAGGGAATACTGTAAAGATGAACTGGGAATACTGTAAAAATGTACAGGGAATACTGTAAAGATGAACAGGGAATACTGTAAAAATGTACAGGGAATACTGTAAAAATGTACAGGGAATACTGCAAAGATGAACCAGGAATACTGTAAAGATGCACAGGGAACAACTGTAAAAATATACCAGGAAACAGCTGTCAGCTTTTAAGTATCTGGTGATGCACCAGTCACAGGCTTCGCTCTGATGTTTACACCCCTCACACCCAAAACACCCCAGTGCAGATCAACACTTTATACATACACCCATAATCTAAACCAGCAGCCGAGATTATTCACTACCATGTGGTTATTTAAGAGCAGATTCCACAGGCAAAGGGCCCACCACACTCGGACCCTGAAATGACCACATTCACACACTGTATATCACAGAGACTGACTATCCAACGAAGGGTACTTTTCAGCTGCCTCTGCCCAGTCCTCTCTGGAGCTCTCCCTGTCCTAATGAACAGACTGGTGTCACTGTGCAGTGGTCATAAAACTAGCTGTGTCCTTTTCAGAGAGTGTATTATCGATCGCTTCGGTACGAGGGGCAGTAACTCTCCCAGAAGCTGAATCCATCAAAAGCAGAGCACCAGCTCAACTTCTTAAAAATGACCAACCATGGAGAACATCTGCTGAACATTGCTAATACACTTGCTCTTTCTTTCTGTAGCAGTGAACTTGGCTAGTTAAACGTGAATCCATTGATGTAGCCTTTCAGTTACAGCACAGATACAGTTTGTATAATCTCCCGATAATCTCCATGGAAAGGCATTACCAATACAAAAGGAGCAACAGCACAGCAGCATCGGAATCTCCCCTCTCTTGGGTGATGTACCTTACCTTGGGGCTAAGCTGGAGTGTCTAGATCTGAGCATCCAACACTAATACTTCATAAATACATCTGTGTCTGAATGCAATCAAATCCTCACAGCAATGTTCCAATATCTAATGGTGGGGGGATGCCTGTCCATCAGAGGAGATAACACACAGACTTATATATTCATACACCCACCCAACCACCTAGGGGGCAATCGAGCATCCAGTTCACATGCAAATATGTCACTGGACTGGGGGAGGAAACCCACACAGACACAGGGAGAACATGTACACTCCACAGGCAGGAACAGAACCCAGGTCCTTCTTGCTGTGAAGTGTCTGTCATGTGAAGTGTAAAAGTCTGTTGGGTCATATTTGGTGGGAATTTCCTATGAAGTTTTCTACATATTTGGTGGAAGTTACTGAATTTAACCTGATTGTGCCATCTCTACCAATCGGCAGAGGTATGCTGGGCTAAAACCTCCATTAGGGGTAACTAGAGAGTTTTCAATAGATACGCTTCTACTGTTCCTATCCATAGAGGAAGCAAGCAACATCAGTACCTCACTCAAGACCTGTGGATAGTTTTCAGTAAAATAGATTTAATTTTTAAGGTAAGCATATTTTAAGCATATTATAGTTTTAACTACCAAATGGTCTAATTGTTTGTTTCTTCATGCAAAACTATGTATATGTTAAGCTAATATGTATATATATATATATATATATATATATATATATATATATATATATATATATATATATACACACATATTGCAGTTTTATTTGTCTGGTGAAATAATAACGATGCAAGAAGTCAATTCTGATATATATATATGTATATATATATATTTTTTTTTTTAACATCACAAACATAACCGAAGTCCAAGCATGATGCATCTATGTGTAGTATTATGAGCTCATATAGATTTCATGCTCTCTATTAATAATTAATGAGGATGAGGAGGGTCTCAAATGATGATCTACATGTCCCCCTTCACTTGCATCTCTATTTGCGAGTACTGTATATGCATTAAAGGGTCTCGTTCGTCCTCATCTCTCTCTCCTGCTTCTGTAGCACATGGGTCAGCAACCACGGACACTCTTTTTGTTGCAATGCAAATATTTATAGCAATTTGCTACCAGCTTAGTGATGTGGGTGAAGTTTCTACAGGCTCTTGTCAGATCACCATGGATACCAGAAAACCTTAAGGCAAGCAAAGGTCACCAAATAACTTTCCCTCTGTGGCTCCAGTGTTTAATAAAACATGGAAAAAACGCATCTTAATGCCTCGTCATGGCACCCGTGTGCTGTTAGAGCCTAATACTGTTCATTACAGATTCATATTATATAGTCGGGTGCTTTAAATGTCTATACAAGAAATTCATCAGCAACCACATAGTCTCTAAGTGGTGTTCAGACAGAAGTGCCATATACACTCATCATCAAAAGAACACCGAGAAGTAGGTGTGGGTGTGCAGTGCTATTGGGAAGGAAGGGGAACTGATATGGCAAATATTTATTGAGCTACACATCCAGAAGTAGTATCTCTCAGCTAACACAACATGCCAGACATCTTGGAATGGAGTTGTAGAGGTTCCTAATGGTGTCCTGTGATAATCCATCCCATGCAGATTGTGCGGTAGGACAGTACACCAGGTCTTCTGGATGTGTGAAAGCAAACCGTTCATTTTGACTCTGACCATGGTCCCTCCACACACCGATTTGTTGGTCATCTCCACCAAGACCAAAGGTGGACTCGTCATTGAAGGGAAACCTCCATGACAGTCTGGCACGACACCATTAAAGTGTTTGGTGATGCTGACGTGGTGTTAGGATCAATCGTCGAAACTGTCTTTGTGCATGTCATGGTGCTGGCACTAACAGAATGGCTGTTGGGTCGGTCAGGTACAACAATAAACCCCGTCCTTGCGTGACCTGAAATCATTTGCATGCCTCATGATGCCAAGCCTACCTACCACGGTTCATTCCTGTCGGTTGATTCCTTCCGGGAGCAACTATTTGACCGACTATTCTTTTGATGATGAGTGTATAAAGCAAACAGTTCCGACTGAACAATCTGGTGGACTGAGAATAACACTATAACTGCATCTTGATAGTTTGTCACATATTGCAATACCCCTCCTATCCACTAAGGGTCAGTACTGGGGGTGGGCTTTCCAGAGATAGCATTGTAGGCCCAGTGGAAGTGGTTTGCTTCATGCCTCATTATGCTGTGTTGTAAATCTCTTGTTTGAGGAATGCAAATGTTCTATACCTTAAAGTATTTATTTTAAATATTTGTTTAATTTCTTCTATTCTCTTATTTGATCTACTTTTCCATTCCCCTTTGAATCAACAACCTGTTGCATGGATGGCCTTATTGGGACCAGCTTAGTCTTCCATCATGTATGGACAGAAATGTGGATTCGCTGGCTCAGGTTGGAAAGTTTTCCAGTTGGGACTTGCTGTTAACATGGGGACACAAAGAACTTGTTGACTGCTGCTGGTGCACTACACAGTTCATAAGAAGACAACCATCCAGGTAAGAGCTATCCAACTCATTAGTTTACCTGAGCAGCTGTTTATGGATTCAGAGTTTCTTATTGTTCCCTATTCTGTGTGTTTCGTTTGCTTTGGCCTTTGGTTATGGTTATTATCTACTTGATGAACTCTGAGTATTAGCGAACAATGCTTAACAGTGGATGGTACTCTCCTCACTTAGAGTCCTGGGAATGTGTTTATAATTGAGGTAACCATTATAGTATCAGTCCACTGTGCACTGGTTGCCAAGTATTGCCTCACTTTGCACTGCAGCTAGTTGTTAATATGTCCCTACTTTACCACATACCACAACACCAAAATTGGTTGATGGCCGGTTGATGCAAACATGCATGACGTTTCTACCTGTCCCACCTCCACTAGTACTCAAGTGCCGGCTGCAGGGTCTTCAGCTGGAAACATTAAGAATAGAGGACGAACATTAAAAACCATAACCTGGTGTAATCAGGCACTTTAACTTAGAACCTATGTACAGTACTTCAACTTATAACCTAGATAAGTTCTAAAACATGGTATTTGACCTGCAGCCCATTCTCTCAGATTTTGAAGAAGACTATTATCTGTCCTTGTGCCCAAACTCAGCTATTACAACAGAAAGAAATGGAATACAATTTATTAAATAAGCTTTACAGATAGAGGGGAACTAAACTGTATGCAGAATAATCTGGAAAGTACTAGGAAAGCTGAGCTGAAGCTGATACTGTGACTGTTTTATGGTTTCTGTAACACAAAGGGTGTTTTTAGTGGTAGGAATCGGCAAGATCATTGGTTGGCACAATGATCAGGGCTTCTTTAGCTTCATTTGGTAGAACTGTTGGGTAAAAGCATCAGAACTCTCAAAGTTGTAAGGTATCTCGAATAACATCATGGCTGTATACTCGCCATTGGCATGTTTAGAAGGGATTGGGTTGGTAAGGAGTGAAGAGGAGGGACTGTGCATTTCCTTGTTTCTTATGATAAGAGAGGGCACCCTAATTACTGGGGATGCTTATTGGGGATACCCTAATTGCTAAACCCTGTTTGTTGGGAGGATGAATTCGACAGGATGCACACATCATTGCACACACTGAGCCTTTGTTGCAGCTTTTTTTCGGTGAGTGTGCAGCAGAAATATGGATGCCTATTTTGAAATTATGCACGCGGTTCAAAAAAGGTAAAGTGTGCTGGAGGCTAGAGGCCTACTGTTTAGTCACAGTGTGCAGTCAATAAAACAAAGGCCGGCTTGAAAGTGTGTCGTTTTAATGTGCCCTGGGATTCAACCTAATGTTCTCAAATGTTTGCCTGTGAGAAGCGAAACAATGAAAAACGTTAAGTAAAGTTATCTACCTTAAAACAACAGCTTCAAAATCACTGTGAGGGTACTCTGATTTATAACAGGGGGACATGGCGTCCCTGTTACCAATCCAGGCCTGATATAGCTTTTTGGAACTTTGGTGGAACGGACACAAGACTTGCCAAGAGAATTACGTAATGCTATATGTCTCCACATCACACAGCAACAACTATGGGTCTTCAGCTAGCTATAAGAAAGAACCTAGCCTGGTCTTTCTAGTATGGACGTCATGGCAGAGACTGCTAAGACACAGAGACCGAGCAAGAACATGGATAAGAGTAAATCCCACACTGGCTTTTACTCTTTGGTGATGCTAAAGCCTCACAGCTGTAGTTTCTTTTCTTGCTTGCACAGAAGGGTAGAGTCAGCAGACTGAAGGCAGGAGTAGTTTATTTCAAGGTGATCGCAGTTAACTCACAGCTCCTGTCCAAAGACCCAACTGAGTCTGAACTCAGCGCAGCTCGATCTGAACTCAGCCCAGCTCGGTCTGAACTCAGCCCAACTCTATCTAAACTCAGCCCAACTCTATCTAAACTCAGCCCAGCTCGGTCTGAACTCAGCCCAGCTCGGTCTGAACTCAGCCCAGCTCGGTCTGAACTCAGCCCAACTCTATCTGAACTCAGCCCAGCTCGGTCTGAACTCAGCCCAACTCGGTCTGAACTCAGCGCAACTCGGTCTGAACTCAGCGCAGCTCGGTCTGAACTCAGCCCAACTCGGTCTGAACTCAGCGCAACTCTATCTGAACTCAGCCCAACTCGGTCTGAACTCAGCGCAACTCGGTCTGAACTCAGCGCAGCTCGGTCTGAACTCAGCGCAGCTCGATCTGAACTCAGCCCAACTTTATCTGAACTCAGCCCAGCTCGGTCTGAACTCAGCCCAGCTCGGTCTGAAGAAAGACCCTTGTCACCCAGGTTTTATACATGGTTTAACCCCCTAAATATAAAAAAGAGGGTGTGATCTTATCTAGTGTCAACAAATGGTCAGCTGTCTCCAAGTGGTGTTTGATCTATGACCTGTAGAACCCTGAGGGCAACATTCTCCCAGGGACGCCGTCCTGTCGTAAATGCATAAAGTTCTGTTCTGGTGATGCAGTTGCTCCACACATGGTAAACAAATACACACTTGAATACATACACACTTATACAAAAATACTGATATCCAACACGGCTAACAAGAAAGCAACCAAAATCCAACTGCAGATTTTTCATAGACTGTAATCATATCTGTATTATCCCTGAATCACAGAGTTTTGTAGATTGTACAGATGTCAAAACTCATCTTATCTCAGCCCCTTTTCAGGCTGCATGCAAAGATATATCCTACACCGTCCAAAGAAAAACAATGACCTCCAATATGGCAGCTTTACAGGAGAGGGCAAAAACCTAGTTTCATTTTCATGTAAGTCAATAGAACCAGACTTTTCCCCCCAAGCAATTCTTTTTTTTTTTCTTCTCCAAAGTCATTTCTCTTGGTCCATTCATCGTAACATCTTTGCACAAAATAGACGGCATCTGCTGTGTTCAGATGATGCAATAATAAAAATGGACAACAATGAACATACATGTGTTTTTTTTTTTTTTTGGACTGCAATGATATTCATCTCCATTCATGGTGCCAAAGGGTTTGGTCAGTCTTGGTCCATCTCGTCAAATCAGCCATATAAGTTTAAAGCTCCTGCAATATCACCTGTCTACCCACATGGTTCTTTCTCTGCTGATGCTGTCTCTGCTTTGTGTTCGTATATCTTTTGTAGGCATGCAGATTTCAGTTATTTACATGGACAACAAAAACCCAAACCGTGTGTGTGTGATATAGTGGTTGGCGTAGCTCAGCGGGTAACACCACTGCCTGCCAGAGAGCCATCACCATTTGAGGGAGACTGGGGTTCGAATCCCGGTCTGGGTAACTACGCTGTGCTACACCAATAAGAGTCCTTGGGCAAGAGTCCTAACACTACATTGGCCTACCTGTAATATGATTAACCTTGTAAGTCGCTCTGGATAAGAGCGTCAACTAAATACCGTAAATGTAAATGATATGTAGTGTCCATATACCTGTGGGAGATGTGTGCACATGATGGGAAGTTTGGATTCTGTATCCCTCAGCTCATCAACAAATGGGCATTAAGCTAGGCAACAACATGAGGCTCAACGCACTAGAGGTACAGAAGTGAATTGCACTCCACAACTGCAGGGGGGCACCAAGAGCAATAAATCCCCTTTCCACAGATTACCTAATTAGCTTACGCCCGATCCAAACTCATCCAGAAGGGGAAAAATAAGAATATAATTTCTGACATGTATGAAGAAAAATAAGATACGCTGTTTAAAGGATTGAGGCTGCCGTGGATGCCATATACAAGAGACTGAATAATTGGGAAAAGGCCGATAGAACGATGGAAGGAAAGTTCAGGTGCAGGGCTTCAGCGGGAGCTCGTTAACTGGTTTTCCCATATGGCAGCTAAACCCGGGCTTCTGGAGATCTCTGACCTGAGTGGTCTTCTGTTTTTTACCGCCTCCCAGCATGTGTTGTAAGTAATCAAGGACTATAAAATAGACAAGAAGTGGAGGCTGGCCGAAATGAGGTCTGAGCCGCTAATAACTGAGCCAGTAGAGCGGCTGGACCGTATCATACAGTCAATCAAATCCACATAGCAACTTCATCTGGCTCCTTTCGCTTGTTACTCCTGATCTGCAGGTGTTTGGTGATGCGTGGTCAGATGGAAACATATTAGCATCGTATCTGAGATTTGCCTTAGCGATTGGCTGTAATGAAATGTATATTTATTTATTAATTTATTTATGTATTTTTTCATTTACTTACTTGCTTACTTCCTATCCCATATATATGATGTTACCTATAGCAGGTTTAACTCTTTATTCCACAAGGTTTAGGGATGTCTTTATGGGAATTTGAAGATCTCTACACACTGTTTCTTGAGCTAATCTGAAGGCCACTTGAGTTGGTGACCTCTGTGCACTATGCACCTCAGTACCTGGTGTCCCCCCCACCACTTCATGACTGAGTTGCTGTCATTCCCAATCACTTCTACTTTGTTATATTCCCATGACAGTGGACAGTGGAATATTTAGTAGTGAGGAAATTTCACGACTGGAGTACTATCCCAGTACCAAGCTGGAAACCACTGAGCTCCTGAGAGTGACCCATTCCTCCACTAATGCTTGTAGAAGCAGTCTGCATGACTAGGCGCTTGGATGTATATACCTGTGTCCATGGAGATGATTGGAACACCGAATTTAATGATTTGGATGGGTGAGTGAACACTTTCGCCAGTATAGTGAATTACCCGTGGGCTGATATATGCTGGCTATGTGGGACAGTGTGTCTATGGGCAACACAATTAGCTACTGTACCACATATCACCAATCTGACTGGTCACTGCCGGATTTATTAGCATAAAGCGCATCCAGTAGAAGCAGAGAGAGTTCACCAGTGAGTTCATGTAACAGTAATGTACATATTGATTTGAAGCCTTGTTTTATTATATTACTTTATTTTTATCATCAATCAATCAATCAATATTTATTTGTATAGCACATTTTTACAACCAACGTTGTCTCAAAGCAGCTTCACAGAAAATCAGTTTGTTATAAAAACATAAACACAGAGTTAATCTAAAGACATAGGGGGTGGGGGGCCGGGTCCAAGCCTCCCTTAAGGAAGCCAGAGGCAACAGTGGCGAGGAAAAACTCCCTTGAGTAAGGAAGAAACCTCGAGAGGAACCAGGCTCAACCCAACCTCCTCAGGTCGAACCTGGATGAAGAGAAAGACAGAACTAACAGGAGGAGGAGCTTAGGGCATCTATTAGATCCAGTCTGATTAGGTCCAGTCTGATTAGTCCAGGACGGAGTAACTGCAGGATGGAGCCGACCCATAGATAGAGTTCATGATCAGAGCCAGACGCTGGTCACTGTAGAGGTTGTGGTCATGCCGGGTGATGAAACAGGGCAGGAGACCCACAGTGGAGCTGATGCTCAGGTGCCTCTAGCTGCTCTGGGGGTTCTGATGTGATCACTCCGGAGAAATGTCATTCCAGTGCTTAACAAAGAAGAGAAAGAAAGAGAGAGAGAGAGAGAGAGAGAGAAAGTAAGAAAGAAACAGAGAGAAAGAAAGTAAGAGAGAAACAGAGAGACAGAGACTGATTAGGAGGACTAAGAGGTAAACATTGTAACTTGTTGTATGTATTGAGTGCATGTAGTCCTGGAGAGAATTCCTGCGCTGGTAGCCCCTCAGTGTTATCCATCAGCGTTGATCTGCTCATAGAGAAGACGTGAGTGGAGTGAGTGAGTGGAGTGAGTGAGTGGAGTGAGTGAGTGGAGTGAGTGAGTGGAGTGAGTGAGTGGAGTGAGTGAGTGGAGTGAGTGAGTGGAGTGAGTGAGTGAGAGAAAGTCGTGGAGTGGGTGGAGTGATTGAGTGATTGAGTGAGTGGAGTGACTGAGTGAGTGAGTGAGAGAAAGTCGTTGAGTGAGTGGAGTGAGTGGAGTGAGTGGAGTGGGTGGAGTGGGTGGAGTGAGTGAGAGAGAGAGAGAGAGAGAGAGAGAGAGAGAGAGAGAGAAAACTTTGTGTATTTGGTCCATTAGAGAAGAAATGTAAACCCCTTAAAATGTCTTGGTCAGAGAGGTGGACCCCTAATTCCTAGTCTAGACCAACTCGTGCAAAGCTGGTAGCTGGTAAGTTCTAGTATTCCCAAACCCGTCGGCCCATTCTTTCACGATATCCAACCAGCATGGTTGTATTTTGTGCATGGTGCATATGGCAAGTGAAAAAATAGACTTGTGTGGGTGATTGAAGAGCGTTCCTCAGCCCTGGTCCTGGAGGCTCGCTGCCCTGCCCTGTTTTAACCCCCCGGATTGAACCCAGTAAGGGCTCGTTACTGAGCTGCGTTTTGGATCCGGTGTATTTGATGCAGGTCACCTGTGAAAAGCATCGCACCAGACCAGAGCGTAGGTCATATACTGTAGATCCTTTGGCTCCTGTTTTCTTTCTTCTTCTGCTTTATTGACACTCGTTTTGTGTTTCTTCATTAATGACCGGCTCTGATTACGCCTCCACGCCTGAGCTGTGGTGGGTCTGAGATGGAGCAGGGAATCAATGCAGGAGGTAAACGACTGAGTGGAGACAGCATAGCGCACACACACAGATCCAATCCAAGGCCTCCTTGCTGTGCCTCTCTCTCTCTCTTGCTCTCTCTCTGTTTCTCTCTTCACCTTGACCCTGCTGGTCAGAAGCACAGGCGGAGGAACTGAGGGAAATATTCGAGTGCCATTCGCAGCTCGACAGAGCTCCAAATCGTGACTGGATGGGAGGACCAGCTGACCTGGAAATAAATAAATATCTAAATAAATAGAAGAATAACAGCGATTATTGAGGAGACGTGCTGACAGTGCGCTCCGCTTGCATGCTGAGATAAACACAGAGTGATTTCACACTCACTCAGCATTAACCCGATCGAAAGAGACGGTATTGAATATCTGGAAAAGGAGTTTTGCGCAGAATTGCTAGGGCGCTAATCCAGGCCTATACATTCTTCTGGTATTTCTAATTGTCTCCACTTCAACTAATGACAGTTTTCCAAAATGGCAAAGCCCCCCCGGCATATGGGTCCTGAAATGTCTACTTGTATCATGTTTAATGTTCTACAACCTTAGCGACTTGCATCTCACAGGCAAGGATGTCTTCTTCATTTGTCGTTTAGATTATTGGTATTACTATTTCTACACCTTAGTGAACTTCTGGGAGATCTGCTAGGATAACAGTGCAGCCACTAAGCAACACCTGCATTTACACACGACTAGACAAGCGCGAACACTAGTAGCAAGAGGATAGCAGACCACCACTGAAGCACTATTTGCGGAGCTGGTGGTCTACTGCTGTTTGGCTCAGGGTTTTTGGGCAGCCCGCTGACTGTTAAGCAGTGCATTCGATTAAATGCCATTTTTTCGTTCCTTGTTTTCCACTAACAGTCTAATTTACCCACGCTATTCTGCTGTGGCCAACAAATACAGAACAGAAACACAAAAAAATTCAGAAAACAAGGTTACAAAAATGGAATCACATTTACAAACAAAAAATAAAAATAAACATTCAAGAAAACAAAATTACAAAAACGAATTTACAAGACCGTTTTACCCATACCGAAACACCTACGGAAAGGGTGGGTCCAACACGCAGGAAGTGCTTGTTGCGGTGCACAGTTTGTCAATCAAACTGTTTTGCGGTGGTAGAGTTTGGCATGGTCATGACGCTAAAGCTTGATTTGTCCATCTTGTGGGACGTGTTTTATCCGCTGGCATGCTTTAGTTTTTCCTGTGGAAGGCCTTTAGGGTTTTTAAAGAGCAGACGGATGAAACAGACAGACAGGGGACGTCTAAACCATGTGGAGTTGGTTATAAACCGCTGTTTATCCAGTACAGCTAGCGCTACAGCACACTTACCTTCCTTAACATTTCCAACTCCAAGTGGTTTACACGTCACCTGTTCGTCTTTCCTCGAAACAGTTTAATCGACAAGGGTCTGCAACAAGCACTTCCTGCATGTTAGACCCCGCCCCCCTTTCCGCCAGAATTTCCGTCACAGTTTGTAGAAATGTTTTGGAGTTTCTAACGCGTTTCTAAAAGTGTTTTTGTAGAGTTGTAAAGTCATGTCATTTGTTTTCATTTGTAAATGTTTTTAGTTTTGTTATTTCGTTTTTCCAGATGTATTTGTTTTTCACTTCTCTGCCACCTTACTTTCCTTATAAAAATTAGCTCATTAAATCATTTTTACAGCATCTAAGCCATTTTATATCAGACCTAGCTGTTATCTTTTTCTCAGTAGTTTGTAAAATCTGTCTTAATTTAGTTTATAAAATAAAAGTCTCTGTGCCTTTAAAATTTGCTGAATAAAACATAGTTAGATCTTATACACAGAACAGTAATGTGGGTGGTCTGAAGGTGGACTAGCAGTGGCAAATGGTCAGCAGAGTGCTAGAGCGCTGACCTCATCAAGCCGGTGGACCAGTATAGTGTATGTATGTATATGTGTGTGTATGTATGTGTATATATATATATATTATATATATATATATACACACAGTATATACATATAAACTGTACACCTGGATTTGTATGCAGGAAAATAATCTGGGTGGTCCGAGGATAGATGAGCAGTGCCAAACAGTCAGTGGGGTGCCAAGCTAACCAAGCCAGCAGACCCATATACGTTTACCATGTGTTTCTTTTGTTGTGCTTATAGATCACCCTGCCATTGAGATGGACTAACATGTAACAGACAACTCAGACATGCATCCAGCTCACTCGTCCTTGTTGCTCTTGCTGTAATGCCTGTAACCATAGTGACAAACACCTCAAACTGACTACATAACCACATCAAAACATGTGGTACCAGATGTTGTCATAAGCTTTACATAATACAGTAGTATAAAACAGGTAGATCATGTAACTGTTATTGGTAATCATCATGACAGGTGCCAAAATGTTTGGTGTCATGAGGGCTAGCTAGAGTACACAAGCTGCCATGGCAGGGAATAATGTGTCATCTGTCCAGACAATTACCAGTAACAGTAACATGACACTGTTATATGACTGACCAACATCTATCATGGCAATGCATGGCAGCACATGACGCTGGCCATGACAGACTTCAGGTGTTACCAAATAGTATAGCAAAACAACAGTAACCCCTCTTGATCAAACGGTAGTGATCATTTATAAGGGTTAAACAGGCCCGGAGCTACAGGTGGTATTCATCTAGTGGCTAAGGAGAGAGGGAGAGAGGGAGGAATGGCCTGTGTTAATCTAAACCGATCTGTTTGCCTTTACTGTCGGCGCTGAGGATGGATCGCACGACCAGCGCGGTGACAGGCATAATGGACGTCTATCAATCAGCCGTCAGAGCCGCTGGTTAACGCGACTGGCAGCTGTAATGGCTCTCTGTCTGCTGGACCTTGAACTGCCCTGAAATCATGTTCATTCAGAGTCACGTGTTTGCAGCCAGGCTAAAACGCGGCATGCTCTTGCCTTGATGCTTCTTCCTGAGCTGTGGCAGGTTCCCTAGGGTTGAACAACCAAGAGGAGGTCTGGGTTTGGAGAGAGGGTAAAAAACTGTGACCATGATTGCTGCGTTCTAACAACACGTTCATTCATTCAGTTTCTAAGCTGCTTATCCTTCTGGATGGTAGGGGGTGCTGGAGTCTATCCCAGTGGGGATACACTGGATGGAAGGCAGGGAACAGCCCCTTTGTGCTGGGTGGAAATTATGTGGAAATTGTTTTTTTGGTTGAGGTGACGGTAAAGTTGAGCCACAGTGTCTACACTGAGCTGCTGGACAACCAGGCTTTGCCTTTTGCTCATCTTACCAAGGAACACAACATTGCTATCCATGTATTCCAACATGACAGTCCTCGTGTTCACAGGGTTGCTAATGTGGCCGATTGGCAGGATGAACATTCAGGAGCATTCACACATCTGGACTGGCCCGCAGAATGCCCAGATTGAATCCTCTTGGAAATCTGTGGGACTACCTGGAACACCCATAAAAGGTATCCACCAAATATGACCCAACTAGTTCAATTCTTTAATGGCCTAAATCCAGAAACTTGTCCAGTCTATGCTAAATTGAACCATAGTGCTATGTAACTTTGCAGAGCCTAGAACAAGACCTCTTGCGAAAACTGGGTAATACTGTATGGCACCACATTATACACCAACAACTACAGCTAGCTAGGTATAAGAAGATGCTAGCTCTGTATTCCCGGCATGGATGTCAAGGCAGAGGTTGCAAAGAGATGTGAGAAGACCGAGCATAAAGGCCAGATGGGTAAATCCTGGATTGGGTTTTACTTGATGGTGAGAGCTGAAAGAGATAAAAGGATGCAAGACAGATGCTGACCTGGCCTTCTTGAAAGTGTGTCAGAAGTGTTATTCATGCTAACCGATGGCACAGTACCGTAGCCGTAGATACAGATCAGGCTGATAACAGCTGGAGTATAGCTTGGGGGCTGAAATGCCTGAAGAGTAAATCAAAGGGAAAGCAGGATCGTTGTTGGTTTTGCTTATTTCATGCCTGTCTCACACAGCAAACTTCCCAAGGCCCTAAACTTCCAACAATCATTTCTGAAGACCAGGGCAGGACACCTCAATGTCACTAATGGACTGAGAATAGTCCACTGACCAAAACTATCCAGGTAACAGTGTCCTGTGGGCACTGATGAAGGACTAGAGGATGACCAACACTGCACTGTGCAGCAGCAGATGAGCTATCGTCTCTGACTGTCCATCTACAAGGTGGACCAGCAAGGTGGGAGTGTCTAATAGAGTGGACAGTGAGTGGACACAGTGTTTAAACACTCCAGCAGCTCTGCTGTGTCTGATCCACTCACACCAGCACCACACACACTACCACACCACCCCCAGCATGTCACGAAGGCTGACCTGGCTTTCTTGGAATTGTGACTGAACTGTCGTCCATGCTAACCGATGGCACAGTACCGTAGCAGTAGATACAGATCAGGCTGATAAGCTGGAGTATAGCTCTGGGACTGAAATGCCTGAAGAGTAAACCAAAGGGAAAACAGGATCGTCGTTTGTGTTGTCTATTTCAAGCCTGTCTCGCACAGCAAACCTCCTGAGGCCCTTAACTTCCAATAATCGCTTGTGAAGACCAGGACAGGAAGTTGCATACAGGTATCTGCTACCTCGCATCCTCTACAGTTCTTGCTTGTGCACAAATACGCTTGGCTGGGAGAAGCAATCAGAGCACACAGCTCAGCACTACTGCAAATGAATAAGACAGGCTCCTGTAATGAATCGAGTGAGTCACTGTATCCGTCCTGAGAATATTCTAATGCAAATTTCCAGAAAGCGAAAAAAGAAAACTAAAATATATTTAAAAAAAAAAAAACTTGTATCTGAAAATGAAAATAAGCAAAGCAAGGAGTCACCAAAACAAAAACCATGTTCTGTTGACTGTGCTGTCATGTTCTTAGAAGCTGCGATGTAAGTTCAAACTGAGAGAAAGCAGCCGCCTCTGTGGGTGACAGTCTTTCAATTATTAATAGAGAGAAAATGTAGAATGAACTGCAAAGGCAAATCGCATTACTGTGGTTGAAGGAGATGGATGATGTATATACAGCCGCCGTTATCAAGAGTGAAAAGTTCAGTTAGCCATGAAGGGCACACCAAAGATTTCACAAGCGATGCATTCACATTGACGAGAGAGGTTTCAAACCTGCATGAATGCGGTGTTAATGTTGATTGGGAAAAGCAAACAGTGATGTATGACCTCCTGCACATACGGCACTGTTAGGGACCACCCAATAGCTTTGGACAACGTGGCCCATTGTTTTAAAGCAGACCTTGTATTTACACTCGTTCTCCTTCTGACCATACAGGAGCACTTTCAGGGGTGGACGAAGTACACACACCGTGTATTTGAGCTAAAGTATTCATCCCCAATGTAAAATACTCCTCCAGTGTCAGCAGAAGTTCCTCCCTTTAGATCTTCACTGGAGTAACAGTACTAAAGTATGTCCCTTTAGATGTACTGAAGTATGGAGAGTACCAGTACTAAAGTATGTACCTTCAGATGTACTGAAGTATGGAGAGTACCAGTACTAAAGTATGTACCTTCAGATGTACTGAAGTATGGAGAGTACCAGTACTAAAGTATGTACCTTCAGATGTACTGAAGTATGGAGAGTACCAGTACTAAAGTATGTACCTTCAGATGTACTTAAGTATGGAGAGTACCAGTACTAAAGTATGTACCTTCAGATGTACTGAAGTATGGAGAGTAACAGTACTAAAGTATGTACCTTCAGATGTACTTAAGTATGGAGAGTAACAGTACTAAAGTATGTCCCTTTAGATGTACTTAAGTATGGAGAGTACCAGTACTAAAGTATGTCCCTTCAGATGTACTTAAGTATGGAGAGTAACAGTACTAAAGTATGTCCCTTTAGATGTACTTAAGTATGGAGAGTACCAGTACTAAAGTATGTCCCTTCAGATGTACTTAAGTATGGAGAGTAACAGTACTAATATATGCACCTTCAGATGTACTGAAGTATGGAGAGTAACAGGAGTATGGTTTATTACGGCTCTAATGTCCTATTATCATTTCTGGATCAGGACTCTTCATCAGCTCAGTGTAGGTGAAGAGACTCTAGTGTCTCTCAGTCCACCAGTCTTTAATAGAAGCTCATTCATTAGTGTGACACTGACGTCTATTCACATCATCATCAGCTCAGAACACTGAAGGAGAACAGGTTCCGTTAGCTAGAACTATAAAATAACTTTTTGCATACAAGCAAAGTGTTGGTTTAACTTTTATTTGCAACTGAGTTATGAGTATAAGTTTAATAAGAACTTCCTTTAAACAGCAATTCCTTTACTACATTTTACCTGCAGATCTTATTAAATAAACATAAACCAGCCAAATCTCATTTACAAATCTAATTCATCCAATCAAAGGAAATAGTGTTTGTATTAATGCAGAAAAAGATGCTCGCCAGTGCGTGTGTACATATGTCTATATTGTGATCTATTTACCCACAAAGTCAGGAACGATCTGTTCACAATTAATTTGATGTAATTGTCAGTCAGTGTTTTGCATTAACCCCATCCTGCTTTACCTGCAGTACCTTCCTCCAGGTGGTCCTTGATGTAGCCCATGCCTGAATTGGACATTTCCATGGATGCTTAGAATCCATGAATGAGCTTGTTTCATTTGGACATGTTACGTTTTTATGTCACATAAACCCAAAGCATCTACAGATTTCCCATAATCTAGTGGGATTACAGTAGGATATTATAGTTGGTTGGAAAGTCGTCCAAAATGGAAATGTTTCAGTAAAGTACAGATAGATAGAAAAACTACTTAAGTACAGCGACTAATAACATTTACTTAGTTACTGTCCCCCACTGAGCACTTTGTAGTGCTAGAGTTCCAGACTGTAGTCCATCTGTTTCTCTGTATACTGTATTACCCTGTTCTTCAATGGTCAGGACCCCCACAGGACCACCACAGAGCAGGTATTATGTGGGTGGTGGATCATTCTCAGCACGTAGGTACATGGTGGTGGTGTGTCAGACACAGCAGTGCTGCTGGACACCTCACTGTTACTGCTGGACTGAGAATCGTCCACCAACCAAAACTATCTGGTCAAAAGCATCCTGTGGGCAGCGTCCTGTGGGCAGCGTCCTGTGGACACTGATGAGGGACTAGAGGATGACCAACACTGCACTGTGCATCATCAGATGAGTTATTGTCTCTCACTGTCCATCTACAAGGTGGACCAGCAAGGTAGGAGTGTCTAATAGAGTGGACATTGAGTGGACACACTGACACACCACCACCATATCAGTGTCACTGCAGTGCTGAGAATGATCCACCACCCACACAATACCTGCTATGTGGGGGTCCGGACCATTATAGAACAGGGCACTGACCAGGTATGTTGAAAAGCAGACTGCAACATGCAGCTGTATGGACCTATATGACACCTGAGTGAACCTAGAACTGAAGGTCTGTCCATCCAGTGTAGGTGTGCTTAATAAGGTGGGTGGGTGTCTATATAATCCAGCACTGGATCTGTAATCACTACTGAGCTGACACCCAGCTGCTGACATACATGTTGTGACAGAAGGTGTACATTTGTCAACTCCGGGAAAACCATGGACGTCGGCTTGAAACTCAGCGAGCTTGTACAGTAGATACTCAAACAATTAATGGCAGACAGGTCCACTTCTAATTGGTCTGTACTTAGATATGTACAACATCATGTTCACAATTATAATTTGGTGTTGGTGTTTATGAATAGCGAATGTTCAAGCTAATACGCTAATCATCAAAAGAGTAGCTGCACCCAGAAGGAGGTGTTGGATTGCGGTGCTGTTGGGAAGGAAGATAAAGGTGACCAGGAACAATAACTGATGATACATTTAGACTGATATGATCAATATTTATTGAGCTACACACACAGAAGTCTGTCTCTCAGTATGTGGTCGGGCCGCCATGTTAGCTACGTCAACATGCCGGACGTTTCGGTATGGAACTGTAGAGGTTGCTAATGGTGTCCTCTGATAATCCATCCCATGCAGTTTATCCTCACACAGTTCCTGCAGATGGTGCGGTAGGGGTGGTGGTGAAGTGACACCAGGCCTTCCAGACTTGTAACGTGTGACAACAAACACAGATGCATTGGTCGTCTACACCAAGACACAAGGGGGACTCATCGCTGAAGATGACCAGCTGCCATTCTGAGTCACTCCATGACAGTCTGGCAACACACCACCGAAGTCTATGGTGACTGTGACGTGGTGTTAAGGGCAGTTGTTGTAATGGGCTGTGTGCATGTAGTCCTGTGTCATGCAGCCGCCTGCCAATGGTGCTGCACTAACAGGATGACTCGTGGAGGACACCACTGCTCACTGAATGTCCGCAATCGTGGCTCTTGGGCCAGTAAGTTAAAGCTGGGTCTTTCTAGCCCTTGTAAAACCTCTGTGGTATCTAGGGTTATTTCTCTGGAGACACCCTGCCCTGACGTGTTAGTGCTACCTCTGCTCCCAACACTCCTTGTTCAACTTATGAGCTCATTAACAAGCCCTTTCAGAGTTGTCTTCATACAGGAAAGGAAGCGTAGCAGTGAAGCAGTGGAGGGTAGGGTTCCTCCAAGACCAGGGTTGGGGAACACTGATCTAGACCGTAACCATTATGTGATCATGAGCCGAATCTCAAATAAATTGAAAGATGACTAATAAATTTTGCAGCAGCCGTGAAGAGGTCATAAGCCACTTAACGTTTATTGATTCTTGCTATTAAAATGGTCATGAAGTACAAGATTAAGGTACTAGATAACACAACTGCAGAACCAGAAGCTCAAAGAAAATAATAAGAGTTTAAAAATAATAGAAGCTACAGAGAAAATGGGACTCCAGACAACCATGCCAGACCTGGTAGGCCACCAAAGGTGTGCAGAGGCTTTAGTTACACTACAGCCACAAATAGACCACAGTGAGATGTATGCTGGTTCACACTGTACAGACTGTTTCTGCATTCTTCACCTTCACCTGTGTACACCCGTGTTGGTGTATGTATGTGGAAAGGTTGTGAAGTGTGGTGTGTGTTAGAGTTAAGCTCACTGCTGGGCTTTAGCTCTCTCACCAAAAGGAGACAACAGATGGCGAGAGCAGCTACTGAAGCCCTTATAAAGTCTGAACTTGGTGCTTGACTTGTAAAGTGTCTTGGCATGTAGAGCTGAAGGTGTTTCCCCAGTTTCTCACCTGACTTCACACTAGTTCTAAATATCCCTCCCTACAAGACCTGCTGGCAACACGGTTTATTGAGAAGTGTAATGGCATATATATATATATATATATATATATATATATATATATATATATATATATATATATATATATATATATATATATATATATATATCTCTCACTATATAGATATATATATATATATATATATAGTATATATATATATATATATATACTATATATATATATATAATATATATATATATATATATATAAAACCCATCCATGAAGTGAAACACCCACATACACACTCACCAGTGAACACACACACACTAGGGGGCAGTGAGCACACTTACCCAGAACGGTAAACGTACACTGACATATTACTTGCAGTACACTAACACATTACACTTACTGAGTTACTGTACACCAACACACTACTTACAGCGCACTAACGCATTACACTTACTGAGTTACTGTACACCAACACACTACTTACAGTACACTAACACATTACACTTACTGAGTTACTGTACACCAACACTCTACTTACAGCACACTAACACATTACACTTACTGAGTTACTGTACACCAACACTCTACTTACAGCACACTAACACATTACACTTACTGAGTTACTGTACACCAACACGCTACTTACAGCACACTAACACATTACACTTACTGAGTTACTGTACACCAACACGCTACTTACAGCACACTAACACATTACACTTACTGAGTTACTGTACACCAACACGCTACTTACAGGACACTAACACATTACACTTACTGAGTTACTGTACACCAACAGGCCACTTACAGTACACTAACGCATTAACGCAGTCGTTAGTAGTGTAACTGTTTGAGAGATGTGGTTGGGTGGTAGTACTATTTACCCAACACTGGAGCTCTGTACACACCTACAGTGTACAGTCTGCGAGTATGTGTAGAGCTCTGCTCTGACTGGGAACAGAGGCAGTTTTGGGAGAGTAAACTTTTTCACAGTATCTTAACAGCAGGCAGTGCGACAAAACTAAACCACTCACATTATAACTAATGAAGCTGTCTGCACCAGCTGAGCAACAGAGCGTGGTGTAATGCAATGCACCATTTATGATGGATAGCGTCTCTTTCTGCCATTCCACCTCAAAACGGATGAAGAGAAACTCTTCCATGAAGTGGAGGAAAGGAGGATCTCTATGCTCCTTCCAGTAAAATCTATGGGGAGAAATTTCAGTATGTAAGTTGGAGGTAAATGAACCCTGTCTATGATGAGGACACTTATCTAGCTTGATGGATGCACGCTAACAGTTAAAGCCAAGCTGCCAACACAACAGCATAGCAACGAACCTCGCCTGCAACGTCCTCTGCATGGAATGTGGTAACAAGTAACAAGATGGACCGTGGAAGAGGAACTAGTCTGCTAGTACTGAACACAAAACTGATCACTGGCTAACAGTCCTGCCACTATATTGCAAACCACTCCTCCTATCACAGCTCACTTGCCCACCTCTACGACCCTTGCCTCACTAACTGTGCACCCCTTTCCTCTTCAGTCCAGCTCAGGTCTGTGCCCAGCACCATTTCACAGAAAAATGGAGGATAGAGTTTTCCTGCTACACTGCGAGCCTTGGTCCATCCATAAGTAGTGTGGCCACACCTTCTGTTTTAGGCTGGACAATCCGTTTTCTCAACTCTTTGTCCGGTGCAATGCTCGGACGGACGCCCATTAGCTCTCTGTTTGGGATGAACAATTAAAAAAGTCGATTGCCGAACAATATTGTGTGTGCCATTGCCTCTGTTTTAAGACATCAAGTGTCAAGTGGTTGGTGTAGCTCAGCGGATAACACCACTACCCTCCAGGGAACCGCCACATGTGGGAGACTAGGGTTCGATTCCTGGTCTAGGTGACTGTGCTGTGCTACACCAATAAGAGACCTTGGGCAAGACTCCTAACACCACATTGACCTACCTGTAATATGATTACCCTTGTAAGTTGCTCTGGATAAGAGCGTCAGCTAAATACCATGAATGTAATGTAAATGTAAGACATGCCTTGTATTTCATTGGTTTAACAAGGTCATGTGACATTGTGACTCACCAACTCACTAACTACAGGTCAAAATGCTAAATGATTGAATGAAAATGAAAAAAGGAAGACGAACTGATTAGCCAAAGTTAGCAAGGCTCTCGGATAGGGTGGCCACTTGCATTT
Organism: Prochilodus magdalenae; assembly: GCA_024036415.1. Lineage (NCBI taxonomy): Eukaryota > Metazoa > Chordata > Actinopteri > Characiformes > Prochilodontidae > Prochilodus > Prochilodus magdalenae. The sequence continues at coordinate 131,520 of JAMWET010005550.1, forward strand.
CTATCCGGGAGCCTTGCTAACTTTGGCTAATCAATTAGTCTGCCTTGTCTAGACTTGTTGGGCGTTTGAAGGAGGTTAGGGCCCAGCAGCTACATATCACACTTTGAGCCATGGGCTTGGTTTCGGCATCTTCAATGGACACATCCTCCAAGTGCTTTTTTTTTGTTTTGTTTTGTTTCTTTTTACAATTTTGAAGATTTTTTCCACATATTTGTCCATTTATTTATCAGTCCAATTCGGCTGGGTGGCTAATAACACATTCTTTTAGTACAGTTTTCCACAAACTCAGCATTAATGCAATGAAGTTATATTCTAGGTACATTACAACCATTTCTATTTCCACCCAACGTCACAAAATAGCTGCACAATTAGCTGCACCCAGGAGGAATCAATCAACAGCAATAAAACTTGGTGGGCAAATTTGGCATCATGACTTATGTGAATGATCCCAATTCATAGAAAAATATTCAAGCTGCATGGGACAGATTATCACAGGACACCATCAGGAACCTCGAGACGTCTGGCATGTTGCATTAGCAACCATAGCGCCCCAACGCCATCTTGAGAGACAGACTTCTGTATGTGTATCTCAATAAACATTGATCATATCAGTCTAAATTTATCATCAGTTATTGATCCTGGTCACCTTTATCTTCCTTCCCAACAGCACCGCACTCCCACGCCTCCTTCTGGGTGCAGATCTTCTTTTGACGCTGAGTATATATGAAATGGGGTTTTGCTATGTCGATGCTGAAGCAGGTCAGTGAGTTACACCACCAGTGCACCATCTGTGAAACAATTTTAATGAAGTGCTCGAACTTTGTGTAGCTCTAAACCTTCAAGATTCAGCAATAAAGCTTTAACAAGACCAGTTTGTCAAGGGGGTTGGTGTAGAACGTTGTAGAAGAAGCGAGCATATCGGAAAGCTGAAATCATCTGTCAGAGAGTGAGGCGGGCTGAGGGTAGTTCAGGATGGCAAAA